>JAOYMR010000018.1:3115050-3130326 GCA_025802075.1 Tenebrosternarchus preto | reverse complement strand
CCCTGTACCACAGCTTCATTAGGGAGGCTGCAGGGAACAAACAGCACTGAACATTCAGGACGCAAATAGCACTGAACATTCAGGACACAAAGAGCGCTGAACGTTCAGGACACAAAGAGCGCTGAACGTTCAGGACACAAAGAGAGCTGAACGTTCAGGACACAAAGAGAGCTGAACGTTCAGGACACAAAGAGTGCTGAACGTTCAGTGAATGTTAAAGCATCTGGAGGGGTCACTGAAGAATAAGAATGTGATAAACCACTGAATATATTATCTTCATACCAGATAATCTAAAACAGATGTGTTCAGTTTTCCTCTGTTCCAACACTGACTAAAGCAATCAAATTGAAAAAGAAATAAATTTTAAAAAGACTTACCGGGAACATTGGGATCGGAAAGATTTTCTGGAATCCTCCATTGATCCACTTGTAACTTCAGGGCATTGACTTCATCAATATCTCCAGGAACCCTGGAAGGAGAATGTCATTGTATTATGTTGCATATCCACTAGAGGGAGCCAGCATACTGTTCGTATGCGATTTGTTTCCACCACCTCACAACCCAACCACAATCTTTTTTTTAACTATCTTCAGATGTTGTATTTGTTGTAAACTACAGTTTCAGTTATAGAATTCCAAAGCTCATTGACTCATAACACACCCTCTTTTAAAATGTTAAAAGATAACACTTTTTTTTTTTTCAATGGAAGGTTCCTGATTATTAGAGAATGTGCTTATGGCAGTTCTTATGTGCTTATGGCAGCTCTTACCTGAATATTCCCTCCGTCTGCGCCCCACCCAGAGCCAGGACGTACTGTGAGAGCTGCACCTGCACCCAAGGCAGCTTCCTGTCTGGGAAGAGCTCACTCTGCCTCTCCATCACCTCCTCCAGCGAGCTGCCAAACAGGGACGGAGTGATGATTGCTCTCCTGCTGTGGTCCACCTCCTCCAGGGTGGGCTTGCACAGACCCTGTGTACGGCAAAGCGGGTGTTACAACACTGTTCACCAGCTTCCTCTCCAGGGCTCCAGTGAACCCAGAGATCTATTCACTCAATAACCTCAAGTGAACAAAGTTGAGCTATAAGTTGGTCTTCAACCATATTTTGTTTCCAAATTATACAATTGCTACAAGCTAAATTCTATTATAAGTTAATTATAAATGCTAACTATACGTTACATATTTAAAAGTATATATATATATATATATACACACACACACACACACACACGCACACAGTATGAGTAGATATTAGTAATGTAACTCACAATTGTTACACAGTAACTCCCAGTGTGGTCTTTGACACGGCACTTACCTTTTTCCCACCAGTCACAGCCACTTTCTGGAGTTTGCGATGGCAGTATTTGGCGTATGTGCTGATGGGGAGTCCTGTTGAGAAAGGACAAAGAACACATAGTGAGGACCAACGTAGTGAGGACCAACGTAGTGAGGAACAACGTAGTGAGGACCAGCGTAGTGAGGAACAACGTAGTGAGGACCAGCGTAGTGAGGACCAGCGTAGTGAGGAACAGCGTAGTGAGGACCAACGTAGTGAGGACCAACGTAGTGAGGAACAACGTAGTGAGGACCAACGTAGTGAGGACCACGTAGTGAGGACCAGCGTAGTGAGGACCACGTAGTGAGGAACACGTAGTGAGGAACACGTAGTGAGGAAGCAGCAGAAGGCTCAGACATGTCTAACGTCCTGAAAGGGGGCCTGTGAAGTCTCAAGACGACAGGGCTTCTACACACGCAGCCAAACCTGCTCTGCAAGGTCTTAAGCAACCATAGTTCAGAGGATCAACAAATTTACCTCATGCTAGAATGTAGGAAGGAAGATTGCTGGGTACTTTACTGTTGCTATGACAGTGTCACATGTCACATGCCACCATTGTCAAAGCTGAATGATTTACCTCAAGTCGAACAAAAGTATGAAGAGTAACACGCAGCAACACGTCCTGTGATCAGTGATGTGCAAATGTGAACCAAACGGAAAAAATGGAGCGGGGGGTGGGGGGTGTGTTCTACATTTCATGAGCACTTTGTCTAATACCCTCTTATGTAACATAGAAGACATGGCTCTATGAGTGACAATTTTAAAATAAATTTGTCATAAATGAGCTAATTCACATTAGCTAATTGGCAATCAAAGCTAAACAATCCAGATATTGTCTGGTGGCAAAGATCAAATGATAAAACCCAACAAGAGAATTTAACGCCACCTTCAGCAATGTAAAAATAATCACACCCTTCCTGGAAGTGCCTCAGTATTTCAGTGACAGCATATTAACACACTTTGTCCAAGTGCCCTGCTCTCTCTATATAAGATCAGAACGCAGAGCTGCGTAACTCTACAGTTAAAGCCATGGGGGTCCTAGTGCCTATGCTGCTTTCTTTGGGAATTTGAAATAAATGGGCCAGATGGCAAAAGCTCATGCTGGGATGAAAAGGACCCTTTCAGAAATGTTTCCCAAAACCTAACGCCCCCAGATTTATGACATACAGGTGACATATGCATGTTGACAACCCCTCGTTAATCTCTCAGAGCCAGACTGTAATTAAGTCTAATTAGAGAGACTGCACTATACCCCAGTCCTTGATCTTTGAGAGAAATAATGTTTTCCCAAATCCATGAACCTTAACTGTTCCTTTCAAGGGAATTCACACACAGATTACATTGCATTCTTCTACAATGGTTCGATTTTGCCTTTCTGAAGGTTCAAGTTCATGACTAAACTGCTGGTGGTATAATTCTCAACCCACAGCCTGCCTTCATCACAAGAAAAGCAACATTAAAAGCTTTGGAAGTTAAAGGAAATCAACGCTAATTGAAAAGGAAGAGTGGACCACAAACAAGACCACACCGACCCTTAAACAGTCGGCTAACTGTCACTGGAGGAAATAAGCTGGAGTTTTACGACAGCTTCATCTCTTTAGTCTCCCTGTACACATTCCTTAACCGGCTCGTTCAAAGAGGAGCTTTCAACGTTCAGTCTCAATATTAATGATAAAATAAGGACATTTTGTGGCTGGTCACAGGACTGTTCACAATGGCATTTTCCTATCATAGAGGCCATGTATGTATTGTTCTCATCAGAATGTACCTTTTTTAGCCTCAGTACTACAGCATTCATTTGCCTTGATTCGGCTTGAAACACAGCTTATCCTCCTCAAAGACTTCAAGGTCACATCTGCCCCATTGATCAAAGTTGACATGGCGGCTCTTAGCATCTCACACAGGCATCCTCTGCTGTCCATATGAGCCAGATCTTCCCTTTTGAGGACTGCGCCTCTTAAAAGTCGGCGTGACAACGGGGGATTACTCAGGCTTTCAGAATTGCCGGTTTAGTCACATGATGTGTGTAGGCTTGGGTTTTGGTCGGTGTGGCGTGTGCGAGACCACCGTTATGGTCAGTGCCCGAGGAGTAGAGCAGGTCGCACGCTGATGAGATCATCAGAGCGTTGAAGTCAAAGCCTCACAATGTTGGAATATTGTGCTCACAGATGAACGACACATGTGCTGGCAGTGGGGGGGGCGTAAGGGTTAATTACTACAGGCATTGTTAACTGAGAAACAGTCAATCAACTTAGAAACAGTCTGTGTGGACTAATGACCTCCATGACTCAATGTGACTCAGAGGCTCTGCCTGCTACCACTGTTCTCCACTCGTACTCACATACCAGGGAAAGTTCCTCAGCAACCATGGTGCTAAAGTTGGTGGAGCAATATTACTTGTATAATGTTTAACAGACATTTGCCCTTCATATAGAGATGTGTCTGAGATATTTTCTACACCGAGTGGCATTTGCATAGAGAGAGAGAAAAAGAGAGAAAAAAAGGCTTCAAAACCCACCATCATCCTCTTCTGTATTCTGTTTCCTCTTCTTTCTGGACTTTGAGTTCTTCTTCTTGAAGTCCTGTTGGTCCAGTATGTACTGAGTAACTAAATGGAAAAGAACAGCATTACATGAAAGGTCTGCCCATGTCCAAATACTGGACATTGAAGGTAGATTACATAATAATGCACAAAAATGTTTCAGGGAAATTCAACAGGTCACTCAAAGGGTAACAAAAGGGTAAGGAGTTTGCAGGCCCCCCTGCCTTCCCAACAAGAAACTTACGCTTCTTATCATTGGTGGGGTCCATGTGACGCTGGATGTACCCCTCCAGGTAGCAGCAGAACTTGGGTGACGGAGCGAAGAAGGCCAGGCTGACGGCCATGAGCTCCCAGCCAGCGGCCAGGCTGCGAGGGCTGCTGTTCCCCGTGGTCTGGCGCACCAGCTGCACGTAGAGCTCGTCACGCAGGCCCTGCATGCCCCAGCACTTGGTGACGATGAGGAGGGCCGTGTGGCGGCGGTCCAGCCGAGACGGCCGGTCGCCCATGTAGGCCTGGACCAGCTTGAACATGTCGCAGGCCTCCTTGCGCACGGTGCGGTCGCTCGTCACCAGCATGGGCTTCTTGATGGACCCCCGGTTCCAGGAGAGCATGTTGGCGATGGAGACACGGCGGCGGAAAAGCCCCTGCGTGTGTAGGTTCAGGTGCTTGCTGGCCCAGTCGGCCATGCCGGTGTCGGGCGGAGGGGGCTGGCGCAGGGTGGCGTAGGAGAGGGGGAAACTGCCTCCAGCCGTGGCCCGCGACGCTCCGTCGCCGGGAGGGCCGAGAGAACCCGTTCGACCATCCACAATGCCCTTCTTTCTGTTTCCCTGCTGGCTCTTCAAATCCAGTGTCCCTGGCTGAGAGAGAGGAGCAGAAAAAACAAAGATGAGAACCGTGAGAATGGGAGATAGGGAGAGAGAGAGAGAAAGAGAGAGAGAGACAGAGAGAGAGAAGAAAGAAAAAGGAATAGAGAAAGGATTCATAAAGCAGCAGTTTCTCTACAGTAGCAGTTCTCAAAGTTCTTCCAGCCCACTCAGAAATGAGCAGGTTGCATGATCTAGCGCAGGACTGACATGAATAGAAAAAACATCCAGAATGTCATAGTGACAGAGCAGTAACCAATACTGACCACCCAGTTTCACCCAAGTGCTCACTCAGGAAAACACTTTTTCTGCAATATTAAAAATATTAATGATTGCAGGAGAAATGTTTGTCCACACTATAGCTCTTGCAGAAAAGCAGTGATCTGGTTACATAAAGGACAAAATACCTAAGCCAACTGCATTGAGCACTGAGTCTTGCCCTACATCATTTTACACAAATATTTATGTCTGTAGAGTCATACAGACAGAACGCTAACAGTTATAAGTTAGTCACACGATGAAAGTATCCTGGCCTAAAAGCCTAATAAATTTGGACAGTGTGAAGCCTAAAATTTTAACATCAACATTGCAATGTGCATAGAATGTGCACAGAAGGCAAAAATTAGGCAAAAGACTACAGCAATTTTCATATAATCCAAATTAAGCAACTGCATTACTGTAGATCAGGAGGATAAAGTGCAACAAGCAAGCAAACAAGGTAAACAAACAAACAAGGTAAACAAACAAACAAGGTAAACAAACACGCACAAGTCTGTGTTTAAAATGGGTGAGACAGCAAGAGGTGAGGTGACCTATGATGTAATGGACACTGGAGAACATTTCACAGAAGGTACGTGCTGACGGTGGGCGCAGCACACGCTTGGGCCCTTGTAACAGCCAACCCTCTCACTCAGCGGGGCCCTCGCTGAGCCAGGACACTACCATATGGGCCGCAGTGGCAACCCTTCCTGCTCTGCGGGGGCTGTGTTTTGCAGCTCCGCTGCGTCCTGCCACTTGGTCCGTCGACCTGGCAGGCCACGGTTGCGTACGGAGCCGAGGGTGAAAGAGGAGACTTCCAAAAGAGCGGCCCAGCAACAGCGTGGGCGTCTTCTGGGCCGACTACGATACGTTTACGGTTCGGCTCTTACGGAGCTCTCCAAATAACTCCTGCTTGTTTTAAGCAGATATGATCGTTTTTAACAAGAAAGTTTTTCAATGACACGCTCTCACAGCAGGCCTGTCTTTTATGTATGAAGGCTAATCTGACCACAAACCTGCAGACATTCAAGAAGTAGCCCAAGATATGCTGATAGGGGTTTCACCATTACATAGACTACAGGTCGGCTGAGTTCAGAGACATGGGCATTGGTCAGGTTTGCAGGTTGAGGTCCTTTGAGAGGAATCGTTTCCTTAACTAGAATCATATGGACCCACATGCACACTTTAATTGATATAAGAAAGGCATGTTGGTGTAAGGCGGCTCACTTATGTAGCCAGTTTACAATGTGCATGAAATTTCTGTTTTTCAACATTGGAACACTGATATGAGCAGAAAACACAATAATCTGGTTTTAATCAGAGCCATGCAGCAAAACTAAATCAGACATTTAAAAAACCCAAACAAAACAAAACCACACTCTCAACCAGCCCTAAGGAGTTCAAACAAAGTCTGGTTTTAAATGTTGCTGAAACTCTGGGGCGGTGGAAAATAGGAGGGCATACATATATTTTATACAAAAGTATGAATCTCCACATGAAAGTCTATAAAAACTACTGCTATACAGAACTACAGAAGCTATATGTTCTTTGCATAGCACTTTTCTCACCACCACAGCCTCGCAGAGGACATTTTTACCTCAGACACTGAGCCACAAGTAAAAACATGGCAAAAAAGTCCCTGGTGTTTCTTCAGTAAAGAGGAAACATCCCTTTTAAAAAAGAAACCATTCCAACCAACACCAGAGGAAAAAAAAAAAACTTGTACTGTAGGTCTCATCACGTAGTATGATATCAGTAAAGTTCACCTTCTAGTCATACTTTTCAAATCAAAATAATGAGTGGATACCTGAGCTGGGTGTCCAGGGGTATCGGGAGAGGTGAGGCTGGCTTGGCTAGTAATGCTTTTCTCCAGTGTGTCCACTTTCTCATAAGTTCTCTTCTGCCTCCCGGGAATCTCCAGGCTGGTGAGGGCCACATTGCCATGGTTCCCCATCCTACCTAAAGATCTGCTGCTGGAGGTCACATCTTCTCTGGAAGAGCACCTCGCTCCACCACCGAACCTTCTGGGGGAGCCTATCGGGGAGTGTGCGCGCCGCACGGAACAGCCCTCAAGCATTTCAGAGTCCAGGCTTGCCTTGGTCTCGCGCATGGTGTTGGAACGGCTAACTACCTCCCTCATCTCAGCCATGAGGCGCTCGTTCAGGGCGGAAAGCTCACCGGCGCTGCCCACAGAGCCTGGCCGGCCCTGAGCTATGCCGCACATTCTCCTCCGGCTCTTCCTGCGCAGGCTCGGGGACGGGCCCGTGGAGTAGCCCGAGTCCTGGTAGGTGCCTGTGGGGGGTGGGGGTGTGGAATAGTCCTGAGAGGCCTGGCTGCTTTGCCTGCTGTGATGTACCTCCATAGCCCGAAGCACACCAGCTTCTAGAAGCCTCCATGAATGCTTCTTCTCCAGACTTGCTGGTTCCTTTCGGGTGTGAGGGAGCACCGGTTCGGGTGCGGAGGTGGGTGAGGGACCGGGAGAGGGGACAGGTGACGCAGAGAGGAGACCCTGTTTGGGGTCGACATTTATCATGTGTTTGATACATTCTAGCCCAGCGGGGCTGTAATCAGGAGTGGAAGGATTCCTCTTGTGTTTGGATCCGGTGTGTGTGTGGCCAGGGTGTGGAAGGAGCTTACTCTTGTGGAAGCTTTGTGTATGGCGGGAAAGGCCATTCTGTAGGTGAGCGCCCTCCACTTCCATATCAACTGGAGGCTCATCATAAATTGGGCTGTCTGCTGCAGGGCTGTCATATAGGTGTGCTGGGGCTCCATAGTGAGGGGACACTGGCCTTGGCGTGCTGGACTGTGGCCTAAGAGTGGTCTGGTGTGCGAGAGGGTCACTGGGGGTCACCAGGCAGAAGCTTCCATCACTAGCCTTCCTCAGGTGGTGGGCCTGCCTCATGTCGGACGCCATCTTGCCAGCCGGTGTAGTTTTGTAAGCCTGGACGCACAACAAGTGGTTTCCAGCTGGCTTGGTGCTCGAAGGATTGAGAGTGCAAGCGCCGTGGCCGATGGCTTTAGCGTGAGTGCCAGGGCCTGGAGGCTGGAGGGAAGCTGCCGAAGTGTTTCCCTTCGCCTGGTTTCGGCCCACGCTGTTCACCTTAACTAGCATGGTTGCCTTAGAGCTGGAGTTGGACTGCCATCCCTGACCTGAGTCCTGGTGCTCCACCCTGTAAGGAACACAGAAAATAACGTAACATGAAGTCTAGTAATGTGCTAGGAGGGCTTGCAATCACAAAGCCAGGCAAGGACAACAAGATGTAGGATCTTGAGAAGTAATTATGTAAGATATCTTTATAGGTGATTTATAAGTGTTTCATTCAAATTCAGTTCTGATATTTGGAGATGCAAATCAAAGGCATAAAGTAAGGACAATTAAAAACAAAACAAACATTCTTGTTTCTAAATAAATGTTTAACCAATTATCTTTATCTTTCTTTGGCTTGACGGCAGGCTTTAATATCTAGCAAGTCTATTGAAATGCTCATAGTAATTTGGGATAATTACCCAAGTTGGACTATTTACAACATCCACCAAGCCAAAGCTTCAATAATGCCATTGCTCAAACAAAAACGTTTTGTTCCACAGGCATAGACTTTAAAGCTCTGCCGTTTCAAAACATCTCAAGGAGATATGAATGCTTTTGTTCAAGAATCGCAGATGTTTACAACATGGTAACGTCTATTACACCAGTCTGTACTACAGCTGTAGTAGCTCTCTAAAATATGAACAGTAGGCCAACATGCATTCATATTTAACACATTCGCAGAAAAATCTGTTCGGTGAAATTATTTTGTCCCAAACCTGATGACTAATACATTGGAAATAAAATGACATCAGAGGAAAAAAACATACTTACATTTCTTTTTATATAATTGTATAAATCCAGTGAATCTCAGACTGTCGGAATTTTCACTCAAACATTCAATAATCCATTAACTTCCTCAAACTATTCTAACTACAGAGACATCAGTGCATTCCTGAACCAACCTTTGGTCCAAGTCATCGGAAAGAACCATCTTTTCCTGCACTTACTGTCATGCTCTTGAACAAATAAAAATAAATAATATCCTAAATACGTAAACATATAAAAAAAATAGGAAAAAAGTTATTAATTTCAATCAAATAAAAGGCTAAGTGGTTCTTTTTTATCATTTATCTGTAGATGAGAACCTCACTGATCTACCCGCGGAGAAAGAGCTTTATGAAGCATTTAAGTTGTTTTGATTCCTTTAAATAGCTACATGTTCCCCCAAAATACCTCAGAAAATCCCTTTGCTGGTGAAAAAGAAAGTAAAAGTGGTTCTCATGACACATTGCTGTAGGGGAATTCTAATGTACCATTAACCGTTTGTAACACATTTCTAATGTACCATTGACCGTTTGTAACACATTTCTAATGTACCATTAACCGTTTGTAACACGTGTAACAAAGCAACACAAAGCAATGATCTTCCATTCCGTTAACGTCAGATTCCTCAAAAAAGACCTCAAAAAGAGGAAAGCGTGGGAGAATGTAGGAAAGCCATGTTGAATCTTTACTCAGCCACTATAGTAACCCCCTTCCCAACCCCAGTTCTTCAAGACAATACAGAAACAATGCTTCAAGACAATACAGAAACAATGCTTCAAGACAATACAGAAACAATGCTTCAAGACAATACAGAAACAATGCTCTGGAGCCTACAGCCTCCACAAATTGGGACTTCCCCCTCTCCCCCTGCCAGAGGAGGCTCCACCGTTAACCTTTCCATATCTTCTCATCTCTGAGATCTGAATGTAAACAGCAGTAGGCAAAATGTAGGAGCGCTCATAAAAAAGCTGGAGTTGGGCCAAGACCCTCCCAGCAGCATCTAAAAACCCCATCTGAACGAGACAGGACAGTCATCGTGGATGCCACCAGGGAAACACCTGGATAGTGCTGATTTTCTCAGGGTGGTGTAAGCTGAAGGGCCAGATTACAGAAGACTGAAACCACAGATGCTAAACAAAAGTCTGCTGAGCTTCTTTGAAGCTTATTTTTTACTAGTTTTGACATGATGAAGTCATTGCAGAGTAAGTCAGAGTAAGTCAGCTTGGCATTATAGCAAAATCTACCCTTTGAAAATAGCCTGTGTTTCCAGGTGAATGTAAGCCAAGGGCATGATAAGTCACTGACATGAGCATTCCTGGTGGTACCCAGCTCAGCTCTAAACGTGGTGGATGGATCTCTGAGTAATGGCGTGTTAGGCATGTTATTCATGTGTGGTCTGCTACGTTTCATAAATGTGCTGAGCGATCAGTCCTTATTGCCTTATGTGACCATGACGAAAACCTCATTTCCTGTTATGGTGCTGGGACTGTTAAAGAGTTCAAAGAGTACTTCTATACAGCAAAACAGGATATTCAAATATAGCTATCCAATAAGCTAACAGCAAGGGTTAACAGACTACTTGAAGACTCTTGGGGGTGGGACGCATTTAATTAAAAAGAAGACGTATAGCGATTCACACTCCCACTCTCCCAGCACATGAAGTGTGGTTAAGCCACAACAGACACTCTATCCTCCGCATCAAGGTTTGGAACGGAACCGAACTCACATATTGCACGATTGTGGCACACACTCGGAAAGAAAAGAAGAAGAAGAAAAAAAAAGAAAAAGAAAAAAAAAAGATTCAGGAAAAATGTTATGAATTGTTCTGTTTCGTAGGTGTGGCAAATGAAGCATGAGAAATGCATAGTATTCAGGGTGGGATCAAGATAAAGAGCGGGAAAAGATGCATGGCAGCATTGAAAGAAAAAGACAGGGGGAGTGGGTGAAAGAGTCTGAGATTAGTCATGGGAGACTGCTCTGGGAGGCATTAGTAACAACTCGGGCATTCTTTCCCTGAATCACTCAAGGCGTCGGGATCGCATGTATAGAGACACAATGCATGACTCTACTGCTGTCATAGTGATCGTTTTTAGACAACATCCTATATTGGGAATCATAGGAAAGTGGTTGTGTCTAACCCAACTTAATTATGTTATTATCTAGATAATACATAACAGACTTATATTTACGTTAGTGTAAAACAAACATTGCCCTAGTAAAGAGGTTCTGTATCGTACATGATAATAGATATTTGTGGCAGTCCTTAAAGGGCCAGATTATTCCAGCACAAGGACTGTGTGTGTATACTGTACTAGTGAGACCACCTTATATGGGTCAAAACGCACATTCTTTCAGGTCTTTAGGTACATAAAGTAAGACAGCTTGGCCATCTGGGCAATTCCGTTTTTTATGGAGAAAATTGAGTTTAAACACAATGCTCATCAGAGAGTTCTGATTTATCCTGGCCTGGTGACTCAGTG
Source organism: Tenebrosternarchus preto (assembly GCA_025802075.1). Classification (NCBI taxonomy): domain Eukaryota; kingdom Metazoa; phylum Chordata; class Actinopteri; order Gymnotiformes; family Apteronotidae; genus Tenebrosternarchus; species Tenebrosternarchus preto. The sequence continues at coordinate 3,118,996 of JAOYMR010000018.1, read as the reverse complement.
TCAGACCACTACCCACACAGACCAGAGAGCATTTGAGAGCGTTTTAAAACTGTGTACACAACAGTTATTTTTTTAGAAAGTTTTAGCTCCATCACAGAAATCAGTGTTAGAAAAACCTCAGCTGAGTCGAAGTGAATAAGAGCAACTGGAGAGAACACAGGAGAAAGACTGAAGCTATGCGTTATAATTATCAACAGGAAGAGGAAGCAGGATCCATAGGATCTTTATTCACAGAGCTCGTAAACATGACTCATAGAGGGCAAAATCTATTTAAAAGTGATTTGGACAAATAAGAGTAACTCGCATATGCACAAATAATAAAACATTAAATATGAAAGAAATCATTTTTTTTAATTCTACCTAAAATAAGATCTTATTGTCCAAGCTGTAGCAGGTATGATAAGTTAGAAATGTAGTTACTGTGAAGTCGCTTCACAGGTGATGAAAGTCTTACTATTTTCCATGGTTTTCCTACTGAAGTTTGATTTAATCAGTACTAAGTACCATGTAATACACCTATAAAAATATAGAACTGAGGCTTTAGTTGACCCAACGCTACACTATAACAGAAAGGCTTTCAGAGTCAGCTGTTAACAGACAGCTGAACACCTCTCCCAAGCGAGACAGGGAGTCTGGCTTCCTCACATGCTTCCCACACAACCAACCCGATCTCAACCTCCACACCCTCCAGCAGAAGTGACCACCACAGACTGTATCTACTTCCACACCCTCCAGCAGAAGTGACCACCGTAGACTGTTTCTACTTGCAAACACCCTCCAGTGGCCCCATTCCCAAGTCTGCATTATAAAACAAGTCTGCATTACATGTAACACAAGCCGAAGAGACTGTAGACTGACGTTTATGGTGGATGAAGTTGAAGAGGACAAAACTACTAAACCTCAGGGGTTCCAGTTATAGTCTATGCATTTTCTGTGAAACATTCTCTTTGGAGAATTCAAGGAATGAACACGGAGCCTCTTTGATATAAGACCAGGACTAAAAAGAATCAAAATGTTTTATACTTTATTTTAAACAGAGTCTTGACCCTAACACGGCAGTAACCAAACAAGGCATCATAAATCACAGGAATGAATTCAATTGTGCAAATAAACACACAGGTCATCTCTGTGTAACCCTTAGCCATGCCGTAGAAGGCTGTAGAAGGATGTAGAAGGGTGTAGGAGGAAGGTTTGCATATGGAGAGTGTGACTATACTGGAATCTTACCACTAATCTACATCTGTTGATATGAAATCAGATAGCACCAGAATGTACAGTTTCAGTTACTGCTGTGAAAACCACCTCCCCTCACTCAGTCTGTGCTCTATAGATAGAGATAGAGTGTATAGGGAGTTAAACACATAGTTTGGAGCTGAAGGAAAGAAAGATGAAAAAAAATTCAAACTTTATTTAATTTCCTTGTCGAAATGACCACATACCCACAAACCAATTTTAATGAATAACAGATACATAAACAAAAAAACAAATCAATAAAAGATTTGTGTTCAAGAAAACAGAAAGATCTTTTATGTAAGGCAGCTTACCAGCATGTCCAATCTAAAGGTTGGATTCTTAACTGTCAGTAGTATGAGATATTAGAGCCGAGACCAACCCTGGCCCCTCATCGTTCAGTGCTGAGGCTATACAGTTTTATGGCTTTTAGAGCAAGACAGTGGATCAAGGCAGCCTGTTCTCAGTGTATTTTCAGCAACACTAAAGGCATGACTAAAATAAAACAAAAAGAGGGTGGAATTACTGTTCTACTTTTACGTACAAAAAACTATGTTAGGCCACTAATCTAGTTTTCTGTGGGTACTGAAAGAGAACGTGTAAGATACTGAGGTAAAGACTGGACTGAGAGACAAAGAAAATAAGGTTATACTTGAGGAATGTTCTATCAGCCAAAGAAAATATGAATGCAGGAACACTGACCAAAGCAGAACCATCGACCAAAGCCGAACCACTAACCAAGGCAGAACCACGGATGAAGCTAGTTCACTTGTCATTTAACAAAAGACCCGACAATGAATCCCTCTGCCGAGGTACATGACATGTAATAAGTTATATATGTATATATAAGTTATAAGTATATGTAATAAGTTAATTTAAGCTCTTAGTGTCTAGGTATCATATACTTTGGGGGTTAGGAGTGTTTAAACTTCACATTTATGTTCCAGCCTAGATGAAAAATTTCAACACATATATTAATCCAAACATAGCTACCTTACATGAGTAAAAAACCCTGAAGAATGCATAAAAAAATTTGAGGGTAACAATCAAATAGAAACAACATATTGTTACAACTATTTGGAGTCAATGTCTCCTGATTACATTTACTGATGGAAATTAAATATATAAATACTCAATGGATTAATTAAAAAAAAAAAAAAACTATGCATTTCTGATTAACACTGCTGTGCTTTCTTGAATTTAAGGGGGATTGTGTCTAACTTTCAGTTCTGCTAGATACAAATTCACACCAGACCAGTCCTGCGAAAGGAATTCCTGTTAAATCATTAGGGTCCTAACATGAGAGGCTGCCGGCCTTCTTGTGTGTGAGAAAGATAATTTGATGTCTCACCCCATTATATCTATCTCCACTTCCTGCTATGAGAAACCCAACAGTTGTTCTCTGTGAGCGCTGTGGTTAACTGAGTACTTTTCTTCCAGTGTGGCTGGTTTGCCCTAAGGTCAGCCTGCTGGACAAAAGAAGCTAGCGACCCCCTTCAGGGCTTTCCCAGGTCGCTCCTGGGTTATGTTACACCCACTGGTCACGAGGTTCAAGGAATCCCTACTGAAATCAATCTTCTCGCAACAAGCCAACTGCATTAAATGACCCCAGTACAAGATACTGCACAGTGAGAAGTAGTCGTCCTGATTTTCGCAGCATATTACAAAAAAAGTGCTTCAGTTAAACTAATCTTTCACTGTGTCTAACCCCCCCCCCCGGGCGCGGGCGCGCCCGCGCGCGCGCGGAGGCGCGCGCGCCCGCCCGCCGGGGGGGGGGGCGGGGGGGGGGCGGCCCCGCGCCCCCCCCCCCCCCCCGTCTAATCTCACGTGTAATTGCATGTGTATATGCATGAGTATGTGTGTGTATATATGAGTAATTACTCGTGATTGTGTGTGTGTGATAAATGAGATCTGAGCTGAGGGCATCCTGAGATCTAGGGGACTAAGATCTAGGGGACTAAGATCTAGTGGACTAAGTAGTCATTCATACTTACAGGGCCTCATGCAACACTGGTAAAGAGACAGATCCAGCATCAGTAACACACACACCAACAGCACAATGCAGGAGGAGGAGTCAGAGACACAGGAAGCGGAGTGGAGGGAGGAGTCAGAGACACAGGGGGTGGGGTGAAGGGAGGAGCTATTTTCATGTTCTAAATGGAGAATCTCTGCTGGTCAGTGATAACTACCTCATGCCACTTGACTAAACATATACTTGCAATTTACAATTTAGCCTAATTGTCTTGAAAATTTTAACATATTTTATTTTTATTTCATCCTTTTGATATGTATTTGATGTTTACAGTTCTGTTCCTGCTGCTTTAACACTGCAGTTTCCTTTAGAATCAATCAATCGATCAATTGATCAGTCTGTCTGTCTGTCTGGTCTGTCTCTCTGTCTGTCTGATCTGTCTCTCTGTCTGTGTATCAATTATACAACAACGGACAACTACACACAGACACCTATACACACATATTCCTGTAAATCCACTCTGATCAAGCTGTGAAGAAAAGGACACTACCTTTTACACACACACACACACACACACACACATACACACACTCATGTACACACACACACACACACACACACACACACACACACACACACACACTCAATTATGCATTACCTACTGCAGAAAATCAGACAGAGATTAAGAAAGAGAGAGACAGAGACAGAGAGACAGAGACAGGGAGACAGAGACAGAGAGAGAGA
>JAOYMR010000018.1:3065915-3088254 GCA_025802075.1 Tenebrosternarchus preto | reverse complement strand
ATACATGTATATGTATGTATATATATATATAAAATCATGATAATTATAAAGTACAATATAATGTGTCATTCATTTAAAATGTGTGTGTGTGTGTGTGTGTGTGTGTGTGTGTGTGTGTGTGTCTGTAGCTGACCTCTTTACAGCATTTTTAAATGAAGGTATTTGAATCATTTTTAATTTTCCACTTCATTTCTTTTGTACTGTGTTTGATTTTGTCATGAAAAACAGCCATTACAGCTTTATCACTTTTGACAGAAAATGGGGAATTTATTAAACAGTCCTGCTGGAAGAACAAAGAACAAAATAAAAATCCAACCCCAGGGTTGGAAGGACAAAATGAGTCAGAAGTTGGAAATGCAGTACACTGTAATTTCCAATAGATTTATTCCTAGTGTTTTGTCTTCATGGAACCAGTTAGAAGTAACAATTCCTTGCTCACTGTACATTTTCATTATGGCGGTGCCCTAAACAGTGAGGATAGTAATTCTAACACCCTCTGTAGCCTTTCTTTTCAGTCAGCAGTCCTGAGGTGTGTGTGGTTAGTACGGTGGTCTTGGTCCCTGTGGGTTTGGGGCCCAGACAAAATGAAAACTTTTGAGGTTGAAGGAGGGGTGGGGGTTTGGTGGGTGGAGGGGCGGAGAGGCTACACCACTTCCCTCCCCTCCGTCTGTCCTGAGCTTTTGCCCTCCTGAGCCTGACTGAACAGGGAGGCCTGCGTACAAACTATCAACAGTAGTGTGATTGTGCCTCCCAAGGCTTCAAACAGACCCTGGATGTCTGGCTCTCGAAAAAAGGAACCGGAGGAGAAAACAGTAATTGTTTCTGGTAAATGGTTATCTGTTTCAATCTCAATGCTCCCCTTCTGGTGTAGGGGCAAATCCTGGCTAATCCGAGAGAGAGAGAGAGAGAGAGAGAGAGAGAGAGAGAGAGAGAGAGAGAGAGAGAGAGAGAGAGAGGGCTACTTCACTTTGATATTCCATTACAGCAGTGGGAGAGGGCTGTGTTACTGAACCATGATGGTAAAGTGAGTGAATGAAAGGAGAGTCGGTTGAGTGGTTTCGAGCTGCTACATCAGGAGCCTATGTTTCCTTTAACCAAACAGAACCTGGACACATGTAGTACATACAGATAGCTAAAAGAATCATATTCACTGGTTTAAACATTTAGGCTATTAGATAATACAGTGGTGAAAAGAAAAATGCGATTTTCAGTTATTTACGTGAACCTAAAATGAGACCAGATACCATTCACTCTTGGCTCTACAGACCAATACATACTTTGATTAAAGAAGGAGATGGAAGCTTCTCATGGGTAAAGGGTTCATTAATGGCTTTGTTTGTTTAAACCAGCATATCAGGACGACCTCTCATAACCAATCTGTTTCAGTGACGCCACAGGCCCCCAGTTTATGTTGTAATTTGTTTTGTTTTAATTACAACTAATTTCTTGTGTCTACAGCAAATTACTTGGGGGAGAGGGGAATTGTAATGGCCTTGACTTAATGATGATTACTGACAATATTGCTTTCTCATTTCAGCAAACTGCCTAAGTGGTGAATCCATTAAAGGCATCGCAAATAAATCACTGTGTTACTGCAGAACATTCCACAAGGTTGCACATCCACCTGGGGATCCTCACCCTCCCAAGATTTAAGACTTCACGACTTCATGACATTGGTTCCAGTGGTAATGACGGAATCGTTCTGATCGCCTTCAGTTATTTTGAAGAGCTCGACCACGAGGAAACACTTGTAGCTTGCAGCAGGAACTAATTAACACGTCTAAACCCTTGGCTCCTGACACAACGCTCCATGTGAAGCTATGGAGTAAATCCAGTGACAGTGGCTATCAGCATGGTCATAGTGGGATTTTATAATCATCTATGGGGTTTGCCTCTGGGTGTGGGGGCCATTCACTGACCACCCACCCCCTCTGCCATTTGCTGACTTTCTTTATGCTAATCCTCCATCCCTTTCTCTCTCTTTGTGTTTAGATTAGTAGGCTTAGTTATACTCGTCTCCACCCACACTCTCCAAATCCATATGTGGAACAGCCTTCCTTGCCAAAAATACACAAGGATTTTAAGTCTGCATGGGTTAGATGGGAACTTGAAAGGGGGAATTATACAAGGTCCCAAAGCCAGAATACTGATCTGTATTTCAGAAAGGAATCTTCTTTAATCAGACATTAAAAAAGGGGTGGTGATTGCTTTTAGGAAGGAGACTGTAACTCCTTTGAAAACTGCTTGAAAAAACAGTTCTTCGGATGTTACAAAGTTGTGCATCTAAAGTTGATTTATTCTTTATTTGATTTGGGATTGTGAAATGAAAGGAACTGATCTCCCTTCTCCTAGTCTGAGTGTTTAGCTCATCAAAAAGATGGTTCTGGTTTAGACTCCTCCAGTCTGGTGTTCAATCCCAAGTCACTTTCCAGACATCCCACTCCTCTCCAATTCACTTTCTTCTCACCTCTCTCTCTGTCTCTCACTCCTGCTATTCGGTGCTGGACTATTGATATTGTATAACATTGCAGAAGCCTTGCAGGTTTTTTAATGAAACCCCAGATTAATAATATATTACTGTACCCATCCCCCTGGACATTTCTGACTGGTATCATTTGTTCTCCCTGCAGAGACTTAATGTGCAATCTATACCAGTCTCTCTCTACCAGTCTCTCTCTCTCTCTCTCTCTCTCTCTCTCTGTCTCACACACACACACACACACAAATGCACACACTCAAAGTACAGACATACGCACAGGCACATTTTTCTCTATATATTTAATCTTCACGTGTTGCAGCATTTTTTAATTAAAATATATTAAATCAGGTTTTTGATTTCTTTATCAACTAAGCTGAAGGATCAAAGTTGAATGTTAGGCACAGTGGAACAAAAAAATAACAACAAAGGTCAGAGTTTATTACAACAAAGGCATATTTTCAAAATGGCCTGATTACCATTACTTTGTTTTTGATACAAAGTATCTTGTTTTAGACTACTTGCTCTGCAGGGATAAAATAAGCAAAAATTATAGTGAGATTACAGAATTAGAATAAAAACAAGATTTTTCTGTGCCAGTAAGCTGAGGTTATGCAAAGGGAGGCAAAACTATGTGGTTGGCCAGATTGTCAGTATTATGTTTATCCATGCCATTTCCTATGGGGCTTTGTATATGTTTAATCACTTTATGGTCACTGATTCACAGTGGGTACGCCCCTGTAAGCCATCAACCATTAGAATGACTCACATAAAAGCCCTTCTGTTACTGGCTAGTGTCAGGGCTTTAACCCTATAGCTAGACTAGCTCTGCTACAACCCCTTGTCTAAAGGGAAATAGACATTTATTAATTAGACAAAATCCCCAGTAACTGACTATAATCCTTTTCATAGTTCCCCATGTTTTTATCTTTTGACTTTCCTTGCCTACAAATGATGAATAGATGCATGATGAATAGATGAATAGAGTGTCACAGGTGGGTGTGAGCTGTAAATAAGAGCTATATTAGGTGGCGTCTGCTCCAGGGAGTTATGAGAGGCAGCACATCACTATTGCGAAGGCTCTAACACCTAATGAACAGCCAAGCCTGACCAAATTGCCATAAAAGAGGCCATAAATCTCCACAGTGAATAGGTTTGCAGTCACCAGCTCCAGCTCTGTTACAGGCATGGGCAATAGGAACATAGATTTTACAGCCAAGGTCACCCAATTAATGACCCTCGAATTTCCCTGTCTGTTCCCAGTCAGTCCGGTATAAGACTGTGTTCTTCGTTTATGAGGCTCACAGACCTTTGAGGTGCATCCGTTGGCCGTTGTTGCATTACTGCCGTGAATTACACGGCAACTTCAGCCGTGCCCATCCCTAAAACACTGCACAAACGCAGAGACCAAGCTAATTACGAAGCTACAGGGAGCCATGAAACATCTGAGAGTGAAGCCAACCTGCTCACTTTCAGCCATTTGTGATTTCCCGAGCTTCTCAGTGGGTGTTAAACTTCATTTAAACCTATTTGAACAATTACTGAAGCAATAGGAGCTTTAGGAATTCTGAAACCTCACTCACAGAAGGAGGTTTTAATGTTCAGGGTATATAAAGTCTTGCCTTTTCCTAAAATGTGTCCTGTGAGAGTAAAACATAAAGTGTTTAGTACTCATAAGCAATGATCTGTGACGTGGATTCATACAGATAGCCTAAGGATCAGCATTCTTGATCCATACTGTTGCTGTATCCGCTGGTGTGTGGGCAATCTTGGCACAGCCCGTGAGGGGGGATGGGGTTTCTTAATAAATGGGCATAGTGCCCGTTGTTGACAAAGCCCAGTATCTCCTGCTGTCAGCTCCCTTTGTGTGCAGTGAGTGGAAAGAATCAATTAAACCAGCTCACAACAGACCATTTTAATATCTAACTTCGAATTAATTGGCTGGGGGATATCCACAGCATGGGGAGGTGAGTGGGAACTCTGCAAAAGGCAAAGCAGCATCCATTAACATGTGGGCTGAAAGACTCAATCGCATTTAAGACAGTTCAACCGTTTAGGATAACAGACTGCTGATGACAATTTTAAAAATAAACATTTTTTAAACATTTCTACAGCAATCAAACTTATAGACATGCTTTTAAAACATGAACCATTTTTGACAAAATCTGACACAAGACTGCGTTTGAACTTTAATTTTGAAGTTTCTCACCACTGTTTTGCAGTGGCACCTTGAAACAGAAGAAGAGAGCTTAGCTCTATCTGCACGTCTCTGAAGCCAAGATCATAAACATACCCAGACCTTTTGTAGCATTCATTCTGTGTGTTAAACACAAAAACATCTAAATACCACATTCAATTGTATGCTGAAATATCATTCATATAAGCATAATAATGCAATTTCCTGACAGTAATAAACCTTCCTTGGGGTAAAACACCACAGGTTAATGAATTACATTCACCTGTGGTGTTTTCCCCAGAGGAACGATTACTGTAGTGAGGTAATCCTATTATTCTGCTTCTGAACAGGAATGCCAGTATGATTATGTCTGGAAGACGACTCTTTCCAGACACGGGCAGCAGTTCTCGTCAGGATGACTGACATATTGACATACAAGAACCCACAAGAGCTTTAGCTGTGGTTAGAATGGATTCAACCTCACCACAGCGTGGGTTTCAATTAGTGACTCATCTATTCAATAAGATGAAGAATCAAGAATATGCCAACTGAACAGTGCTACTGTGTTTTTAATAGCAGGTAATATTCTGATGGGTCTTTTGTGCTGCCACAAATGAATCCATCCCTACATGATCCTCAGAGATGCTCTCTCCCTGTACCAATGAAAGTGAATGTTACTGTCCAGTTAACAAGTAATAACTGTAATAAAAACTTGCACAAGCACGTACAGTCTTAAGAAACCAGTTTATCTCACTATAGATAGACAAGGCCTCTCATAATGTGTTCTTTTTCAGTCCAGTATTCACAAACAGTGCAAACGTTATTTGCTGACTTGTTTTCAGCAGTATTGGTTCACATCATGGTTATTTAATTAGAGGAGAGAACCCATGTTGCATATATTAAATCAATCAAATTTATAACCTCAAGCCTTTGGTTAAACTTGGATGAACCTAAATAAATATAACATCTGCTCCCAAGAAGGACATGAATCAGATAAAATCAGGCTTCTTCATTTTTCTTTTTTCATGTAAACAGTGCCCTATAAAGGCCAAGGCCAACAGATGCGATTCTGAATTGTGTCAGACCCGTTCCCATATGTCATTCACTCTTACGAATCATTTCTGACAGCTGTCACTGACCGTCATGTCTCCACCCTCACAGATGTCGTCAAGGGGTTTTACAATAACTGTAATGATGACAGTTACAACAGGGTTCTGTCGACCACTTTCTGCAGTGTTTATCTGAATGTGAAACAAGGCTTCTGAGAACACCTTTTTGTTTTTACCAGTAATGCCAAGCCACTGATAAATTAGCCATTATATTCTCATATGACAGTAAATGGCTTACTACCAAGAAGAAAGAAATATTGGAGAATGTCATTTCAAGATTTCCAGATAAGGCATTATTGATGTTTTCTGAAATGTTATAATGTGTTTATCACTACTGCTGCTGTGCTTTTCAGATCTGTTCCTTCTGTATTTTCAAGGTGAGCTACACGTTATTCTCTTGGGTTGCCATTTTTTTACCAGTTCAGATCAGCTATGACACAAACTGAGCCCTGAGGCCATGTTTCTTTGATTTCACCAGAGCTGGATCCTTTCCAATCGATTCCAGAAATCTCTCACATATCCAATTAGGTTCTCACACCATTCCCACAGGCCCTCTCTGCAGCCTGCTCCATGCCGAATGCTTTTGTTTGATGTTCATGATCACTTTTTGCTTCCAGTTTTGCAGGATGCCTATCAGAAAATGTGTTTTTATGGAAGAAATTCAGGCAATTTATTTTAAGCTAGTTTATATATAACATGTCAGGCTTGAATAAACTGAAAGTAGAATGATGTATGGAAATCTTTGCTTTCAACTTTGATTACTTTTTACAGCAGGAGAGTAGTTCTGTATGAATATTCCAGAAAAAAATAGAAATACGCCCTAAAAGTCATGAGTGGCTATAATTCACTGAAGACCCATTACACTACTGCCCATCCTGAACAGAAGGAGTTTAGCTCCGGCTGAGCAAAGCTGCAGCTCCATAACTCTAACAACGGAACCCAGTGGCTTTAATGGCAGGAGAAAGTCCAAAGTCAGAACTAATTTACAAAACATGCACAATTCAGGAAGCAAAACCACAGGATGGAGGTCATTAAATCTCTACTAGGAAAAGCCAGATGGAGCTTATAAGCAGAGTGAATAAGTTATGCCAATGGTTATAAAAATATTAATCTTCAAGAACAAGAAAAAGATGCATGCTTCTTATTAACATATCTAGAATGAAATTGTGAAATAAAAAGAGATGGTTTGCTAGCTAGTGGTTAATTGTTTAGCTAGCGGCTAGCTAGTGGTTAATTGTTTAGCTAGCGGTTAGCTAGTGTTTAATTGTTTAGCTAGTCGCTAGCTAGTGGTTAATTGTTTAGCGGCTAGCTAGTGGTTAATTGTTTAGCTAGTGGTTAGCTAGTGTTTAATTGTTTAGCTAGTCGCTAGCTAGTGGTTAATTGTCAGTGTATACTAAAGATCGTTATTTATGGGAGTTCTTATTAACTAATACACCCTAATAGGACTGTTCCTTTTGCCTGGATGTGTGTCACCCACAATTCCTTAAGTAAAGTGAGGAATCTTTAACATTAAACTAATTTTCTTATCATTATATTCCATTCTTATTTAATTATAGTATTAATTGGATATTTACTGTTGCTTTAAAGAGGGAAGGTGATAACGTTATATGAAACAAGCTATTGATTCTTGTGGGTTTGTAGGCAGTTATTGCATAGTAATGGCTGTGGGAAACAGGACTGTTGCATTGTGGGAAGGCTCTGAATGATGTGTAATGGGATGAGGGTATCAGTGATGGTTCTTGTAGGTGAGGCAGCATCTAAAGCATTGAAAAGCTAGTGCCAGAAGGCTTTAATATCCTCAGTATCATAGTCTTTATTATTTTTATAACAGTTATCAACCCTCAGGAAATGACTGAGATATACCCACATTCTTTATATGTATAAAGAGCACTAGTCTTCTGACATTTCTCACAAATATTTATGGTGTTTATGCTTGAGATAAGGAAATGGATTTTGCGATCTGAGGTTTGGGATCATTTTAGGTTTCACTCGATGTAATTATAGCCAATTGTAGGACACCTACTCTGGAGAAAGCTTGGTACAGTTATCTCATTCCGACAGGCTAAATAAACACATTCGGGTAAAAATAAATAATGTTACTGATGTTAAGCGTCAACATCACTTCATTTATAAAAACAGCGTGTCGACCAGAGGACGTTCGTGTTAAAATTTTTTCTCATCAGTTCATGCATGATTATTGTATTTCATATCTCATAAAAGGTGCGGAACTGGTTAGCAAGACATACTGATGTTATGAGTCTAATCACAGAAGGAGAAAAAAACAGAGAGAAAACAGTCAAATGAAGACATGAATAAAGTTTCAAAATGGAGATAGATTTTCCTGTTAAATTTTCATGGAGATACATTGTCCCGTTAAATTTGCATGGCAGCTTAGCCTAGACACGCACACACACACACCCACACACAGTCACAGTCTTCACTGCACCTGCTCTAATATTGATATGATTCCACACTTCAGCTGCTGCTGCTCAAAACTCAGTCACCATCCGCATTTCATTCAACCTGAACTTCACTGTTCGCTGTTCGCTGTTCTTCTATCCGCTCTCTCTTACCCAACAGCTTAATGCCACCCGTCAGGCTGCTTTTTATTTACATTGTATTGTGCTTGGCGAAATGTGTTGCGTTTGGCCAACTGTCTCGCACTGAAATGTCTGAAAATTCAAATATGTGGTTACGACGTGAAGTGGGAAAGTTCTTCGGCTAAGAATTATCAAGCCGCACCCCCGGTGAACACTAATGCAGGTGGGGCTTTCACCTTGAGCAGTTGGTGCACAGTCACTGATATCTGCTCTCTGTCTCCAGTGGCACATCTCATCGCTACTGAGCTGCCAAGGCTGCCTGCGCTTCAGCACATGAGAAGATGCAGGTTCTCTCCTTTCATTCGGACATTGCAAGCATGACACTGCCTGTGTGTAAAGGAAACCAGCCCGAGTAAAAGCCAACGCTGCTGCATAGAGACATTTCCCCCGTCTGCACGCACATCTGTATAGCAAATCTATTTGCAGCTTCTAGCCTACATAATGTATAACATGGCAAGGACAGTACAATCCCTATGAGGTTCCCTCCTCTATTCCCATATGCACACATGTACAGGAACCCCAAATAGCTCCCACTCAGAAATCAGGGAATTGAGATCAAATCCTTTTTTTTTTTTTTTTTTTTGCCAGGGATAATTCCCACATGACTGAACGTGCTGCTGAACTGTACTGTATGAGGCGAACTACTTTAATAAATCTTAAAAAAAGGACTGCACTGTATGTTTAAGATATTAAGAATGAAGAAATAGATATTAAGAAATACAGAGAGTTTGTATGTGTCTTGATAGACAGAAAGACATTAATATCAAACCTTTATGCCTGCAACTTCATTACGTTGCACTAAAAGCGGTGAATGAACTCTCTCACATACCTGATACTATATCTGACCTAATGCTGAGGTGACTTTGTTTATGCCTGGTGTTTTTATTGTCGTATTGTCAGAGAGTCTTGAAGTCCAGAGGGCCAGTGAGGTGAAGACCTGGATCTCCAGCCCACAGCCCAGCAGAGCGAATGAAGAGAGCATAGTAAATAGTTAACGAGAAAGGCACGGACGGCTCACTCTCAGCCAAAACATCCATTCCACACACTGGAAACAAGAAAGTGCGATGAATATTTTATCCAGCGGGATGCAAGCTTACAGCCTTAACCCCAGCACTCTCTCAGAGTGACCGACTTGACCCCAAGAACGGGTGCTGATTTATGAGTCTGACTCACTCACTGCTCTGAGCCTCTGAGGATGACGATGAAATAAACTCACCTGTCCAAAACCACAAATCTGATGCAACTCTATGAAACCAGCTACATATAAGAACCAAGAGCAAAAAGAACTCTAGCAAAGACCCATGAATAGCATAGACTTGTCTTATACTAGAAAGTCTGGACTTAACAGAACGACAATAAATAACCTTATTTATCAAAAAACACAACAGCATATGCAGAATGTAGAGATATATAAATGGCACCTAAGTCATACGAACCATTAACTACAACAATTCAGAAATCCAACAAAAAAAACCAACAAGACACACAGCGAACACATCCTTCCTTCAGTTGATAAATGTAACAGTTCTGATAACTTGAAGACTTTGTCTTGGGAGTCGACAGAACGAGACTCCATGGATAAATCTGTCATGCGAAGTTAACTGCCCAGAACTGATTGCCAAGTGACAGCGTTACAGTTATGACCCGCACGTCCTGACTCGTAACACCACACAGCCTCTTGTTTGCATTACAGGAGGAACACTTGTCGTGCACTGCTAGCTGGAAACACACAGAGCTGGAGTGTGTAATGTAGGGCAAAGGAAATTATTACCTCATATCAATGTCTTGCAACCTGGCAAAGGTCTTTCCACAGTCACAGCGGTGGTGGTGGTGGAGAGGGGGGGGGGTCATCAAGCTCAGGTGGGCTTCTTGGCGGTCACCTGTTCTTGTTCAGTCCAGTCTGCCACGTTCCTCGCCTGTCTCCCTGCTGGCTGGGGGAGTGGAGCTCTCAAGCATCCCACTGATATAGACACAGCGTGAAGAAAAAAGAAAGGAGGCGTGGTTGCATAGCGAATAAATAAAGCAAGCAGAAGAGAGGGAGGGAGGGAGAATTCCCTCAATCTACAATTCAATTTCTCCCACTCCCACTAGTTCCAGTTCTCTCTCTCTCTCTCTCTCTTCCTTTCTCTCTCATTCACTCACCGTATATCATTTACTTTTATTTTCTCATGCATATTAACATAACCTTAACACTTCCTCACTTAGTTTGACTATCTCACTCTCTCGTTTCTCATACACACATACCACCCCACACACACGCACACACACACACACACACACCGAGACAGACTCAGTCTCTATCACTCTGCCTTTCTCCTTTACCCCTTCACTCTTTGACTCATTCCCCCACTCTTTCTAAACACTCTCTGTGGTCGTTTCAGGCAGTGGCAGTGTGACTGAATCAGGCCAGTCCCAGCCATCTGTCGGAGCCTCTCTGCTTCACCCTATTCAGGTTCTTCTAAAGCAGCCGGTCAGGCAGAGACGAGAGAAAGAAAGGGGCGGAGACGAGGGATCAATCTTCGAGCAGGAGGGCGGGGCATCCCAAGAGCTGGGCATAGAGGCCGTGATTATGGCTCTGGCACCTATTGCACCCCCAGGAGTGCATAGGGCTGTTAACAGGGGCCGTGACAAGCTACAAAGTCAAAAAAACTCAAAGAAATACAAAAAAAGCCCTTACAAATTGGGCAAGCAGCCACAAAATGCGTTCACACAGCCCTACACATACTGCAGACACACAAAGCATACACAACCATGTGCAAATCAGTCTCCTGTCTAAAACCAAGGGAGAATCATTTTCATCAAACCAAACAGAAAAAAGTAAAAAAAAACTAGACATGTTGATCAAACTTTTAGAACTCATTACCCATTATTTGTATTTTGTTTTATTAATGAATGAGTGACTAATATGGCAACAATTCATATTAGATTCAGACCAGATCCCACCCATTCAGCAGGCAGTCAGATTTGTTTCTCCGAATGGCTTGCCACAAAACATGGATCCAACAAAAGAAAGGATGTGACTACACAGTTCCAAACTATTGCACTGCAGCAGCAAAGATCATGCTGACCCCCTCCCCACCTCCCCACTCAGAAGGAGCATATACACCTCCTCACCCTCCTCCTGCAGCTATCCCTCCATATCTCACCCCCAGTCAGCCCCAGTACAAACAACACCTGCGTTTGCTGACTCCCGGCAGTCATCTCTCATACTGAAGATGTGAGTGTCACTGCTACTGTTCCTTCCAGCCTGGAGGAATCACTCACTGCCTGCACAGGTCACTAATGACGGATGCTCCCGCTGATTCCTCCCTGCAGGTTATTTATTGGTACAGGGAACACATGTTCAGACGGAAAGGACAGTCAATCACTCACCTGCCCCCATTGTTGTGTATGTACACCTGCCATGTAAACAGCATGCAAATAGTATACAAACTACAGATATACAGACATCCCTAATCACACTGAGAAATACAGACAACACTAATATATGCAGTCTACTGAGAGATACAGACAGCCCTGATCATATATACAGACTACTGAGAGATACAGACAGCCCTGATCATATATACAGTCTACTGAGAGATACAGACAGCCCTGATCATATATACAGACTACTGACAGACACTAAATAATTATAATTGAGAGCACTAATTATACATATAGACTACTCAGGGATACAGACATCCTTAATGATTGCTAATCATATACATACAGTCCAAAATAGTACTATTTGATATTTTTGTAACACTAAGTACTGAGAACTACAGCACACTCTGAGTCATGATTAATAACAAGCTATTCCAGTAAACATAGCCCACTGCACGCTGATTTCATGGCTTCTCTAAATTGAGTTATTTATGTGTCAAAACATAAACTGTTCAAAGGAGAACGCTGTATTTGTAGGCATCATTGGAGGTGCCAGAATACTTTCCATTTGAATAAAAAAAATATTTCCTCACGTACTGCAAAAATCAACAACAACCACATGGAGGAAACAAGCATTTCTGTCCAAAAGGGACAGTATAAACATATACATAAACATAAACATATAAACATATGCTGTATAAACATATGTACTGGTATGAACATGGTTACTGGTATGAACATGATTTATTAATGCATGCACTCTCAGGGTTGACTGAGCAGCATACAGAAGCAGCAGAGTGATGGCTGATGGTACAGATGTCTTCCAGTTAATGATGACTCAAATCATCCTATTTGTCTCTCTCAGGTTTAGCTTGTGTATATATAGGACACTCAACTGTTAAGACTATTATCATATTCTGTATCATATTGGATTCGTACATTCATAGCTTCGCAAAATTGTCCTGAATGACTTACATGAATGACTTATTTATCTGGAGGTACCACTCTTTTAAGTGCTGTATAAAGGTATTTTTTCTCATGCAATAATTTTTAATAATTGTTTTTTATAATAATAATTTTTAATAATAATTTTTTCTTTGCAATAAATTGTAGCAATGGCTTAAACTTAAACTTTTTTTGGTTATTCATATGGAAAAGGGTGGAGGGTTTTGCACATGAAGAGGGTGGAGGTTGCAAATGGGAGATGCATGTAAACGAGGTGGTGCAAGGTGTGGTGTTTAGCTTTTAACTAAAAAGTTATACTTTCCAAGTGAACATATGAGAAATAAAATGCAAAACAAGGTATTGAGTGTCAAAAATATGATGCAATATAATTTCAGTGGTTTAAAGGAATGAAAATAAACACATTTATTACTCTATTTACAACTGTAGCATTTTATTTTCTAATTCACAGAGAGAAGCACTTTTTCCAGTATCTATAACATTATAAGACTTATTACTCCATGGTTAGAGTAAAGTATATGACTTTTATGGATGTACATTGGTATACTAACATTTCAATTGTGTGTCAGTGGTATAAACATGGTTTTACTAGACATCTTCTTTACAAGTATAATTTTTACATTATTGTGAGAATCCTTGGCAATGAATTAAGGAATATTGTTCTCATCACAGTTAGTTATGATTATAAATAAATAACTAGCAAAGGAGTTGTTTGACTTATTTTATATCAGAAGAAATTTTTTTTTCATTGACTGCACCTTAATAATGATGTCTATTCTGAGTAACAGGAAAGCAACAGGCATGGCGGCGGAAGTAAGGGAGTAGAGGGGCGGTACTGAAGTGGAAGAAGCTTTATTCTCAATAAAGTAACAAGCACACCACGAGTAACACTGCTGTAGCAAACAGAACCGAATACTAAAGCAAAAACTTCTCAAGACGCTTCAACTTGAGTTCGTATCGCAGACAGGATTCTGCAGTCCTAGCTGAGCGAATCTGCAGCGGTGTTTTGGAGCGGTGTTTAAAGGGAGCTGAGGATGGTTAATGCGATGGGCAACACCTGTGTGTAGTAAACGGAGGAACTGGAAAGGTGTAATTGGGAGTGTGTGTGGATGGGCGTGGCTCTGCGTACAGGTGCCCGCCGCACCGTGATGAAAGGAATACCAGGAAAGCAATAACAGGAAAGTGGGTGTGCAGGGTGTGCAAGAAATATACGAATATAACATAGCGTTAAACATATATTTTTAAAGTCTAGTAATTAAAACAGTTAAAATTCCCCAAATGCCAAAAAGAACACTTTGTGTAGGGCTGTTGACAATCTGGAAGCCACCTGTACACAGTCTGAAAACAACCAAAGATACAGAAAATAGATGAAGTGGCCAATAACAGATAGAGTGCAGTCAGTGCACATCTAAGTAAGACCTTAAAAAGGCACCAAGGTACAGTTATGATGAAACTAGAGAAAATGAGCAACCTGGTTTAGAATTACGGTCTGAAAGTTTGCTGTAAGAGATTCAGTCCTCTTAAGTCCACCATGACTCTTTTTTGTAAGGAATTATTGCAAAAAAAAATTGTAAGGAATTATTTGCTAAAGAAAAGAATGGATCACTCAGAACTTCACAGAGCTTGAGAACCATTTTATGGAAACCTTCACAGATAATCAAAGACATGAAAAGATAGTTATATCTCAAGATATGCTGCCTATTCTTCAACCGAATCCAGATTTGATGGTAGAGGAAGGAAATTAAGAAAGTTGTGAGTAAACCAAGGGCATCCTCAGTGCTTGGTCTGAATTGGAAAAATCCATAACTGATGTAGAAGAATCCTCCAAATGACCTGAGGTTCCAGTGGAAGCAGATAAAGGTACCACTAACTCCTCAAATACTCCTCAAATACCATGGCCTTTGTACCAGCAGGACAACTATCAGGCAGCCCATCCATGAGACTGGAATCTGGTATCCAGGGTGTATCTTGGGATTACATTATGTAATAAGATCTTGACCAGAACAAAAAAAAATTCTACCACAGACTGTAACAACTAGTCTGAGGACAGACTTGATCTTATGGTCACCTTCCCAGAAGATTCATTACATCTTTCTAGAAGATTAATTACATTTTTATAGCTAACCGTAGAAAGATACAGCTGGAGAGGCACATCATAGAAACAACCTGAAATACACAGCCCTTGCTGCAGGAGCAGGACAGTGAGAGTGGAACACAGGCGTTCACCGTAGAGGTATTCACTGTGGAGCTGTGACATAGGAGACAACCACAGATTGTGTGCTGGGTACATCCTTACCAATCTAAAGATAAGGCTCCAGTCTTTGTGCTTCTCATGCACACTGGGAAAGAAATCCACACATAAAGATGCTGTCTATGCACAGGTGCCATCTCTGGTGAGTGCGCACTGCATGTGCATTGGTGAATGACCCTCATATTCCTCCCTGTTACCACCCATAAATATTCATAAAAGGTCAATGCAAAACACCTCATGAATACTTAGATATGGAGAGTCTTGTTCATTATTCTATGAAATACTGGCAAGCATGGCTACAGGGAAAAAAGAAAGAATTTCGCAGAATGTGAGAATGAGCTGAGGAAAAGCATTTTGTCTGGTGGCATCAGAAATTGTCACGTTGCCAAGTTTAGTGGCAGCATGTAGCTGCTGCAGTTAAAAGTGTTCCTTCCATGAGCACACTGTTGCAGAAGTGAACAAAAAGTGGTCAAATTTCAAATTGACTCGGTTTTGCGAAGTACTGCGAAACTGAAGCCAGTGTAGGAAAGCCTACAATCCAACATTTCCCAACAGACATTTTTCTGGCTGAAATAGAAAACTCCTACCTGACATATCCAGACAACATCATCTACCTTTTAGAAGACCATTGACGCGCTTCACAACAGAAAACACCAGAATGCCTCTCCTCTGCACCATGAGAATTACAAAAAGGAGCCAGAGCTTAAGGAAGTAGCCATTGTCGTTTGCAATATGATTTTATCCAGTTGGGGAACTGGAAATTGCTGCAAATTACGTTTTGATGCAGCATCCATTGTGATATAGACAATGCAGTTCACCCATTGTGTAAGGAAATTGGATATAGCAACGTGTCAGTTCAATTATGACAACCAATATAGCTGGGATATCTCTGATTTATCAGCTAATTTCCTCTGGTTGATAAGGAATATGAGAGCCATTAAGATTTGTACGTGGTCAGGTACTGCCTAGTTTTGCATGGTCTGTCTCTGTAAAAGAAATGTAAATGTCGGTTTCTCTTAGAAATGTAAATTAGCCAGTCTTTATTATTGGTACGAAATGTAAATTAGCCAGTTATTATTATTGGTAAGGAAATATTTGTGGTCTCGTAAATAAACGTGTTCTAATGCCAAGGAAACCATTGTGACATAGACAATGCAGAATCTATTCTAGCCAAATTTTTTACAAATTTCTCAATGTGTGCAATTGTTCTACAGCTGATTGGAAACTGTAATCCTTAACTATTACAGAGTTACAGTTTTATTACCAAAGAGGGGATTTCCAAACTGAAAGCTGCAAATAATTATCTGCAGCAAATATATTAATACATAGAAACAGGTTAATTAACTGGTATACACTAAATAAATCAAGAAGCACATTAGACAAAACATTGTAAAGGCCCAAATCCTTTTAATGAATAAGTAGCTTATATGCACTAATTATTTAAGACTGTTATGTGTGAAGATGGTGTTTTGCATATTTGCTGTAATGCCTTACTTTACCCCTAGGGGTCATCAATTCGTGCTCTCTGTAAATGTTGCATATGGTTCTTAGCATGCGTCAAAGCTTTCGTAAATACACAGTGTCCTGCCAAGTATTGATTTATAAATATCAGTTTCTAATCAGGAGTTTACTTCAGACCCATTTAAAGATGAGGCTCCAGGTTACTAAGGCGTCACCTTAATTTCAAAATGTTTATATGTCATAATTAACTCTTTCAGTGTCCAATGTTTACAAGAAGAGGATAAGAGAGGTGTAAACTCAAACATAATGATTCACAGTATTTGCAGAAATGTGTGTAAAATCATTACAAAGCCTTTTTGAATCTTTGCCAGGCCATTACATTATCATGTTGATTATAGATTTTTATGTTAGGTTCTCAGACAGATCGACTATGAGTTTAGAGATTTGAATTCTGCCGTCAGAGATCAGTTAATGAAAACATTTACCAACATCACTACTGTAATCAAGAGCCCACAAAACCAAGAATGGCAACAGTCTTGTGCTATTCTCGACATCACTTGAAATGTTTATTTCTCCGAAATAAAGAAGATATAATGAAAAAGGTCTCACCAAATGGAAGTCAAAGACAAATGGAATATTCTATGTATGGGATTGGGTACGTTGCCAAGAGTTACGAAGACTGATGTTCCATAGTCATTATCAGTCCATTTCAGATTCAAAACCTGCTACGTTTTTCATTGAACATACATGTCAGATTTTGTTTTCTCTATTTTAAAACATAAATTCTCAAAGAAGACAAGGCTGTTTTGTTCAGTTTCATAAACAAACACCAGCAGAAAAGTACAGTAGGTCTACAACCTTTCTGATGTGTTTTCATTCAGTGACTCAGATATCATTGACCTCCATGTGATGTTCAGTTCCTATAGACATTTGTTATTCTCTCAGCAAATAAATAAACCAGAATGATGTTTACTCTGGTTTTCCGAAAAAGCGCTATGTTGTGTCTTGCTGGGACATTGTCTTTAGTGTGGACTCCGCATTTCAAACACATTCTTCTTCACCCAATGTGTCCTTTGCTGATAAAAACGTCTGCTGTCAGGCACTGTTTGAGAGGCAAGGGACTTTGTGCAAATTAGTCTAAACTTCTCTATCTGTGAAAGCACTCTATTCTCTCTGCTGGGTTTATTTTGTTTAACTCCCTCCCCTTATTCATCCCACACAGCCTCTTTCTAAACTGAACACCCCCCCCACCCCCCACCCCCCCCCGGACTTTCCCAAACTGCTGTAAGAGTCTCTGTCCATCCACGATGCCACCAATCACCATGACTACTCTCAGAAAATTGCAGTCTATCACAAAGGAAGTAAACGATGGCATTCCAAAATACTGAACTTAGCAGACCAACTGATTAGCAACACTGTTACATCGATTCTGTCTTCAGCAGGTCATGCCCAAATTACTTCAAAATTAGACTGATAATTTCCTAATGGCTCCTAAGGCAATAGCTCTTGTCTACCAGAACACAAAATATTTATCAGTCACCAAAATCAGGAGAATTAGCAGATGAACACATCACACATTTATATTTATTGACATGAAACTGTGAGCAAGCATCAGACTTTTAGACTTTGACTTTGATACTGTCATCTAGAGCTTATTGGACTGCATGACAGTGATCGTCCAAAACACCTGAGGGTCATTATCACCAACAGTGATAATGCTTAACATACACCATGCTGCTGTGTTGAACACACTATATATACATATAAATTATAAATATAAAGTTGCTTAGACGTTTTGCATTATGTACATAACTCATGCATAAGCCAGACTTCCATATCCTAGGATAGGCCAGATAAAGCAGAGATGGAACTTAAATAACAATACTGCTGTAAATTACACATCAGTCATTTTCTGTAAAGGCTTGAAGATTGAAGTCTGGGTGGTAAGAGATGAATTAGATCGACTGCTGACCTCAAGAGGCGAGGCTTGTTCCCATGACAACACAAGCCTTAATTATAGACACATCTGAGCAGCAATATGGCTGATTCTACACTGATGGGATGCACCGAACTCAAAGGCATCAGTTTCCTAAGTGTATGCGCACGCACACGAACGCACAGTTATTTCTGCATAGGGTGTATGAGAAAATTGTAATGAGGTTTGCCAAAGGCATTTCTGCTCTGAAGCAGAAATGCTGAGTGCCTCCTGATCTGCAGGCAAGACCTTTGCTCCCTGTGCTTGCTGCTTAATTAACAAAAGTCTTTTGGGGTTTTTTTTTTGCCTCTTCAATAGCTGCGTTCATGCCACATATTAAACAGTGCTACTCGCAATCTGATAAATGCCACACCTGCAGCTGCTCACCACACTCATTCATTTCATCTCTGTCCCATTACATCAGTACAAACCTCTAAAAAAACCTGAATAGAACAGATATGTGTATTTGTAATTGATCGTTTATGTTTATATGCAATAATAACAAGTAATAAAATGATTTCTTGACTGAATAAGTCTCAGTAAGGTCAAGCAGTGTGAAAACAAATCCCTGGATTCCCCAATAGTACTATAACAACATGGTTTTAATGGCCCAATAAATCAGCCCTTTGTAAATGGTCTTATTTCATTTGACCTCTGTAAAAGGATTTTAATTAAAATATTGAGACAATCAGAATCATATGTATGAAAATGTGACAAAAACGACTAATAAAGGAAAGCTGGCTGCATAAATATTCAGCCACTGGGGAGTGAAAGCTCCGGGTTTCCACAGGTGAAGATGTTGCCCTGACAACGAAGAGTTGGCTTACAGCTGGTCTCGACCTGTGAATGTTAAAAAAGTTCTCCTTTTCTGGATAAAAAACAGAACTTCAAGGAAAGCTGTGAGAAATGTAGTCCAAAGAGCTTTTGAAGGAGATATAAAGTAGAGATAAAGGAGATATAAAGTAGAGATAAAGTTATGGACATACACAAGATAAGAAAAGTCCACAAAATAATGTCCAAGTGTTTGGGCATCACAGTGAGCATTGTTGGATCAGTTGTGAGGAAATGTACACTGCATTATAACACCCAGGCACTGCCTAGACAAGGTCGTCCTTCAACACTGAGCTTCAGAGGCAGAAGGGGACTTGTGAGGGAAGCCCCAGAGAAACCAACCATCACTTTGATGGAGCTACAGAGTTCAGTGTCTGAGACTGGAGCAGGGTTGCACCAGTCAGTGATATGAAGAGCTTTGCATACCAGCTGGCCTATGTAGGAGGGTGGCTAGAAAGAAACTATTAAGCTATTATTTAAGAAGAAAAACTTCAAAGCACATTTGGAGTTTGCCAGAAAGTATCAGATTGAGCCAGCTAAAATGGTGTATATGGTTTTGCTGAGCAAATGAAATGAAAATGTATATTTTTGATCAACATTTAAAAATGCTATGTGTGATACAAACCTATAACTGCACCTTCCTCAACACCATGGCAACAGTGAAACATGAAATAGGAGCTGAGGGGATGTTGTGGGGATGCTTTTCCTCAGAGGAGACTGGAAACCTTGTTAAAGTTGAAGGATGAGCAGATGGTACAAAATACAGTTTGGAACTTCAAGACTTAAAATCTAAAACTCAGGAGAAACCTCACCTTTCAGCATGACAATGATCCTAAACACAGAAGTTTTACAATGGTCAAGTCAAAGTCCACAAGGTCATCCAAGCATCCTGACTAGCGTTGAGCAAATGCACTGGAGCAAAAGGTGCTTCTACCAAGTACTAGACAGAAGGACCTGAACATTTACAATAGCTTTTAATTTTTATGTTGCTTTTTTTATTGAAAAAAATAGTGAATTATATATTCTTTACTCTAAGAGAATATTGGCTTGCAATAAAAATACTGAAAGGGAATAAGTGTGTCTGTTGGCTGGATACTTTTGCAATGCTCTCTGTTTATTTCTACGTAATCTTCACCATAATAGTCTATAGCACATTAGCACAGTCTAGGTCTTTGCTCAGAGCAAAAACTCTAAAGAAAACTCAGCACTTCTGCATGATATTTATGGCCATCGTTCAAAAGGATGCACTCTCTTATCTTCAGGCGATTTGCTGGCTGTCCTCATCATCCAAAATACCTTTCAGGCCTCTCCCGAATGCACAAAAACACGCATCAAAGGAGCTACTGAAGATCCTGAGTGCCTGGCTCTAGCTTCAGCGCCCTTGTCGACAGGCCAAAAAGCTGAGCTCCAGCTGCCGTTTGGAAAGAACTGAATTATACATTGCTGAGCCTTTTAAGGGTTATGTAGATTAGCGGACAGTGATGTTTGCTGTCTTCAATTATTAACGACTTGTTTGTATCTACAGCAGAGCCTCTGTCTCACAGGAGAGTCCTGAGGACATGTGGGAGTATATTTATCAGAGTGGATGTCCAGTGGATGTCCAGTTGGTCTGTACGTCTCATCTGTCCTGCATTTCTGCTTATTTTTTCCTCTTCATTTATTGGCCTGAGCTTTAAAAACGTAGGGAGGCAAAAAGCCATACAATGTTATGTCTAGTTTCATACTCATTTAAACATTTTTCATATACACTAGAGATCAAAATTAGACAACAATGTAGGAACACTTGATTTTTTCAGAAACGTAATCTACATTGATCAACATCTGAATGATTTTTTGTAAGGGGTACAAAGATGCCACTAGAACAGTGTTTTATGAAATAGCCAAAGTATATCAATAAAAATCTTTATTTTGCAAAAACGTGATGATCATAATTGGAGAACATCAGTGACTGTAGCACAGAGAAAGATTACAACTACATTTTCTGAAGGTTACAGTCAGTAGGAAGTGTACAGGCCTTTGCTTTGAATGACTTCAGCACATCTGTGGCCACAGAACATCACTAGTCTCTCACACCACTCTGGTGTGATTTTGGTCCATTCTTCTTCCAGTCTCTTCCACAGTTCTGTGACTCTTGTGGGGTTCTTGGCCATAACTTTGTCACCAAGGTTTTTCCAGAGGTTTTCTACTGGGTTTAGATCAAAACTCTGGGCTGGCCATTTCATTGTTTCAAGGAACTGCTTTACCCGTTTTGCGGTGTGACAGGGGGCATTGTCCTGCATGAAAATTGCTGGCTAATTGACTGATGAATGCAAGGAAGGAACCACCTGTTGTTGAAGAAGGTTCTGATACACACTTGCATTCACTCTTCCATGTAGCTGTATGAAAGGTCCAACTCCTGCTGCCGAACACATCCCCAAAACCATGACACTTCCTCCTCCACTAACCGCTAATAAGAGGTTTGGTCACTGCAGAGTGGGCTTTCAGTCCAAATGTTCTTAAATGTCGAGACACAGTATGACGAGACAGATCCTTACCCTGTTCAGTGCTGAACTGGCGAGCGATTCCAGCTGCAGTGTTGAACCGATTAGCCATGGAGATTCTGCGGATTCTCCTGTCCTTTCTTGCACTTGTCTTTCATGGGCAACCAGCCTTCTTGGGGATCTTGAATGAGTTTGTGATGTTGTAAAGATGCAAAATTCTAGAAATCACAGACTTAGAATGAACAACTTCTCTTGCTATGGCTGATAGGGTCACCCCTTTGGCCTTCATCTGGATAACGTACTGCCGGAGGATTTCAGTCACTTTGGAGCGGCTCACCATTTTTGGTCAGTGAAAACTGGAAATTTAGGCTGCCATTTAAATAGGGTTTTTCAGTTAAGGAAATTTGCACCAGGTGCCAGATTAAGACCAATAACTTGTAGGTATCTGAAAGTGTTCTCCAATTGTGATCAGTGTTCTTTTTCAATTATATCATTTTTTATGCTGTGCTTTATAATATATACAATTTACGAAATAAGCTTAAAATACCACTATTTCACCCCTATTAGGATAATTTCACATAGGACCTTGACATTTAGGAAATTGTGTGTGTCCCTCAAAACATTAAAAAAGACACTGGTACTTCTTAAAAT
>JAOYMR010000018.1:3045962-3065725 GCA_025802075.1 Tenebrosternarchus preto | reverse complement strand
TAAGACAAGTTAAAATGAGGCTCAGTAGTGTGTGTGACCTCCACATGCCTGTATGACCTCCCTACAACACCTGGGCAGTGACTGAGCTGCTGTTGTTCCTAAACATTTCTATTTTAGTAACAGCACTTACTGTTGGCCTGGGCAGATCGAACAGATTGGAAGCAGGTTTTTTATAAACTGTCTTATGGCGAAGGCATCCTTTAACCGTACAGTATTTAAAGTCACTGAGTGACCCTTTCTGCTGCCGGTGTTTGGTGTTAGAAGTTACATATTACAAGTTAGCAGAGAATGCGGCTGCAACACCAGAAGTTAAGTGAGTAGAGGTGTTCACATACTTTTGGCCACATAGTGTACTAATCACCACCACAAGATGGGCAAGACCAAACATAGTAAACACTGTAAACAAAAAAACAATAACAAAGTAAGACATGTTTTTAGTATGTTGCCTATTTGGTAACTGTTTTTTTATGCTTACGTTTTCCTGAACTCACAGATAAAAAATGACCTCACCCTCCTTTACTATACACACATAATGATAATAATCAATAAGAAGTATTTAGTTAGATTCTATTTTTTACAAAGGGTGCGAAAACCGTTTTCCCCATAGATTCAAGCCACATTATTTTCTATATAATTTCTCCATTACTGAAATTGATGTTGAGAGGCATTGGGGAGGGGGGGGGTGTATTTTTTTGCATCTTCCTTGACTGACTAGTATTTTCTCCCAAAACTCACCCTGCCATGGCTGACACGGAACATCTAAAAATATTCAAGCACAAGTACACAGAACAGACTGTGCTGAAAACCATTAAAGAAACCAGCTAGAAGCCTCAACTGCCAGCCCTTGGTTTAATTAAATGTCATGTTTGTACTGAACAGTAACCAGAATACATTTTAGATATTTTGACTTCTCCCTCTTTGGTAAGGGTTGTAACTAACAGTGAAACTGCAGATATTCTTTGCATCACGTCACATCACCTCTGCAGTGTTTCTTGACTCAGACCCAAACCCTGAGCACTGAAGAGTGAACCCAGGTAAAGCAAAAATTATTTGCGCCACACAAGAGCTCAGGTTCACTTTATATAAACATGTATGACAATTTGAAAACCCCAAAAAGAAACTGGTCTTGGATCGTTTTAAGTTTCATATAACAAACCTCACATTGCGGTATTTTTGAGCTCATCAGATCGTTCATATTCCAGTAATGAAATCTCCACCATTTGGAGCTGAGAGTGAAATGAAAATGCTCCCTCGGAGCTTAAAATAGGACGAGACCGAATCCAGACAGCAACCGATGGTCTGTGATGTGAGGACATCCGTTTCCTGTACACAATTCACATAAGCTATGGAGCTTACAGAAAACAATCAAATAACATGACGATGAATCAGATATCTTAATTAAATATTAAAGTTTTTATGAGTAGGAATAATACATTCTAACACACCGAAAGCAATAACAACTGCTAACGTGTTAGACTTTAATTTTTCTTTGATAGTCTTAGAAGCTTTAAGTTCTGTGACATTAACTCTGATACTAGTGTGATATCAACAGCGTCATTCCACAGTATTGCTCCATCCTTGTCACGTGACTAGTGTTTTTGAAAGCTTGCTCCAGGTCTCGACGCACTCCAAGCCTTTCATCAATAAACTCACTAGTGGTCGATCAATAAAACTAATGGCTGAAGTATTGTGTTCCCAAAAACCCTCAGTTGCTGAACTCCAGTACATTTGTGTAGTCAGCCTATAGCTTAAAAAAATACAGGAACCATGTTATTAGCAAACATATTTCTTTAAAAAAAAAAAAAAAAAAAAGATCAGGGCTGTTTAAAATAGCCTGCGACATACTACTACATAGAAGTTGCACTGCTCGAAATCAGTATGCAGTATGACCTTGTAGTATGGTTTGCAATTGTCACATACTGTATATTACACTGCATACTAAGAGGATCAGTATGCGATTTCATAAACAGACCTGATCTTTTCATAATCATTCATAAAAACACTCCTTTCCAGACTCTTTGAGAGTGGCTTGGTTGATTTATCTCCTGGTTAAGCCACATTTTCTCCATAGACCCATTCCTTTTTATTCTGTCCATCCATCTCCCACATTTTCCTAAAACATACTTTTCTTGATGCTCATTATTGTATAATGAATGACTTTTTTCCATTAGTGAAATGTCTCTCCTTACCTGATCTGGATGGTCTTACAACTCCAAAATAAAAAAACAAGACTTAATTAATTGCTGTAATAGTATACCACTATCCAGAGTCCATAACTGTTGTTAGTTAAAATCCTCCCTCTAAATCATAAACGCCTACTTGCACATACTGCCATCTAGTGGACAACAAGCATATCTTTTCAAAAAGGTGCCGTGAGAGCGGAATCTATTCGGCATGTTGTACAATTGCCCATATTCACACCTCACTAAAGACAAAGCACAGCCATCCTCACTGTCTCACACAGTTTTGTTTCATCCCAAACAACAAAAACCTAATTTAACTATAGTAACAGCTGTTTATTCAGTCTAGTTTATAGATTTATCTTGTTTACATCAGTCACCCCAAATATGTTTAGCCTTTGCCAGTAATAACATTGTGTGTGATACACAACTTTACACATTTGCTGTACTTTCCTTAAAAAATAAATAGCTACTTCAGAACATGAGATGACATTCAGGTGTTAAAGATTCATTTACAACTTCACCAACTCCGATACAAGAGTTGTGGGACCCATGAGGTATTGGGTGATAGACAGACCTTTATCATCCATTTCCAGGAATGTATGCATGTTTAACCCCAGCACACATGCATACATACACAGAAACTCACAATTACTCAGGCATAATAATCTACACCAAGGAAATGTTCTTGTTTCATGAACAACAGAAGGTCTGTGTTGGTGTTTCCCAGTCCCGCTCCTGAAGCTCCCGTACACTGTGAACATCTTTTTTTTTTCTTAACATTTCAGCTCATCGGATAACAAAACGGCCCTAAAACAATGTCAGAACATGGAAAAGCGGTAAGATACCGTGACGGATGCATTAGGACCCTGAGGGTTGGGAAACCCTCTTTTCTATATGAAGAAATTGGCAGGGCCTTCAGTGTGCTGAAGTCCACAGGAAGTCCTGTCTGTTCTTGATGTTAACAAGCAAACTCATCAAGTATGAGCATAAAATACTTTGTGATGGGTGAAATCCAAACAGGCGTCACTCACTGTCTGAGCGAAAGGAGACTCTGAACTAACATAGCGTGAGCAACAAACAAAAAGATAAGACTAATAATGACAGAACAAAAGACAGATGAGCCAGTCAAAGGAAAAAACAACAACAACAACAACAAAATCAACAACAAGAGTCTGGACTTTTCATTCTCCAAGCCCTTACTGGCAGGGGCCTTGGTGCATGCTCATTCAATAGGAGATCCATAGTTCTCAGAGTAACTCTGGGACTGCGGAGGAGTTCATGGAATATGATAAGGCCTCTTTACTGACGTGGCCCAGTCACTGGTACTGTCTGTAGTCCCCAAAGGTAGAGGCAGGCATGGGAGTAGATTCCTCTACAAACTGTGGACCTAAAAAGGTGACATTCAAATGACAGTTGGAATTCAGGAATTCTTTAGATGCTGAATGTCGCCATTTATTATGTATATGTTTTGTTTGTTTATTTGAAGACTCACCAGTGGGGAACTGCGATGAAGCAAACCTTGTGAGGAGGATTCCAGCACCTTCTATTAACGCTAAGAGAATACCTCCCACAGCAGCAGAGCCAACCATGGCCACAGGCCCATCTATAGAGAAAGAGCCTGAATTAGTACCAGTTTATCACACATAAATCACACAGACAGCAGAAAGCAGACACAGAAAAGCAGCAGACTCTGCAGAAAAGCAGCAGACCCTCAAATGCTCGTTTCGATTTTTGTTCTCCATTCTAATGGGGAAATGCCTGTGGCAGCAGACTGAACCATCCTGTAGTCCAAAGACTGACCTACACATGGATCTGAAATACAGGACTATAAAACCAGACTTACTTCTGGCAGCTAGGATGGCACCCGTCATGGCTCCACTTGTTATAGAGTTCCAGGGGTCCTCCTTACCACGCACCTTCACCAGCCCACAGTCAATCATGGAGAAGAGCCCGCCCCACACCGCAAAGCTTCCTGTAACATTCACCAGCCCACAGTCAATCATGGGGAAGATCCCGCCCCACACCGCAAAGCTTCCTGTAACATTCACCAGCCCACAGTCAATCATGGAGAAGAGCCCGCCCCACACCGCAAAGCTTCCTGTAACAGCCCCAAACCCATTGTTGAGAGTCAACAAAATAAGGCCGAATAGAATAATGAGTAATTCCTGATGGTGCTCATTCAGCTAAGCGATGTATTAAAACTGTGCTGACCCTTTGATGTGATTCAAGGAGGGCCTGTTTAGTTTTTATTACTAAAATATTTTATGCTTTTTGGGATCATGCGAATGCTGTGATTTATCTAACCCCCCAAAGAACATCTTCCTTGTCTGGATCTGGTCAGGATGCTCACGGCACACAAATAGAAATGATGTGCTGGAGAGCTCGTCTGCATATTACGAGCTTTGGGAAAGACTGTACAAAACCAATTAACTTACAATATGTTGTGTAGTCCTAATTTACAGGTGGCTGGCCCTCCTTTTCCAACACAGCAAATACACCTTAATTTTACATTCATTTTACAATTTTCATCCTACACTCCACTCCTGCACGAAAAAAGTTTACTTGGACTAAGACTAAAATAAGTAAAAAAAAAAAAGAATAAAAAATACACAAATAAACAAGTTTATGCCATCCCAGATTCCACACCCTATGTGAAGGCACAGAAAGGCTGAGATTCATGTAAGACACTCTTACCTCCTAACTGTGGGGCTCTGGCTCTGATTGCAGTCATACTCCCCCTGAGCCTATGGCTCATCCCCTGAACAAAGAATACACACAAAGAATTGAGTATATAATCTTCTTGTGATGAAAAGAGTTGTTGCAATGGTTCCCAAAAATACTGGGTCACTCACATCCATGTTAAACTATAAATACAAAGATGATCATGGTATGAGCTATAGTACATCGCCTTAGGGAACACTGCATCACAAGTTTTTTTTTTAACGATTCTGTTTGAATGCATAAGTGCAACAACCTTAATCATTACATTTAAAGACTGTGGCGTTTAAGATCCACAAATCAGCTCAACTTACTGAAGGCGAATTTCGAAAGCCTTTGACAGCCTGGAATATACCTCCTCCGATAGCTCCCATGGTAAAAGCGCCTCCGCAGTCATCCACTATTCTCCAGGGACTGAAAGAGGACCGTCGAGGTAAATGAATTACACAACCATCTAACAAACATACCTTGATTGTGGATGCTATTAATACGGTATGAAATACAGGTCTATCCAAAATACCTTACTTTTACAAACCTTATTTTTTCTATTAAACGTAAATGCCGTCTCCCAGAATACAGTAATAATTAATTACTCCCAGAATACAGTATAATTTAGAGTCCAATATCAGTGGTCGGGGGCAAAAATAAATGTAACCAAGATGAAGTTTGATAGCACAATCTTTAGCTAGTTGGATTAAACAAATTTGAAATCTCTAAGTCAAAGTTAGATAAGGCGAGCAAGTTTGCTACCTAGGATAGCTTGCTTAATGGAAATAAGAATCTAGCGAATACTGAAATGTTACAGTTGCTTAGACATACGTTTTGTACACATATATAGAACCATCAGAAATATTTTTTAAAAAGTAGAACTACACTGAACGTTAACACTGCTAGCAGAACAAGGTCATTTAGCTAGCTAGCTAAATGTCAGAGCTAGCTAGCCGGCTGGCTGGGTTGTCATGTTAGCCGCCTAGCTAGCTAGCAACGCTGAACCGAACCCTACGAAGGGCATCGTGGCTGGCAAAATGATAAGCAGGAATCAACCGCTCCAGGTGACAACAATTTGAGAATAATATTGACAGCACATCTAAAAGCTGTTTTATTTAAAATACATTTTATTTTTGGTTGCTTGGAGAAAAGTAAATTCACAAATGTTAAAATACTCTGCAATAATTCCAGTTTGTCGGCTTACCACGGCTCCCTCGCGTACTCCTCCATTTTGTTCTTTTCCTGTACAGACGTAATCAGGAAAGTGACGCGTTCAGTTCACTATCTGCTTGACGTCAGGTCACCGTTCTGAATTAGGCCCTCTAGTGGCAGGTGTGTGAAAACAAAATCGTATATATTTAAGCATATTTGTTCGTATTTGTTAGTCAAGATCTGGAGATTTCCAGTCAAACATTAAATAACTTGCCTTGATTTTGTATCACCATGTGGATAGCATTAATTCAGTCTTGATAAAAAAAATCATGGGAAGACTTTACCTTTCTGAGCCTGAATTTTGGAATTTAGCAATCATATTCTGGATGGAGTTATTGATCTTTGGAGTTTAAAAGTTTTAAAAGATGATAAATTGGAAAATATGTTCTGTACCATGCTTAACTCTGCATTGTGCAATATAAACATACAGATAAAATATAGGTCAGATAATTTTTCTAGCACGTATCCAACAAACAGATTTTGAAAGTATTATATAAAGCACACATGAAGTAGGTTTATTTGCACCAAGTAAAGCAATACTGTGAAAATGATAGTGATATTTTGTCATCGCTAAACACATCAGTCTAATTATAGTATCCTGAAGATGTTCTTGTTAATTGAACTTCAGAATTTATGAGCTGGAGATGTTTTTTATTTTATTGTTTATGTGGTTGTTCTGGTTCAACTGGGCAAAGTTGCAAGGTTGAGTCCATGGATTTAGTCATGAGCCCAACTTTCTCAGTGTATATAATTCAGAATGTAGCTCTGTGAACACTGGGTTTCAATATTGGGAGATTGCAATCTTTACATCTCCATGTCTATTTCTCAGACATACAGAATGCAAAGCAGCATTTATGTCTAACAGCCGTGACCTATTTGAATTATATGCTATGAGTTGGATACAAGGACAGTGCACTATGCTTACATAACAGCCCTAACGAGGACAGTGCACAGTTCTAACATAGCAACCCTTACAAGAACAGTGCACAGTTCTAACATAGCAACTCTAACAAGAACAGTGCACGATGCTAACATAGCAACCCTAACAAGAACAGTGGACAATGCTAACATAGCATCCCTAACAAGAACAGTGGACAATGCTAACATAGCAATCCTAACAAGAACAGTGGACAATGCTAACATAGCAACCCTAACAAGAACAATGGACAGTGCTAACATAGCAACCCTGGTTTCTGAGGATAAGTTGTACAGTGCTATAAGTGTTATGGAAACAGCTGTTTTGTAATGGCAGTGGATGCTAGCTATTTCAGTTAATAAATTACTTTTATATATAACTTTAGGTTTTGTCTCCTCTTGTGGCTGAAACAAGAATTTGAAGAGAAAGACTGTGATTAGCCAAGTCAAAGTCCATCCAAGCCTATTACAAGCATGCTAAATTAGATTGTTTAGTTAATAACTTGTCAGGGTGTTATTTTAAGGTAGTTAAAAGCAAGTCAAAAGGAATGCAGCAGATAAAATATTATTTTACTGTTAAAGGTTTTGTTTGGTCATGTTAAAGCAACATAGCACACATTAATATTATAATGTTCAAATATCACTGTTGTAAAGAGGGATCGGAAGTTTTACGTCCAAGATCAGAAGTATCATGTATCAGCACCCTAGCAGGAAAAGAGAAAGAGTCTCAAACGTGCTTAAGTGGAATATCACTTGCAAGGAATGCCAAACAATATGAGATATATTTGTCAACACTGATTTCCTAATAATAACAATGTTGCCATAACAGTTATATAACTGCATTACTAAAAGGTTCTCTGTCCTCTTACATATACTTTCAGCAATTGCATACCAAATCTATGGATATCTAAAAACCCCTGTGATTGCAGCAGGACATGTAACTAATTCCAGTTTCCTAAATAAAGCAAGTAACTTGGAAAATATTTCTGGCTGACCAATTATTAACACCAACAATTGCTAGTAACAGAGGAAGACCCTCTGTGCCAAGACACAATCAAATTTGTAATTCCATATATATCTAGCTAGGCGAGCATTGCAGCTCTGTGCCCGTTCTCTCTCTCTCTCTCTCTCTCTCTCTCTCTCTCTCTCTCTCTCTCTCTCTCGTTATTGCTTAGAGACAGGACATTGGCAATCTTCCCATTATTAGGAAGGAGAAAGGAATGAGTTGCAGACAAAGTCTCCATTGAGAATGACCAAATATAGGCATTTCATGGTGCACTGACTGAGGCAGGGGCAAATGAAATATAAACTGATCTGTTGCTATTCAAATCAACCTTCACATTTCCAAAAGGGCTCCATTACTGAACAAGATATTCCTTTGGTAGAACCTCTGCTGTTCCGAGGAACTATTGCATCATGATACAATGTAAATGTTTTCTTTTTAACAGAGGGGGGATTTTCCAGGGAAATTTCATTAAAGCCTTCCTAGTACCTATATACACAGTGTTTTAGAGAAGTTTTACATCCAAGATTTATGCTGATTTGCAGGTTTAAAAATATCAGTCTATGATGTTAACTATTCCAATTCCAAAACAAAACAACATTTTACAAAAAAGATGTAAAATTAAGCGTATTAAAGCTATTTTTATATTATATATTTTATATTGCATTTCATTAATAGGTTGAGTAGTATAGTTACTATTAAGCTATTGAGGAGTATAGTTAGAGTTAGTATTTCAACATTCAAAATAGTGGAGATATATATTTGTTGTATAACACCTGAAAACATAGACCGCCTTGCCTCCAAAGGCGTATTCCATTTCTATATATATTTTTTGCTTTATCTTTGCTTTTGCAAGTTATTTACATGCAAATAATTGTTTTTGTTCCTTTCTAAATATTTCTACTAATTATTCAGTTAAGAATAGTACATGTGGTAATTGTGCAGTCTTCAAGCATCATTTTAGTTCTGTTGACAAAATGGCACACAGGAATTTTACACTGTGTGTACTGCATTACATTAGACAAGAATACTACACTACACTGTATGTGTACTTCATGACTTTATTAGGATTTGCTGGGTTTATCATGATGAGCGGCATTAGTTATGAATCACTACTCACAAATCATTACTCATGAATTATTCTACCTGCTCACGCTTCATGGTGTACACTGTGTATTAGCAAGCAACACATGACTGTAAAAGACTTTTAACTGAAACACTTTTATCTCGAAGATAAATGTTATGGTTAATTTTGCTATATGTGTGCAAAATAACAAAAAAAAACAAATGTTTTGGAAGTTCATTCTTATTCTTACTTACTAAGTGTAGCTTTTTTTTATATCTTGGAATGATATGAACCTGAAAGAGACTAGTCACGTCTCCATTGGAGAGATGAATTAAAATAGTACAATTTATTAACATGATAGCATTTCTTATAGTCTAAAAAGAACATTATTCTACCGGTCCAGCTGAAACCAAGAAAATGAGAGAGGTGGTACTCCAAACTACAGCAGTATACAATGCTGTCATTCTCAAAGAACAGGATGTTTTCCTAAACCCCCAGTGTTCTCGAGGCAACCAGATGCAACATTTTCCATGAACAATGTCATATGTAATGTGTGTAATCAAATACAATCCTGTCTTTTTTAATGAAAGAATCATCCTGAGTCAATTGTAAAAACTATAAATTCTAAGTCAACTTCAATTTTTTTCATACAATTTTTATGATATTATTCTGATACTATTATTCTGTTAGAATGATTTACTTAAATCATCTGTTGTGTTTGCATTACAAAATAGTCTGAAATATAACTTCAGATGAGAAGCTAAAACCAAATAAGAGATTCCATATTACTGCACTGCTACAGAAATTTCCTCATTTTCCTAAAATTGTTGTCATCGTAGTATTAACATCACAGCAAAATGTCTTAATTAGAGTAAACATCATGTTTTGATTAGTTTCCCTTTAAATCCCTGAAAATGTAGAATCCCATAAATTGATTACAATCCCAACCATGAGGACCTTTCTGTATACCGTCAACACATACAGCTAATTACAGACTGACCATCCACAGCATATTACACAATGTACCACTTGCCATGAGTTCCATACACATCCATGCATACATTACTGTACTGAACACACCTGCCATATGAATTGTGTCACGTAGTGCAAATTATAAACAAGGCATCAACATAGACTGGTGTTATCCGGCTCCGAGCACCAGACGTCCATTCCTCTCCACACTCCAGTGTATTGTGAGAGAAACCTAGGCTGAATGATACCATATCCACATCCTTGTATATCTCTATAGTACAGGGAAATAGCAGACTGTGTGTGAAAGAGGACAGTTGTCAATCTCCTTGATGTGTGTGAGATGTCTGGCCTCCTTCTCTGGACCTCCATCGTCTGTCAGTTATGATCTTCTCTCGGCAGTATAATTATTGTAGAAGTTTTGGTATCTCAACCTTTGGGGAAAGAAAAAAAAAAGAAGCTTATTTGCCAGCATTTGCAGAAAACTAAAAGGAAGAGTATGTTCAGATAAAGTGGATTAATGAATACAGAGGCAGTAAGAATAAGTTCAAGAGAATATAGATTATCATGGTTGCATGATAAAATGCATCACTAGCTTTAATTAATGTTTAACCAAATTAGGATTGTTTGACACATGGACTTATTCTGAGCAAACTTCTCATCTGCCAAACAGAAACTTTTTTTTTAAAGTTTTTTTTTCCCTGAATTCATTGACAAGGTGCCCAAGTTAAAATGTAAATGTCTTGCCTTTTTGAGTTTTTTGATGTTGGCACCCCTTATAGAGGCCAGAAGTTGGTCCCTGGAGTTCATGCTTCCACCTCGCCCTCCTGTCCTGTCGTCCAGCTTTCTCTGTGACACAGGGGTCAGAGAGTTCTTCAAGAAGTCGCCATCCAGGATTGGAGGTGGCGGGGGTGGTAAACCCCCAGGTGGTGGTGGTGGTGGAGGAGGAGCACCAGGTCCCTTTCTGCGTGCCAGCTTTGGGGATGGTATAGGAGATGGAACAGGAGATGGTTTTGGTGAGCTTCTTGGGAAGGTTTTGTTGAAGCCAGGTTTTGGGACTTCCAGTGAGTCTTTCTTCTCTCCGTTTCCCAGGGCTTGGGCCTGCTTCTGCTCCAGCAGCCTCTTCTGCCTCTGCCGGTCCATGTTGCGGCTGAGGATGTTGGTCATGGTCATACGTGGACCAGCCAACTCAAAGTGATAGCCTAGTTTAAGGAGGGTTGTGTTTTCCTTCAAAATCTTTGTCATCTCCATCTCCGTCTTGCCTCCACAGATATGTCGCTGATTGTGAAAACGAAGCTCGGTGAGGGTGGAGTTATACTGAAGGGCTTGGACCAAAGCCATGATGCCCTTGCTAGTGAGAAGGTTGGAGTCCAGGTTAATGCTAGTAATGGTTTTGTTGCTGCGTAAAGTGCCTGCGATAGCGTAAGCCACATGGTCATCTGCACGGCAGTTAGCGAGGGCAAACGTCTTAATATGCGTGTTGTTTTTTAAAGCTTGAGCAAACTGAATGAGAGTATTGACTTTAATGACTTCAGAGTTGTTAACATTGAGCTCAACCATCCCAGCGTCATTGCAACGGACTCTTTCCAGATCTTCAGCAAACAGGCTTGTAGACTCGTCTTCTTCCTCTTCTTCTTTGGTCTTTTTGGTTTTTGAATGTTTATCTTCCACACAGTTTCCAACTTTTTGTTCCTCGCAAGTCTCATGAACTTCATTTTGGAGCTCGTTTTGCTTATTCGCATCCACTTTGTCTTTGTCAGAGAAATTCTTCTTCAGTTCCTCTTGTCCTTTAATAAGTTCCTTATCCTTTCTCGCCTTCACGTTCTCTTTATCTGTGATATCAGCATCTTTTCTAAAATCCTTTTTTACCATGTCTTTGTCCTTATTATTTGACTTCATTAAGTCTGCTTGTTTGCTGATCTCTTTTTCTTCTGATTCCCTCTTTTCATCTGTTTTGGTCTCTCCAACTGGATTTTGCTTTTCTTCTAATCTGGAAATCAGGCCTTTAGATTTGCTGTCTTCTTTTTTCCTGACTTCCTCTCTCCTCTCTCTCTCCTTTCTTTCTTCTTTCTCCTGCTTCTCCTGTAACCTGGAGATCATCTCTTTTGTCTTGTGGTCACCCGATTCTCTCTTCCGGCTTTCTTCTTTCCGGTCCTTCTCTTTGCAATCCTCCTTTTTTTCTTGAAGTTTAGATATCAATTCTTTCGTCTTGCTGCTGCCGTGCGCTGTCTCTCGTCTGTCTTTGAGTTTGCAATCATCATTCAGTTCTTTCACCTTCACTTCCTGTTTCCCTTCACTCTCCTCATCCCTCTGGAAACGTCCTGCTCTAGCGCCTTTAGCATCCTGGAAGAATTTTGTGGTCCTGTCCTCCATTTTATCATCTTGTTTAGCAGGAACACTGGATGTGGAAGTACTGGTTTGTCTCTGGAGCCTTCCATCAGTCGTCTCCTGACTTAGGCCCATCTTTCTCAGATATTCCTGTTTCCGACTTTCCCTCCTGGGCTCACCCTAAAGAGAAACATCAGCAAGCGAATACTATGTATAAATGGATATAAATGTATATAAATCAATAGATTTATACAAAGTCATTGGGAACTGTTAGACCCAGCATAATTGACAGTTCTCCACCCACTAGGTATTTTATATTGGAAAGAAATTGTTCATTAAAAATAATAAAAAGAAAGAAAGAGAACTGCTATTAGGCAATTCCCCAAATATTTACTGAGCCCAGGCTATACAGGTACATGTTTGTACCACTATAACATTAATTATTATGTAGAACCAATAGCAAATGCTACATATACTAAATGCTAGAGCAAATGCGAAGTATGTCATGTCTATATTTATTGGTCACCAGCTATTTTATAGCGGAGTCTTGACTCTGTACAGTGGCCGAGTGTTTGATTTGCGAGCCAGGGTCTGTTTGGCAGAGTAGGTCCTTAAAAGGCAGTGCGCAAAGGAGCAGGCAGGCGAGGAATTTGATCAGAAACACAACAGAGACCACAGCGAAAAAGAGTGGCTTCACTTCCACTGAAGAGTTTGACACACGCGCACTCTGCTGTTAACACGGCTCACTGCTTCCCTCCTGCCTCCATCCTACTCCCTTATCTTTACAGATATAAACGGTAAAAGGTCCGATCAAAACAATATAGACATTTAAAGTGTTAATTTAGCAACTGTGACTAAAATACTACTATTGCCAGACGTGCTGCAGTTTCTTTAAAACGCTTAAAGACTATGAAGGTCCAGTGTCATCACTTATCAGTGGCTTGAGAATTGACTATTTAGATAAGTATGCAATTTTGTTTGTTTGTTTATTTATTTAAAGCCATAAATCTCGGGTAAACTCGGGCCAACTATAAACTCTTAAGCCAGTTTCATACCTCAGTGGACAGGTTCCTTTGCAAAAGCCGTTTGGACTCATCGTCGCGATTACTGAAAGTGGAATCATTTTTCGGTGCGGTTTGTTTTAAGTCCGTTTGGTCCACTATTATAATTTCGCTCGGGTCGGGATCCGGCACGGTCGACACCTCCTTCTGCAGTTCCTCCACCTCTTCGGGCGACAGGTTTAACAGCAAATTGTCAAGATCCGGGTCCTCACTTACCTGCCGCCCAGTTCGCGTGAGCCCCCTCACCTTTCTCCTGGACATAACTGCGCACGTGAAAAGCCTATAATAAAAGAAGCTTTGTATGCGCGTGTGCAGCCGTAGTTGTTTCACCTCTTATGTGTTCCCATAAATAAACAGCTACTTTTAAGACAAAGAACAGTGAAATTCAACACAGTCCGTTTTGGACGACCTAGCAGCGCGCGGTGGCCGTTCGGAGGCGAGATACCATCTTATGGCGCGTAAGTTTCTCATCACTGGTTTGTGCTGCTCGAACATTCCTTGAAATCCATCGCGACTGCCTGCCCATATTTAGATAGCGGTAAACACTCCTTTAAAGGCGTCTGGGAGGGCTACGGTTTACTAAAACCACAAAGTGTCCTAGAAACAAACTTACTTCCTATTTGTGATCATACTGGTGTACTTCTACTGCAATAGTGAAATCAGAGGAAGAACGAAGTGCAAGGCTGCATTGCTTTGCCTGCATTTTTCAATTAATATATTAATGACGTAAACGTTATGCATTATACGTGGTCATGAAATACATTAAGTATTGTTTTTCTGTGGTCAGGCTTACCTGAAAACCTCTCAACCAACCATGCGTGTGCGTTTTGTTTTATAGTGATACCATGACATAAGAATTGCACAGAATGTAACAGGCTTATTTAATTCTTTTAAGTGACGTACTTAGAATTGCCAATGTGTAGGGAAAGTGTCA
Source organism: Tenebrosternarchus preto (assembly GCA_025802075.1). Lineage (NCBI taxonomy): Eukaryota > Metazoa > Chordata > Actinopteri > Gymnotiformes > Apteronotidae > Tenebrosternarchus > Tenebrosternarchus preto. The sequence goes on along the minus strand of JAOYMR010000018.1, from coordinate 3,051,348 downwards.
TATAAATAAACATACTATTTGCATTAAAGCACAATTAATTTAAACGAAATACAAAACTGTCACGACTGGATATGGTAGTTTGGTATTCACTGTACTACTGAAGCTGTATCCAACGGGTAACTGTAAATAACTTCCAGTTTAGATCTGTGTCACAGTAATGTATATCATTAGTGTGTACTAAACGTTTACAGCAGCAAGTGAATAACACTAAGATGTTCTAGCCACAACAACAGGTAGAAAGATGTAAAATTCCAAAGGTTTTTATTGTAAAAAGTGATTTATGCAATATAATACTTCCATTTCAGTCTGTTACATTAGAAGTCTCTTATAAAGGCAAGAATTTAATTTCTAACACCAGTAGTTTTGCATCTTTCTATGAGTAAAATGGTTATGCTTTTTATTACATAAAAACAGCTCTGAGGCCATCTTAGATACACACTGTCTGACTTTCACTTCACATTCCAAAGTGACAAATAAATTAACAATTACGCAAAAAAAAAAGGACTTTTGCATTACACCACTGGCTATTTGCATTAAAGCACAATTAATTTAAACGAAATACAAAACTGTCACGACTGGATATGGTAGTTTGGTATTCACTGTACTACTGAAGCTGTATCCAACGGGTAACTGTAAATAACCTCCAGTTTAGATCTGTGTTTATGGCATTAATGCGAGGAGGTAGTAACGCTTACTTAAATCACAACACACATAAATGGATTCTGAAATATGTTTACTTAAATTCCTGTTTCCTACTAACCAACTTCTTCCAAACTCATTACTCTGAAACATTATATGAAATGCTAAGAATTCCTCTAATGCTTCAACCAGAAATGGTAGTAATTCCAAAAAGAGTCTTTACCAAGAAATGTATGAAATGTGATAAACTCTCGAAAGCTGAAGTATCTCATTAAATATCAAAATTGCAGCTTAAAAAACCCTGAAATAACAGAGATATGCCATGAACAAACCACTATAACAACACAATTAAAATCAAATTCGATAGCAAAGATGTGAGTTTTATGCAAGCATATCTGTCAACACACCTTGTTAATGTAAATTTATTGAAGCCCCTCCCCCTCCCCCCCTCCCCCTCCCAAAGGCAAAATAAGTTGATTAGTTTAGGAACCATAGGAATTAGTTTAGGCAACATAAGCTACAGTTTACAGTTACCAAAGGGCTGGAGTCAAAATAAAATTTACATCTTAAAACCGCCAGTATTACTTAAAAACATGAACATGACAGCAATACAGAACAAAGTAATTTAAGAGTGGTATTCAAGACGAATCTAAATGCTGTCTAATATGCATCAAATCTTGTTTTTCGGAATGCCAGACATTAATTCTCATGCGATGCAATCTATATGCAGTGTAGTGTATATTGTAGTCTGTTGTTGTAGATGACATTCTAACCTGGACTTTTGATTGAGGTGTCAGTACAGACAAATCATCTACCAGAACAACTGAAATCGGAGCTCAGTGCCAACGAGACAGTTAGAAACGCTCTATCAACCTGCAGTCAAGAAATGGCAGGAAGAAGAACATCAAAATTTGAATGTCTGTCTTTCACATGTTCGGCAGAAAACACCGACTACGTAGCATGCGAAGTCAGATGAACGAGGATCTGTCAGTGGGTGGGTCCTGTGCTTACAGAAACGTAAAGGTATGAAACGTGGCGGCTGTGTATTACACCGCGACTCACTCAAGCTTGAAGCACAACCAGGCCGTTCACTCTTCACTCCGGAGATCATTCAGGAAATAAATACAATAAATAAAATGTAAAAGTGCCACAGGTTATTTAAGGGACTCCTTGAGAGTAGTGTCCCATATGAGCCACTAGGCCGCGCTGTGCTCTCCGTACTGGAGGATCTCTCAGTGGCCTGGATACTGTGGAGGAGAGTACGGCGGAGGAGCTGAAACACAGAAACCGTGACGCACAAGTCATGCGCCATCTGTTAAAGCGTTACCTGCTGTCTGGCGTGGCAGCGCCAGACGTTCTAATTCCCTTGTTTTGTTTTGGGTACATTGTTGAGAATAAAAGTCATTCTGATTCTACCAAAACCAAGTTACTAACAAACTCCATTAATGTCTCTCATGAAGAACTTTGAGGTGTATTGTTTTGGTTTGTCCCTTACCTCCCTGACTGTATGCTGGATCGTTGTGAAGGTATGGAGGGTAAGGTGCGGGACCCATCATGGGATTTTGCGTAGGCATACCAGGGTACTGTGGTGCTACAGGATAGCCGGGGTACTCGGGATTTCCAATGGGTTTTCCATAAGCATCATACATCGGCTCCACCGGGTAACTGGCCATCGGTATCTGCTGGGCTGAAATCGCATGTTATTTATATAGATTGCTGTCCATGCCTGGTGCATTTCCAACAGATCTCTGATCAGCAGTCAGAGGACTTTGTACTAAGCATGTTATTTATATAGATTGCTGTCCATGCCTGGTGCATTTCCAACAGATCTCTGAACAGCAGTTACAGGACTTTGTACTAAGCAAAAGCTGAGGGGAAAAAAAGCTAATATGTAAACCACATGCATTAATGATCAGCAGGTGCTTTCATGCCAAGCAGTCATGTTAATATTGGTTTATTCTGAAGCACTGTAAATGCTGCTGTGAATACAATACCTTCCTCAGTCTCTGCACTATAAAGAAATTCATTAGCACCTTTAAAATATGTGGACTATGTGTAAAGCATAATTTATAGTACCAAGATGACTGTCCCTGTAAAATAAATAAATGTAAATAACTGCAGGGTTGCATGCATTTCCACATTTGCTTATTGTAAATGTATTATGGGGAATGGATTTAAAGCATATTTTACTAAAAGGGCAAAATTATAGGTTGCTGTTAGAGCACACCAAAACTGGCAGCAAACCCAAAGGTGTACAATGGGTAGATGCCTCATCTGAATATCTGGTAGAGGGGGTTCATTGTTTATGATCATCTTAATATCTATAGTAATGAGATCTACGGCAGTGACATCATTGGTACTGAGTTCTGCGGTACTATGGCTGAACTGTAAAACTAAACAAACTGAACCTACAATGGCTGTGAATTTGAGCTTCTTTTCTAGTAACAAACTATCAGTAAACATAATCAAGCACCTTAAACCATCCAAAATTTTGGGAACCTAAATTGATATGGTGAAAGATGAGCTGGGATAAGAGAAAGATGAGATAAAAGACGTATTTTATCACAATATGCCATCCCTGCTCTACTATATCCACAGTAAACTACCAACCACCATTTGCAGAGGCCTGAGCACCTGTTGATCTAGAAAAAAAACCTGTCTGTTCTGATGCAGCCAGGTTCCAACTGTACTATCAGGATGGTGGCTGAATTCAGTGACCTGTCCACCAGCACAGACCCCTGGTATCAACCCCACCTTTGTCATAAAATGAGGGTCCACATGTCCAAATCGGGGGGGGTTCATCTTATATTCTGACACGTCACGGGACTCTTGCCCTTTAACCTTTGCCGTTAAGTGCAGCCCCCATTTTTTGGCCTGTTCTTAGGACCAAGCTTAAAAATGCAGTGAGCTGAAGTTTTTTGAAACCATTTTTGCGGTCGCCGGGACCGGATGACGAGTGGGCGTGGCGTTTCCGTGTGAAGCGCTGACCTTCGTAAGACGTCCGCCCCCTCTGCTGGTGCCGCTGGTAGAGGTAGCAGCAGGAACACATGAAGCAGCAGACCATTGTGGCGATTGCGGCAACGAAGAGGAGGATGGAGGACGCGATGCCTGCTATAGTGGACGGGCTGAGGCCCATCAGAGAGAACACAACAGCAACGTTCCTACAGCACTTCAGTTACACATACCAAAAGTATTTGCTCATCTGGACATTAAAGCTTGTTTATATTTTTCTGACATACAACCTGAATCATTTTTACAACCTCAATGCACATGAAATAAAAACTAATCTCTATATTACAACAGTGGTGACTCAGGGACATAGCTAGGAGAATGCAGTGTCTGTTTAAAACATTTACCAATACACCACACACTCAACTGTAAGACCAGCACTGTGAAGAAAAATAAAATGATTACCTTTGTATAATCAGTCCTTGTTAATTTTCCTGGTAGTTGTTTAACGTGGTTTTTAAACCCAATATTTAATCATAGAAAAAGATCTATTCTGTATAAGATTTTGTCTGTTATTGCCATTTAATTAAGTTATTATTCAAGAGTTAGAAATATTTAATCTAATCAGATACACTGAAGAACCCACTGTTGCAATTTTCAACTTTTTTCTCAGAATTTTCCAAAAATGTAGAAGCACATAAAATGTGCTGTTTTATTTATTAGGAATTGGCTAAAAATAAGTTATACACTGGAAAAATCTAACAAGAAAACCACAAAATATCATCTCATAAATGTTTAAGTCTTCACCTGGTTATCTGGGCCCCCAATAATTCTGCACCTCTTTAAAATCCAATGTTAAAAGGATTTCTTTAATTGGAAAGCCTTTCGTTAATGAGCCCCTGCGTTTTTGATTAACTACATTGTCACATAAGCACGAGTGCTGTGTTGCAGGTCTCCAGGACAGCTCGAGGGCTGTTGCTGAGCCCAGCACTACTCTGATGGCTGTGTGACATCTCCAAGAGGACTCGGTGGATGCAATTTTGGTGTTTGCTCAGGGGGAGAGCAGAAGGCTGCAGGGCTAAATGAAACAAACTGGCCAAAGAGAGAGCATGCCAATGGTAGAATAAAAACAATCAATACAAGCTACAAAAAACATTAATTGTGCTTTTAAATGAGCATTTAAAAACATGGAGGTATTTAGAATACATACTTTTTTTGTTTAGGGTGTTGTGTTAATTTTGACAAAGGACCATTTAAAATAAACAATAATCACAAATGAGAAGAGATGCTTTGCACTAGAGTCAACGAACTACCTATTGCCCATCTACAGTTCCTGAGTAACTCCCCTCGATTTCCATTACATGTCTCCTCCATTCAATCATCATGGCACCCTTACAAGCCTGAGTTACCACCTCTATGATACAGAACATCCTAACACGCAACAAATAATTATGCTGCCAATTAGGTTAATGAAGATATAATTGATTACTTAAAACCTGTTCTTAAACTTTATGAGAGGAAAGGAAGAGTTTGGTATATGTTTTCTAATTCCACCGCTAAATGAAAATGTAGCAAAGTAATACTTCACTCTCCCCTCAAGGTAGAACTCATAGCCTTATACAAATGTTCACAGCAAAGGTGAAAAGAATTCCTAGACACGTCAACTGGTTGCCGAAATGTAATATGCCAGTAGAACGAATTGCCGTGACAACCGGTGTCAAGAGAAACTTACATATAAAACATATACAGCACATGTTATATGCTTTTTCTATGGCTAGTTTTAGAGGTGTATCAAGCT
>JAOYMR010000018.1:3023546-3045862 GCA_025802075.1 Tenebrosternarchus preto | reverse complement strand
CGAAAGTATCACTTTAATCTGACGGGGGGAGTGGGGAGGGTAAATCGGGTTTTAAACACCCCTGTATGCTACGTCTCTGCCTAGTTTTGATGGCTAGTTTACATTGTTCCGAGTGGCACTACCTCTGTCTTATTAGCCTGAGACTAAGAGTACATACAATAAAAGAAAGAAAAAAAAGTCATCATCAAAATCATTATATTTAGAAAATGTTTTTTTAATTTATATATTTTGTTGTATGACTCATCACTTTTGCTTCTTGAAACTAAGAGCAGAATAACAATACTCAAGCTTCTCCATTGTTATTTTTAGACATTTACCAGGATTTCTCGATGATCCACGTTTCTGTTTTAAACTAATTTATTTAGAACTTAAATTATTTTAGGATAGCAAAATCCTGCATATTGAATTCTAAAATCTTAAGGAGTTTTTCTGCATATTTTGAAGAGCACACAAAGTATGCAGGTATTTTATGATAAATGCTCATCTTGGTTTTTTCTGTGTGTCAAATCGGGCACGCAGAAAATTCCAGCAGAGGTGGAACGTAATATCCCGCACCTGAGATGGAAGAGCATGCAGCGTTTCTGTCCTCTCTCCGTGATCATCTTGAAGCCGTCCATGCAGCAGTAGCGGCGGTGGCAGTTCCCACAGCAGAAGGTGATGAGTGGGCAGTCGAAGCCGTTGTGCCATGTGCCGTTCTTATCCACGTACCACAGGCAGTCCTCATCGGCACTCACTGTGCGCGCAGAAGAAAGGCAAAACACAGCTAACGCACTACTGGAAAAGAGGCTTATAAACGCCTTATAGGAAGGTCAGAAGTGGAAAAGGTGAGGCAAGAGTGCAAGTCACTTTTGAGTTTCGACCCAAAACATAATACTGATTTCAGCTAATTTCTATTTTCGACTTCTGCGTATTTTCTATTTTCGATTTCTGATTATATACAGTATGAAAGACTCAAAGATTTTGGGGAAGGGACACTACTGTGGTCATGAAAACCTGTTTTGCGTGGAAAGCATTTGCTTTCAAGCTGGTATTTGGCTCAAAATCTGGTTCAATGTTGGTCTGAACAAAATGAGAGATGTATTACACAATAAAAGCAAATACAGTAAACCTACGCGAAAAAAAAAATTGCTGTGAATTACAATGTGCATTCTTTATATGGATGACAGAAGGGGTGTTTAAACTACAGAAACATGAACCGCATTAATAAATGCCAAAGACTAATGATTTCCACACAAGGAAAGTAAACTTTGACATTATCCACTGCACCCTGGAGTTATTAGCAAGATTGTTCCAAAAGAAAGGGCGTTACATCTTGCTACGGCATCTTAAATATAGCTCACTCTTCACACCTGCTTCAAGGTCTCAACTCAGTAACGCTTTCAACTACTGGCCGAACGGAAGTTTTTTATATTTAAGGCCACATTTATGCATCTTTCTTTTGCTGTCCTTCTGTGTTGTACGTTACTGCTAACTTATTAATAAGGTCTAATGCAATAGCGTAACTAATCAGTTGCCGTTAGACACACAGATATGACAAGCAAACAAGGACCATATTTAACACGAAAATAGCCAATATGAGGTACTGAGGAAAATGGTATGCATGCAGAATTAAGCGATGTTGCACCACGTAAAAGTTATACAACTATGAGAGACTGTTTTCTGTTGGGTTTTTTTTTTGTTGTTCCTGCATATTGTTAGATTGTTAGTTAATGGATGGAAAAGGTTATACATGCAGTACAGGTGCAGCAATTATATTTACTGCGAATATGCAGCTCATGATTCGTATGCAGCAATCAAGGGTTCTGGCAATAAAAATTGCAGACATGCATTTTAAAATGCTTATCCCAAATACCTAATACACATAACCCAAATGAAACATCGCTAATGACATTTAGTATATGACGTAAACGAACGACGCAGTATACTTACGATATAGTGTATTACAAAACATTTCAACATTATAACATTGTTTAAACGGGTGTGGCTGCAATATACACTAATATTTATCATGTTCACGTGCTTAGTATTTATTATGACTCCCGTCGGGGCCTATTAAAAAATCGGAGCAATATTGCCTTACCCTGCCAGGCAGAGAGAGCCATGTAGATGAGTGGTATAACCATGGCGGATAGGGACATCTTGACTCCAATAAATTATCCGTCAACCTGATGAGGAAATGTTGAAGGGAAGAGTTGCATTTGTATCGATTGAAAGAGCTTTAAATTCCAAGGTCTAGCACTGCCTAGCTGCGCATACAAGCACTTGCTTCGTGATCAACATTAGCCTTACGATTTGTGTCGAATTACACATCGTCCGTGACGCTGCACGCGGGGAGGTCGGAGTAACGAGCCCGAAACCAATTCCTTAGCGCCTCCTTGACTAAAGGCGAATGTTTATGTCATAACAATAAGCGTGTGTCACAACAAATCTGACATGTGAAAAACAAGAGCGATGATGCTCGCAAGACATTTTTCCCATCATCATGAATTTCATCTGACGTAATGTAACCAAATGGCTAGCTGCTGTAGCAGTGAGGCATGACTTTAGATTTACGTTAATGAATCAGAAAAAAAGCGACATAAGGCCCAGGTTTATTAAGTCCAGCGTTTGGTCTCAACATATAAGGAGACACAGCAATTTTAACCGTATTCTTTAACTTAAACACATGATCAGCTCTGCCTCATCAGCGGCGTTCTTCCATAGGCCGGGACCATCACTTTGAATGAGGCCCTATTAGTCGTTCCAGGTTACTTACATATCTAGTAAAAGCGTTATAAAAAATGAGAACAGGACTAAGGACATAAACTAATGTTTACGTAGGTTTTGCTTGTGCACCAGCGTCAACTTTGGGTGAGTTAAAACTCAAATGCAACGTTAAATTACGTCATGTAACTGTTTCCCAACAATTCCGTGCCACACTCAGATCATTACTTTCATAAACGTTTCTGGTGTTTTATAAAATAGTAAAAATGTCAAAATCTAAAAGCATTCAAATGCTGCTTGACTTGCGAAAGACATGCCCCCCCGTTACTGTTGTACATTCGATCATATCAATAAATAAAGCAACCTACTTTGATTACAAAAATTCACAGCAATACATGGCAAATGGTACACTAGCTGTTTAATACGGTGTCCAGAATTAGACTCAAAAATTCTGGGTGTTAAAAACCACTGATGGGGCAAGAGGCTAAAACTGAAAATGAGACCCTGGTAGGCCTTTTATTTTGAAAGATCATCCCCAAAATCCAGTGGGTATAAGAACACTAGAAGGCTGTATATCACCATGGCAACAATGTGAATCCCTCATCCACCCACACTGTGCAGCCATAAAGATGTATGAGATCTTTTCATTACAACTATTAATTTTGATAAGTTGGCAACATTTCCAACTCATCAAAGTTCATTATCTTCCAAAAATTGTATACCTTCCTTTACAGAAAGACTTTCAGACCACCATGAATTGGTAAATTGAGAGAAATACAAATGGACACCAGCGGACACTTCATAAAGATTTCTATATTGATATTGGATCCTGTGAAAAGAACTCCTTGACCCACTTGAAACCACTTTTATTATGCCCAAAGTTCCACTACTGGGCTGTATTTATGCCCAGTTATTTTTTTTCCTCTACTGTCCCAGTCCTTTCTGGGGTCGATCCTCGATAACACACACCCTCTCTTTCTGTAATGCTCTTCCAGTGTGTCCTTCACTAGACCATTGGAAAGGACGTGTGAACAAGGGCATCGTCTTGGCGGAACAGTTTTCCGCTGGGCTCAGGGTGTATAAGTGCCAGCCGAACAGGCTGTCCAAGGCCGCTCCAGTCCTCAGGTTTAGAATCAAACGAGCGAGTGGTGAACACTGAGACATGGAGTTTTTTTTGAGCCGATGACACGTAAAAGGCATCTTAGATGCCGATGGACTGCAGCACTCTTCTTTCAGAATCATTGAGATGGCCAGAGAACATGGAGTAGCATGGATGCTGGGCAAACTGGGTGAGGAAATCAGTCAGGTAGGCCTGAGAAGAAAGAAAAAGACATTCAAAAAGAAGAACCGGCAGCAGGGGACCCACGGCAGACCTGGACAAAATGTAAATTGCTTGATTCTACAGCTTCAGATGAACAGTGGGCACGTTACCTGGAGGTCAATTTGATAGATAGGATCCTTTAAGGCATCGGGGTCATCTTCGTCATCATCTTCATAATAATCATCATCTAAGACAGCAAACGGAACAAAGAGTGATCGTAAAAATTAACGTTAATTAACAGGTCTGATATTTACCTGCAAATTAATGGGGCACATGATGACATTACAGAACAAATGATATAGTTCCTAATGCTCAGATTTGGTATAAATAAATAAATTAATACAGAATGCTACCGCAATTATTTAAATCAACATGAAGAATGAAAACAAGCCGTCACTTTAAGAGTGACCGATGTTAGTCCAGACGTGAATCCCTGCTAGGATCTGCGTGAAGAAAGAGGCTGATGTCACAGTGCACTGAACTACACTGAGCATATCCCTGATGTAGAACTGAAACCCATTACCTGCATTAAAAGTACAAATTACTCGAGTGACTCACGAGGGTTCGCGCTATGTTGCGAGACCGATACAACGAGCACGTTTACACGGGCAGATGGAACGGCGGAGTAGGCTCCAAGATTGCAGATATTATTTAGAGCCAATATTTATTAAGCCTTCCCTTATTTGACAGAATGTTTTACAAACGTTTTAACCGTTGTAAATGATCTAAACCATTCTCATTCTCTTGATTTGCTTGATTTCTATCTGATGATTTGCTCAGGACTTGAACGATACATACTCTCTTCAAGGGGGCTCATAGCATTACTTTATATTAGATTTATTGCCACTGAAGACAGACCTCTAGGTGTTACGACTGGCTGGGATAAAGATCTCTCAGCTAGGTTAAGTGGGATGTACTCTGATAATATATTCACATTTATGTCATCGATTAAAATCAGCAGGATTTCCTACACGTGCTCTTCACGGTTTCCTGATAGGAACTGTAGAAGATGCCAATCTTTCTCTAGATGGTACTTTTTCCAGTACACGGCTGGGACTTCTAAGTAACTGACTTCATTTCTCATTACTAGGTTACTAATGTGCAACTGAATCTTGAGCCCCACGTTCGTTTGAAGGACTACAGTGCTTCTTGAACCTTGTGATTAAAGGTTCGTTAGGCGAATCTATGAACCACTGAAAATTAACCAAATGCTAAACGTTCGTGCAGAATCCCTGAGAGGGGATCGTCATTCATTATATCGAAATGTGCAATATTCGTTTTTAATGGTAAAATCCAATGCAAAGTAATTCATAAAAAGCTATATTTATGCAACATTTCTAAGACAGTAACTATTATGGCTGAGGCAGAGGAGTGAACAATCCAATATTGAACGCATATTAGTTCAAAAAAGTTTTTGATTGTTTTAAGGCGGCGGGAAACCACCAAAACAAGTGCAAAATTATGACAAATGTAATCAATGTATTAATTATACAATTTTAGGCCAAACCCTTGTTTATATTTTACCACAATTTGAATACATTTTCAACTAAACTTGAAAACATTCACATAGTAACACTGCAGTTCCACAAAAGATGTAATGTAATGAATTTGATGCATTAGCAGTAAATCTGGCTTGCTTTGACCTCTAGTGGTGCAACTCCATCACTGCAGTTGTTTTTCAGCCTTGATTAAATGACATCATCAGTGAACGTTCATAGCCTACTAACAACACACTGGTCTTCTGTGCTGATCTGAGATCAGTCTCATCTGTTTGTAAAGACCGAGTGGAGAGTGGAGAGTGGGAGGCCACAAGACCGCAAGAGCAGTCAGGCTAGCTAGTGTACATACTTGGGCACATCTCCACATCACTGGAAATTAAAAGTGTATGGAGACTATGAATTATGGAACGGCTGTCTCACCATATTTGTTAGAGGATATAAGATCAGAAAGAAGCTGTCCTTCTAGTCCTTCATCTTCCTCCTCCTCCTCTTCCTCTTCCTGATCCTCCCACATTCCGCCTGAATCTGAAACGTTTATTTCAAGGGTTCAGAGTTGAGCTCGTTTCACATCATCTAAAAATTTACATGTACACCCCGCCCTTTCTGCACAGACACGCCCCTTCTGCACAGACACGCCCCTTCTGCACAGACACGCCCCTCCAAAAGCTACCAAAGCGAAAAATGCCTTCAGTGACCTTTTAGCATTTAACAACAATTTGAATTTATCATGAGGATAAATGAGAGGACGTTCAGCTGAAGACAGGGACACTGGGCGCTGCCGACTTTGGGGACGAAAGGCCATAACAGGAATTCATAACATTTCGGAATCTTTCGACTGCAAACACGGCATCAGCATGCGGTTGTGTTGGTCGTCATGTACGTTTACAACATGAAGCGAAAATAAAAAGGTAGGTGACTCCTGCACCTTGACTCCAGTCTGCAGGGGTTGATCTGTTCGCGTTGGCCTCCACTACAGACGACAGTTCGTTGACGATGAGTTTAAATATCTTCACCAGTAAAGGGATGTTGGTCCACCGCTCTGGGTCTAAAAGCAGACATGAGTAAATCGTTACACCTTCCAGGACTGATCACTAGAAGTGGTGTGATGCCACTGAGAAACTCAACCTTACTCTTGGCAGACTTGGATCGTGTACGAATTCCTTCGTCTGGGTTAAAGATTTCCTCTCCTTTCACTACGATATCTTGTAGGCGCTTATCGTTGGTGTTGAGACCGTGTTGGAGGAGTTTACACAAAGCTATCGCGCTGCAGACAAAAGAAACGAGGTCAGAGAAGGGGTGACTCAGCGCTTTTGTGACTTGCAGCTATGGCAGAGAAGGTGGTAAGAGAGGCTACAAGCCCACACCTGACTTTGCCTTCGTACTGCCCGTAGAAAAGATGCTGGCGGCTCATCCACTCGGTCATGACGAACTCCAGCGCGGGTTTCCCAGTAGGACCGGGTAGGCTGGACAGGAACTCCAGCAGAGGCTCGAGCTGAGAGTGGACCAGGTGAGCAAACACCATGATGAGAGACTGCAGGGAGCACAAACAAGGTCATGAGAGGGAGGTGAACACACCGGACAACACTGCAGTGGAAGAGTTACTGGGCTCTACATTCTATATTTCTATTAACTATTCTATTAATTCCATATTCTATTAAGTCAACTACATTGTATATTCTGTTAACTCCACATCCTGCATTATTCTATTATTCATTATAATTTACATTCTTTCAAACATGCAATATAAAATGTATAAATACTTAAATGAAAGGGGGGAAAAAAAAATTACTGCTGTGGAAATTAGCTTTTGCTACTTAGCACCAAATCAACCAAGAAATTCAAGCCTGCATTACTGATGTTTTTAAAGGTGAACAGGAATAAAAATGGATTCCAAGCCTCTTTTTGGAGAACGGACGGGCTTCCTACCTGCATGACACTGAGGGTTTCGGCTTGCTGCATCTTGCTGAGTATGGCACGCAGCACCTGGTCCAGCTGGTCGCTGAGCTGCGTGCCCGCCCGGGCGATCAGCGTGGACACCAGGCGGCCCACGAAGGCGGCGGTGAACTCGGACGTGCGCGGGTCCAGGAGCTGACTGACCACCTGCATGACGTACCACAGGCCGCTGTGCCCGTGGTCGTCCTGCCACTGGCACACCTGCTCCAGCGCCACAGACACGTACGCCCGCAAGCACTCTCCGCCGTTCTGGGGGAGGACGGACAAACGAACAAACAAACAAACAAACCAAAACAACATCAACTGGGTGCAAGATGTCACCACATGACGTTCAAGTGTTTCAAGTCTCTCCGAAGGATTTAATTTTTTTTTAAACCCAGGACTTCAAAGTTATCAGCCAAGATGTGCTATGCACAATTCTAAATGATTACACACAGTTCACACGAGGTATTGAGGTCTAGGATGAAATTGTGAACCAGTTCATTACACCACGACTGTTCTTACTTACTACATCTACCACAAATGACAAAGTTGAATCTAATCTAATCTAATCTAAATACCATTACTAAGTATTTCAGCAGTGGCTGTTGCCTGAGCAGGCAAATCGGTTTTCCGGGCTGCGCAAGGCCGAAGCCGGTTACCTGCATCGTGGTGTTGTCGTCGGTGCGAAGCGTGCACTGGGCTACAGCTGGGAACGCCTGGCACACGAGCACCTCGGACAGGGGGGGCTTAGTGTTCCGAACAACTGTGGTCAGGATATCTATAGCCGTCTGTTCAGATGGGACGGCAATTAGCGCTTAGCGGGGGAAAAAAAAAAACAAACAAACAAACAAAAAAAAAACCCAAACAAAAACACTACGGCAGAATTCGCTAGGAGATCAGGCAGGTTGGGTCCTTACAGCGCAAAGGCCCGAGGGAATCTTGTCCGTCGGCGCCTGCATGATGCTCACGAGGGTAGGGATGAGGCGCATCTGCATGGGTCCCTGGCAGGCCTCGATCTGAGCCAGCTCCTTAAAGATGTCCTGGGCCAAGGAAGCCACCACGGGGTCTCCAGTGAGAGGAACAGGACAGAAAACAGGCACATTTTAGGGATAAGACTAAAAAACACTGGTACCGAGCAGGAGGGCCCCCTGGCTACAGAAGAAAAGCGGGCGAGTAAAAGGCAGGCTGGATTACCATTGCTGTACTTGAGGAAGACGGCGATGGTGAGGGGGCATATCTTGCTCTCGGCACTAGTGGTGAAAGCTGGGTCGACCGTGCACACAATGCATAGGGTCTCCATGACCAAGGTGAGCACCTCCGAACTGAACTGAGCGGCCAGCTGGACCAGGCCTTCCAAGATGCTGGGCAGGTAAGGCTGAAGGACGTGGGTGCTCTCGGACAGCTTCAGCTGATCGCAGTACCTGAGGAACACGGGCGTCTCGGGTTAAGGGTGGAGCGCTCCATCGAACGTTTGAGAAGAGGGTCGAAAGAGAAAGCAGCTCACCCCCAGATGGCTCGCACGGCTGAGATGCGAACGGACGGGGGCTGGCTCTCCTGCAGGCCGCTCACCGTGGCCTGCAGGAACTGCTGGATGAGCTCGGGAGACATGGCTGCGGTGAAGCGGCTGGCCGCCCAGAGAGCGCGGCCCAGCAGGAACGGCGATGCCGCTGGAGAACGCACAAGGCGACGCGGAGTTAAATCAGGAACCAGAGCGGCGGTTCGTTTCCATGGGCTATAGAACAATTGATTTTTTTTTTTTTTTTTTTTTTACTTGCAAGATTGAGGTCGGCGAGGATGACGTTGGCCAGGAAGCCGTGCATGTCGAACTGAACGCGGCCGTTTTTAACATTCTCCGTGATGATGGTCTTGACGGAGCCCAGAGCCAGCATGCAGGCTTCATGGACTTTCCACCTGCACGTCACAACAGAAAGAAAAGAAAAACTATTATTTTAATTGTCCTTATTAAAAGATATTTCCAAAGCACATCTTGTTTATAGTTCATACACTAAATTACAGGGAATGGAGTCGTATCAGGGGTTGTGCGAGACAGTGTGCACAATTTTACAGGGTAGAGTTTAATTGTGGTTTTACAAATGGATCCAATTTGCTATATTAAGCAGTGCCTTCTTAAATAATCTTTAAGATCTAAAACAATATTAATTGTGCGCAGATATCACCAACTGCACGCATAGAAACGTAAACTTCATATCACTATTAGAAAGGGAAATCATAAATGTAACAGTTAACTTCATTAAGAATGATTAAGATATCAAGCACACGAGATAACTAATGTAAACTCGATAACGCCGCCAGCTTGTGACGCACCAGTGCTCAGAGCCGGTGTTCTTTGCCTGCTCTGCTTCCTGGAGGTGCCTGGTGGCAGCTGCAGCTAAAGCAGCGGCGCTCTCATTCTGGAACTCTGCTGCCACCACCTGGCGTGGAGGACACAGCAGCACAAGACTAAATGAACAGCTTTGATCAAGATCCCAACCTATTAGAATACAACTGCTAACAATTAATAAAAAAAAATGCCAGTGTCATCCACAACACACACTTTACCAGCAATAAATCTTGTGCCGATATTCGGACAGAATAAGAAAAGGTATCGTCATCTTCGTCCTCAACAAACTGCTGAGGGTTTGCAGTCCACACTTTAATCTAAACGGTGAGAGGACACATTACCTTTAAATAATAAACCAACAGTTAAAAACATCAGCAAAGCGAGCACAGATACAAAAGCACACAGACCCATAGACGACCCGGCATACCTGATCCTCTGTAATCTGCATATACAGGATGATGTAGTAGATGAGCTCTGGAAGTGCTTTCTTTACTGTGCTCTTAAACTTGTTGTTATCCAGTAGTGTGTGGACAAACTCAAAGATGCTGAAGACAAGGTTCTCAAAGCCAAGGACCTCCCCTGCACAGAAAGCCACGACAAAAAGCAGTGAGTCTGTAAAGCTGTGGGCTCAGCAATCTCTCATTATGGGTATGATCTCAGAGATAGATAGATAGATAAATAAATAAATAAAACCCCCACAAACCATCAGAATCGACAGGATCATCTACTTCTTCAGTGTAGTTGACTTCTGTTCTCACATAAGTAAAGCTCTTAATTAAGGAAAGTGTCCATTAATAGGATTTAATAATGCATTCATTGTCTGGATTAAGGTTTCCTAACTGGTTCTGAACCAAGCAGGCAAGAACACTGGAGTACCTGGGAGCATAAGAGAGCAAAGCCATTGGCCGGCTGGGGGTCTGTGCCGACTCAAGTGGGACATGCTGCTCTAGACGACACGCACTGCTTTAGCTTACCACTTTATACGTGTGGAAGCCTAGCGAGACACAAGGCTGCTCTGATTGATCAAAGAGAAGCATGCACACTAAAAGGGGGTAAACAGTCCATCCTAGTTTATTCCATTTCATCCTTACAGAGGATGAATATAAATGGATATAAAGAAGCGCTTTCTGTCAGTGTGTTCCACACTATGGGCAAAATTTGCTGCATGGAGGACACCATGGGTTTTGGGAAGTTCTTCACCAGGGCAGTCACTGCCTATCAGGAGAACAGAAGACAACAGCAATCAAATAAAACACCTATACAGCCATACAGGACAAATACAGCCATTCACAACAAACACAGGCTTTACTTTGAGAACTTCCATCTTGAGGCCGCTGTCGGACGTTGGTCCATCTGGCATCTGTAGTGCCTGCACAAAGGCTTCAGTGAACTGCTCCACCACAGGAAAAATGAGGGCTTTGGCAGCACCCTGGAAGAAAGCAAGCCAGAGCCTTCAAAACGTCTCCTAACAGCCTCAATGCAGCTATGGCACTGCTACAGCCCCGCCCAGGCTCCGCCCCAGCCCTGTCAGGCTCCGCCCCAGCCCTGCCAGGCTCCGCCCCAGCACAACTGCTGCACAGGTGACCTTCCTTATATTTACCTTCTCAAACACCTCAATTGCACAGATAAGGTTGGCACAAGTTGTAAAGATCTCTACTGCTCGGGAACGTGTGCGGATGCTGTAAACCTAAAACAAAACGGACACAACGTTAGTCTACACATGTAAAGAAGAGGTGTTAATAAGTCATTACAAATGATTAACACTTCTTATGGCCCACATATTTCAACAGCCTTATCTGAAACAGGACCAATAAACACAAATACCTCTGCCATGGTGAAGATTTTGTACATCTCTGGCAAAATGACAGGTGCAACCAGTGGCATCTGTGTATCCGTCACTTCTCGAGTAAACTCTGTAAAACACGGTTGACTTGGATTAATACTCCCACCAAATACCTGTGATTCACTATATGGACAAAAGTACTGGGGTACAACGGCTTAACCACTGAATTCAGGTTATGAACCAATGCCTTTACAAACAAGTCGGTTTGTGAAGTTTCTTCCCTCAATCATAGATATTCCTCAATCAGCTGCGTGTGGAAGCTCAGGTGCATAGTATGTGTATAAATAAATAAATAAATATAATAATTAAAAAAAAAATTGCCTACACTCTACTAATTCAGTTAATGCAGAGTTCCAAGCCTCCTCTGACATTTTATATCTGCACTGGGAGCTTCAGGACCAGCCAGCTACATGCAAGCCTTACATCACTACCCACAATGCCGAGTGTCAGATGGAGTGGTGTAAAGCATGTAATCATGCTGCCAATTGCCTCTGGAAATGTGTTCTATGGAGTGATGAATCATGCTTCAGTGGCGGTCAGACGAAATGAGTCGAGGTTTGGCGAATACCAGGAGAAAGTTAAGAGCCTGAACACACTGTGCCAACTGTAAACGTTTGGTAGCGGAGGGAAAATCCTGAGAGGATGTTTTTCAGGGGTTGGCCTAGGCTTCATGGATCTTATGAAAGGAAATCTTTAATACCTCAGCATTACCAAGACATTTTGGACAATTATATGTTTCCAGTTTTGTAGGAACAGTTTGCGGAAGGTCCTTTTCCGTTCCAGCATGAGTGAGTCCCAGTGCCACAAGGTCCATAAAGGCATGGTTGGGTGAGTCAAAACTTGACTGGCTCGCACTGATCTCACACCCATCAAACAATTTTGGGATGAACTAGAAGCGAGATTGGGATCCAGGCTCTGCCGTCCAACATCAGTGTCTCACCTCATAAACGCTATTCTGGAAGAATGGCCACATATTGCCAAATACATTCCAAAACTCTTGTAGAAAGCCTTCATAGTAGAGTGGAAAGTACTATAGCAGCAGGGGATGGGGGGGGGAGGGGCGGGGTTAAACTACATATAAATGCCTATGAATGCTTAAATGATGTGTAGGTGTCCCAGTATGTTTGTTCATGGAGTGTACATTCCATACAATATAAAGAAAAACTTTTACAGAAGTAAAAGGGTTAGATGGGGCTAAAGGGGCTAAACAGAACAACTACAGCTGGTAAAATAGTTAAACCCCCCATCTTTCCGAAATGATGATTTCCCCCCCCCACCATTCTTTTATTCTATACAGCCCATTGATGATCGCTAATATTAAAAATATATTTTTAAATATCGTGCTCATCAACTACAGAAGCATTTTACACTATATTCAAAATGTAACCATTGCTTATACACAATAGACACTGTCCTCAAATATCTGAAACACTATTTGAAATGTACTTTTTTTTTTTCTTTTTTTCTATTATGTTCTATTGTAGGGCAAACAGAGCCAGTATTTATTCTAATGTCTAACACACTGAAAACACTGTGCTCCTAAACTTTGCAGAAGTTTTGAGGTAAAGATCCCATACATTAACCGAAGGCTAGCTTGACTAGATTCTTTTCATACATAGTTTATATCAAATATCAAAAGTGTGTTCAATCACTAGGTTAACTGCCATATGACAATCAACATAAAATGCCGACATCATTTTTGTTATGTACTGCTTCTGAACACACTCAGATCTATTCATGGAATAAAATGGCCTTAGTTTGGGAGTAGTTCCTCAGGCATTATCTACACTGCAATATTCAGTGTTGATCACTATGGAGCTAATGAGGCTGATTTTCAGGATTCATTGTAGCAGACATGGCCTCCGTCACTCCTGTTGTGTGCTGAGTGAGCCTCCCTTCTGAGTGATCTCCTGAAGCTAACCGCTAACCGCTAAGCACCCCCCCATATCTCCTGACACAGCCTTAGTACCTGTGAGCACCCTCATGGCGCCATGCACTGCGTTGACATCGCCGCTGACCAGCATGTCCATCAGGACCGTGAAGAGCTGTGGCCAGGCTTCAGGCCAGTCCCAGTGGGCGATGGCGGATACTGCGTAGGCCACGCTGGAGCGCACCTTACTGATGGCCTCACGCAGACCCCCAGGGAGCAGCTCACGTATAGCTGCCTTGGCCTGGTCGTGCAGCAAACGCAGAAGAGAAGACGACAGAGAGGACGTCAGAAACGCTGGGCATGGAAGATGAGACGGAGAAGGATGCCACTCTGTTCTATCAAAATACACAAACGCCCATCTCACCCTCTCAGTGGTCTCTGGAGGCCTGAACTTCTCCGACTGTGCACACCAGTGGGTCTCAACATACTGCTTCAGGATGACGGAGGCAAGCTGCAATGCATGAAAAGACACGTCAAATGCATAAAAATCCATCACATGCAACATACAAAGCTACAAAATCATGCAAAAAAAATTATACTGGAGTATAAAACCCCCCCTTACCTGGCGAATGGCAAGTGCTCCCTGAGGATTAACAGTTAGTTCTGCAAGATGAACTCCAAACTCTGTAAAGGAAAGAAAAAAAGATCTGAAAAAGAACTTCAAATAAAATAATCATCCTTTCCCTTACAACATTAGTTTAAAATATTATATATAAAATCCCAACCTTTCCAACTGTAACACCATATGTTAGATTTAATATTTATACTTCCAAAAAAAAAAAACACTGCAAATCTATTTGGGCTTTGAGGAAACGTGTGCATAAAATATGATGAAGCCCGTGAAATAGAGGCACATGTTTTGTGTCAGCACCTAACACAGGGGACAGCTGAACACAATGTTACTGCTGACACCCAGCACATTACAGCTCACAGTCAGTAAGAGGCCATGCCTGCTACAGTAAATCCTGATCATCAGCCACATTACCTCCATACACAAAGTCAACAGCACTCTATACAGTAAACAAATAACTGGGCAAGCGCCAACTACAGATTAATCAAAGGACAGGCTTCTCCACATGGCTCAAATTCCAAAATCAGCAAATGAGCCATTCTCAAAAAAAGAAACAAAATAAGTAGCTAGATAAAAATAGCACAGAATAAAATAATAAAGAGAATGGTGGAAGATTAGAATGAGTAGAAAAAAACGTTCATTATTAAATCAAGAACCCTGTGTCTGAAGAGGCAAAAATCAGTGACTTGAGACCATAATACCGTAGATGGACAACAGTTCCATTTATCCTGTAACCACTGAACATAAATGACACAATTAATCAAACTAACACCAATAAACTGTATGCTGACCAGAAACTATACACAATTTTTACAACAGTCAGAACTGTCAGGAAGGGGTACTGCTGGATTGAGCCGATGGCGTCAATAGCAGTTTTTTTTTATTTGGGGGGGGGAGACCTTTGCTGAATAACATGCCAAAAATGTCCAACAACTGGTATGCAACAAGGCGGGAAGGAAATCCTTTCATGGCGCGAAAGGAAAATCTGATGCTTTGAAGAATTGTCTCAATAATAAAAAAAATACGTTTTAGATAGATATCCTGCTACATAAACACGCACACAATCGGAAAATCCCTAGCTAGAGGTTAGCTAACCTACTCTTTAGTTCCGGTCTTTAAAAAGTATAGCAAACTAGTTAGCTGTTTAATTGTTCTTTTCAACAAACATTGATTTTAAACGCCACGACTTATAGTGCATTACCAACTTAATTAGAGCAGCATGACAATAAATCTACACAAGCTAGCTAGCAAGCCAGAAAGAAACCGTGGGTTAGCTAGTTAGCTAACTTTTCCTAGCTAACTTAGCTACATATCCTAGATCACCAAGTTAGCTAGCTGGTTAACATAACGTTGGCTACAGTCAAGTAAGTAAACTCGCATGTTTTATTTAGTTGGGAACATGTACTTATTTCTTCTTGGTGTGAGGGGGGTTTGTAGATAGCTGTCACTAGCTAGCTATGATAGGTTACCTCGCTCTTCCCGTCTGGAGCTATGTAGGAGCAAGCTAAACGAGTAACTCGCTAGCTAGAAAACTAACTTAAAATGCTTAGAAGCATAACGGCACGTAATAACGCACATCCTTACAAAACGGCAAATCTACCGACAAAAATAACGGCGCATAACCCCTAGTAGCTAAATGTTTGCGCGCAGCCTTAACATCTCCACACAGGCCAGTCTCTTCGATTCACATGGTGAAAACAGTCGGGGGTTAGCTTTGCTAACCAGCACCGAAACAAGTCAGCGAGTGCTTACCTTCCGTCACTTCCAACACTTTTATTTGTTCCTCCGCTGCAGCACGCACTTCTTGAACCGGGGAAAGGATTGCAGTCAGTGTTTCAATTAACGCCTCCTTAAGACCTTGCTGAACAGGACCAGCAACTGAAACCGTGCCGGGACCCGAAGCACCCATACCCGCCATATTTTCGCCAGGCTTGCCTAGGCTGAGGAGGAATACCGGGGAGCAGTCAAAATGTTGCACTGGAGCACTGCGCGCCAATGCACGATCGGGGAGGGGCTTTGTTATGACGAAGTGTTTCCATCGTGTTTTCATCTTATTCACACTTAGCGCCATCTTCAGAATCGGAGGTCAAATAACGACAACTTGTCAAATTACATTGTTGCTGTGGTCCCGACGCCATTTTTTCCCCCACCACGTTTAATGATTTATACAAGTTTAATTTGTCATGTTCATGTTAATCACACCAAAATAAACAACGAATGAATGGGTAATTTCAAAAAGTAGCTCTCCTCATCATCACCATATCGAACTTATGATCAGCGAGAACAAACTTTTATTCCACAACTGAATTAACATTAGATAGTTTCTTTTTTAAAAGAAAGAAACGGCATACATCACAAAGTATATTTCACACTTCTGTCTGCTACATCACTCAGACAACCTACATCAGGATTCTGTACAACCATCGCTAATGCAAGAAGCTACAGATCAGAGCAGATCTCAAGCTACAGAAAAATCAGGGTAACCAGCTTTGTTATTGCTGGGATAAATAAATAACATATTAGACACATGTACCAAAGCAGGGTTCCAAAATATAAATGTAGACAATTTTGTTTAGTCCAATTAATGCAATTTGGTGAAAAAAGAAAAAAAACAAAAACAACAACAACAACAAAAACAGCCCCAAAGCCAAGTTTTCTGATTAGTTCATGTTGGATGGTAACAGGGCTTCTGCAAAAAACAGAGCCCCATTTTACATATGGAGAAGCTGACGCCGCCCCACCTTGAATTTATGGGATGGAAACACCTGAGGTACATCTCTGTGTCATGTCCTCTAGACAAGAGAAAGAAGATTTATAGGAGGAAATGTAAAAATACCAGAAAGAGCTGACGAGAGTCAATGTTTCCAGATAACAGTCCTATTAAGAAGAACATAGCACCAGAGCGACAGGGAGGACAGACCAGAACTGCTGGGGGCCAGGAAAAGGGATCTGGTGCATACTTGGTGCTATAACTCATGTGCAAAACTGAAAAGTCTTAACTATCCAAAGCATTTCTGTTTGGTCCTCATTGTGTGAAATAGTTTGTTGAGCAGTTGATGCAGATGTAGTCTTCATTCTCAGCCTGCTCAGCAGATACACCCACGCAAATCTGGTGGAACCACTGATTACAGCTCCCGTCACACTGGACCCAATTTACCTGCAAGGAAAATGGAAGCAGGCATTAAATTACAGCCTGAGGAGAAAGCAGTGGACCATACTGAGCATCCAAGTTTTTTGCCAAACAAATCAGATGAAGGCATAAATAGGAGCACTGCCACAGATGTTGGGCCCCACGGAGAGACGTCAGATTGGGGCCCACCACCCAATTAATAATCCAATAATTGTTTAGGGCCCCTGTCACTCACAGGCCCTTCAGAACCCCTGGGTGCAAGAGAGCACTATGAACTGACCTCATTTCCCTCAGGCTGCTGACATCGCTCTGCTGAGCACACAGACCAGTCCTCTTCAGAATCCTCAGAGTAGGATGGGTCCGAAAGAGAATTGGATGGAGAGATGGTTCTTTTCTCCTCGCACCTCCTTTCCTTGATCATCCTGGGCTTCTTTTTCTTCGGTTTCTTGACCTTCTCCCTGTCCTGCTCATCAGAATCCTTTTCCAAGCGCCTCTTCGGGTTCTTCTCCAGCTTTTCGGGCTCCTTTTGCAACTCCATCAGTACCTCCTAAAATGACATTGTACAACATATTACCTTTTTTACCTGAACACACACCAGAAACCTTATATCCAATAGTCAATTTCAATGTTTATTCTACAGAAAAAAACATGGTGCTCTAACCTGTGCTTTGTTGTGGGGTGGGCTTTTATGGGGCAGACTTTTATGGAGCTGGACTTTATGATGTGGACTCTTGGGGGATGGACTCTTGGGGGATGGACTCTTGGGGGATGGACTCTTGGGGGATGGACTCTTGGGGGATGGACTCTTGGGGGCGGGGCTTCTGTAAGGCAGGCTCCTGTCCTGAGCAATGTGGTACTGATGGTCATGTTCACTGCTCTGTAGTGAGTGATGGGAAGGGGAGAGCTGGGTCAGGAAGCCCTGGTACAGCTGCTGCAGCTCAGGCAAAGTCACCTGCAGCAGCAGGCCCTCCACCAGCAGATCCTCCAGCTCAGAACTCAGACCTGAGACGCAAAGCCACACAAACAAACACTTTTAGATAAGACGGCACAGATAATATTTGCATAAAATATTTCACATGAAGGCATGAAGTTCTCCCACATACCACTGAGAGGAATGCATGGATGTTGCATGTAGAACGAGCCATTGCTCCCTTCCACAGTTAGAGATGAAGCCATTCCAGATACAGGTCTTGCCTACAGGTTAGTTATAAGAAAATGTTGAAGGCAGTCACGATAAATAAATAAATAGAAATTATGAGCCTTAACAGAACGTTCAGGTGGCTTTAAAATGCAGAAACTGAGAAAGCTTACTTTTCCACCAAACTGCTGGGTAACGGGTGAAATCTGTTGGACTCTATGCTGCCAGCGTACCGTCCTCTCGATCACGTAACGCAGAGCGTCCCCCTCGGGGAGCCGCACCCGGATACGCTGCAGAGAGGCGAGCAGGGGCAGGACCTTATCCAAAGGCGGCTTTTCGGAGCGCGTGCAGAGCGGGCACAGCCACGGATGCCCTGCCTGCACCTCTGCGGCGCCAGGCACGCAGCCGCTGTGGTAGGCGTCGCGGCACAGCTCGCACTGGATCATGGGACCCGCCGGCACCGTGTGGCACAGACAGACCGTTGGAACGGAGCCGCTGGGCACTGGTTGAAACTTCGCCTCGTTTGCCGCCCTCAGGACGGACAGGCTTTCCAGCTCCTTCAGACGCACCTCACCAAGTGTGGCCATCTGTTGAAAGCGGATCCGTGGGTTAATACACATGGCTGAGAAAGTGAGCTTGATAAAGCATCGTGTAGTAAGGGGATTAAATTTCCAGTTCATGCAGATTTGACATTCCAGATCACAACATGGGAAACCAGAAGGTGCTGTTTATCTTTATTTGGGGGGGGGATACCAGAAAGACAGACATACCGCTGAGGCTGCATCTTTGCTCTCAGAGAGAGCTCTCTCCACATCAGTGAGGCAGTCCAGTTTTACACCCGTCTTTTTGCCAGTTGGCGAGACATCCTTCACTCTTTTAGACTTTGATTTTTGACATCCTGTCTCACATCTGGGGCACAGGACCTTAAAGCAAAATGTGGAACAATTCAAATTTTATTCCAATTTCTCCACATTCCTACATACAGCTGGAAAGCAATGTATATTATTCATGAATGTAAAATCATGGTGCGATTATGTTTAAATTACCTCCAGGAGTGAGAGAGAAGAGTTCTTCATCAAGAACGTTTTAGCTGCGCCCTCTTTCCAGGCCTGCACCTCCGACACCAGGCTCTCCAGTCGTGCCAGGGGCTCCAACAGGACTGGAATGCTTTTGGCTTTTGAGACCAGATCAGTGAGGCTGGCAAGCACAGGTACACGACCTCCAAGCTACACACACACACACACACACACACACACACACACACACACACACACACACACACACACACACACACACCACAAAAATGACAAAAAAATCTCAATAACTAATTTATATATTTTTATATTATATATATATATATATATAAAAAAAACCACCCTCATTTCAGATTCACAATAGAATCTACAATCGGCAGGTGTCAGGACTTCACCTGAAGGGCATCTGCTTCACGTATCCACTCTCTGGCTCTGCTGACCGAGTCTTTAAGCTGCAGACAGTTGGGAAGGTACGCACGAATACTGTTCACTTCCAGCAGAGCCGATTCCAGGGTCTCCAGATCGCGCCGAGGTCTGGAAAGGACGCACATCCAACGTAAACCAAGCAACACTCGCTACCGACCCAGAACTCGGTATGCGCCATGTTCATTTCCACCCTTTTAAAATGATACTTTTATGTACCAAGCTGTGAGGGGAGAAGGGAGGCAGACGTGGTCTTGCATGACCGTGTATGTATACAACTTGCAGACATGATCTTCCCCTAGTTAACCTGCCAGGAAACCACTTGCTTCTAAAAGCTGCTAGCTCTGCACATTTTAGCCGATTGCGATTGTCTTCCTTTTTGTCTTCAACCCTCACATTGGTATTGAATATGCTGTTGTGCTTTATCCACTTGACCAGTATAAAGGAAAAAAGGTTATAATCTTGTGTGCTACTCATTTGCAAGTCAAATTCTGCTCACTCCCCATGCAAACTCATCGTGATCAGTACAATGCAGCCGTTCCCATTTCAAAACTCGCCACCAAGCCACAAGGCATCAAATATTCGCACGAACCTTTACGCTCGCTAACTAACGCGACCCTCTTGGGCAAGACCGACGGGCCTGTGGGAGCAGAATCTGACCTGGCAGTCAGCATGTTGTGGGACTTCTCCTCCCAGTGCTCACACACGGTGAGGAGCTCCTGCAGGCGGGCCATGGTTCGTTCCACACAGGTGTGAGGAGCCAGGCCCACGCCCTGGTCGATCAGCCTCCGCATGCAGTCCAGGCCGAGGCTGGCCGGCTGCTCGCTGGCCTGCTGCACCGCCTCCACCCAGCGCGCCTGCTCCAGCCTCTGCCGCAGCACGCCCAGCTCCGGCAGCTCCACATCCAGGCCCGAGCCCTCATCCAGCAGGCCCTGCAGGGCGGAGGAGCCGGGCATGTCCTCAGCTAGGAGGTCAGAGCTTCGCTGCTGGAAGTGCTCAACGCGGCTCAGCAGCGCCTGAGCGAAAGGAAGGAAGGTGGGGAGGTTACTGCGTGAATGTAACCACAGCCATAAGCGTTTCACACACCACCACCACCACCACCACAATGTTTGTTTCTTTACGGTCTCATGAATTTTAAACAGTGGTGACAGCAGGTCATGTGGTCCGGTACCTTGAGGAAAGGGGCCTGTCTGATACTGCAGGGAAGGTCGTAGAGCTGCTGGACAAATGACCTCAGCTCGTCCACAGTGAGCTGGTTCTGAGACTTCCCTCCCCCACTGCGATACCTAAACAAAAATCACAGCGCTGTCAATCATCAACCTACTCACAGTTCAATAAAAAAAAAAAAAAAAAAACCCTCACCATCTTTAGGAAACAAGGAAAACCAAAAAAAAGGTCACACATGGTACTATAAGTATTTAGGCCTCCATCTTTAAAGGTGCTGTATTTCCCTGCACATGCGTAATCCACGCAGAGGTGAACAGAAGAGCTACCTGGTCTGTCTCTTGCCGTTGAGCAGCTGCTGGGCCATGGAGGCACTCCTCTCCGCTTCCTGGATGATCTGGCGTAAATGCCGCAGCAGGTCCGTATCGGGATACGCCTTCTTTTCCGCCTCCCCGATCAGCCCACGAAGCTCCTCCAAGTCTAGCAAAAGAAAGAAAGAGAAAAAAAAAATCAAATCAATCATTCAACTAGCTTAGCTTTTTAGCAGTCCACTCTGCTTCATTTAAGAAAATGAAGCAGCTCAAAATTACGCATGTTAAAAGTTCATAAATTTAGCAATAAGACAGAACCTACTGGTTTTGTGAAGTTCCCTTCTCTAGTTCAAACCGTTTGACACTCACAAGCCTGGCACATACACTGGTCATTATTCTGTCCTGAAGTTGTAGCCAAAATAGAACATTCTTTGTGCCAGTTGATGCACATAAACTAAGTCCCTCAGGAAGATGGCACATTTGAATCATGTGCTTCTCCGAACTCAACTCCATCTACAGTTCTTTGTTTTCCAGCAGTTCCTTTCGCTACATTGTGCATTATAATGAGCAGAGTAAGTGCAGTAGGAGGTCATCTTCTCATTTTATAAATAACCATTTAAAAGCTATTATTCTATGCAAAACATAGAAGACCGTGGAAGACTTTGTATTTGTGTGTGTGTGTGTGTGTGTGTGTATGCGCGTGCTCATCTTTGCATGTGCATGTTTGTGTGTGTGTGTGTGTGTGTGTGTGTGTGTGTGTTTGTGTATGTGTGTGTGTGTGTGTGTGTGAATTCCCCTTTGCGTGGCAGTAAATGTGCCCTCTCCCTCTCTCTGAAGTGATTAGATGTAAAGTGAATGTGAAAGGACAAAGTGAGGCAAGTGCTCAGCCGTTAGCTGGAGCCCCACCGCGGGGCTCCCCCCCCCCCCTCCCTTTGTCTCACTTCTGCTCCCAAATGAATGAGTCTCCCACACC
>JAOYMR010000018.1:2981116-3018652 GCA_025802075.1 Tenebrosternarchus preto | reverse complement strand
TCTCATCCACAACAAAACAAACAAAAAAAAAAAAAAAAAAAAAAAAACAATTTAATAAATAAAGCACACAAACAAACAAAAAAAAAAAAAGCACCTCATATACCTGTAAGGCTTCCAGAGTATTTTGCTATGGTAAAAAAAAAAAAAATCAAGCATTCTGTACTAACAGTCACAGTGAATGAATTGTAGAAATTGAGTTGTTGAAGAAATCCTGGAAAGGTTCTGTCGCAGTAATGAAGCCAGACAAGCCTTAGAGACAGATTTCAGCCTTGTTACTGACCTTTGACTTCTCCTCATCAGGTGGGGGTCCAGATGGTTCCGGGGGCTCCTGTTTTACCTGGACTGGATCGCTTACTGAAACAAAAACGCGTTAAGCTTATTTAGAGCGATTTCATCAGAAGCAAAAGTCCAACGGCACAAGGGGGTTTGGTGCCGATATAAACGCGTTCAAGAAACCATGAAGGTCCCCCGCTCACCGGGCTCAGGTTTGGCCACGTACGAACCCATCCTCCTCCGCAGGTTGGGCCTGCTTTCACACTGCTCCGCCTGCTCGGTCTTGGAGCAGCGGCCCTGGACAAAGGCAAGCGGCAAAGCAGGTCAGTGAAGCAGCCAGCACACCCGTCCCGGGGACACAACGCGCAAGCCCAGGCTGCACGGGCCTCCCAGGGGCCTTTACCTCAGTCCGCTTGGCTCTGCGAGCAATGGTCAAGGTTTCCGCAGGCTGTACCGACTGCCGCTGGGGCAGGTCGTGGGATTTGTACTCCTTATCTTTGGTGTCATTGGTAAGAGTGGGCTTCTGGGAGTTCTGGTGAAGAAGAGGTATGGGGGAGGATGAGGAATGGATTTCTCAGTCCCACAGTCAAAGTATCAAACTGTAACTGGTAACCGCTAGTCATCACCGAGTAGGTTTCAGTTTAATATATAAAGATTCATATGTGTGCAGCATTCATTCACAATGTAACATGACAGAAGATGGGGAAATTTGGAGGTAAGAGCAGAACCCAGTAAAACTGGAGCCTGTAGCCAATTACATGAATACAGGCTCCTGGAGGGAGGAGTCAAAGAGCAATAAATAGAGAGACATTAGTGAGTGAAAGGGGGTGACATCAGTTAGTGAGAGAAAGCTAACCACCAAGCCACAACAGCACTGACGAGGAGGAGAGAGAGAGAGAGAAAAAAAAAAAAAAAAAAAAAAACCACCGACGACAAAAACACAAAAGGAAAAAAATAAAAATAAAAAACACGTTTTACATGTGCTGTTTATGTTTATACTGAAAGCCATTCAGGTCAACTCAAAGCATTTCACGTTATGTTGTTACATTGCAATATTGTTCCCTTTTATGAGCTACCATGCACTACATCGTCTAATTACAAGTTGGTAGAAACTAAGTGGGTGCAGAAGAACCACAAGGCAAAAGATAAACTGGGACATCCTTTCTGCTCCGATGCTCAGTGCAGGTGAGGCCTTGAACAGAAACCAAACAAAACACGACTGCCTCTAACTGGATTTAAAAAAAAAAAAACTACTTGCGGATTTTATTCGCCAGCAAAAGCGAGAATGAAAGTGACCCAATCTATGACAAACATGGAAGACACCGACATAGTGATCACGGGAGAGGGAACGTGAAAAACAAAGGGGAAGGAAACTTATGGGGCGGGGAGGGTGGGGAGGTGCTCGGCTTCAACGGCCTCACCAGAAGGTTGGCTCCCGTCTGAAACAGGAAGTAAGGGTACAGAATCCTCTCATAGTGGGCACGCAGATGAGAACCAATGGCCTTGCCAGGTGCAAAGCCCATCTTGAGAGAAATCTGGGTCCATTTGCGCTCTCTGCAGACTATGTCAAATCCACCCTCCTCGGTCACCAACTGCAGGGAAAACGAAGAGAACCAACTATTTTACACAGGTAAAAAAAAAAAAAACTATTAGGTTGGACTCACAAAGATGGCTGGAGGTAAAACTGTGGGGAGCCTTGTTGTAATTCCGCACCTTGTAGAGTTGGTACAAGTCTAGAGCCTTGCGCTCCACATGAGGGATTTTCAGTGTACAGCCTTGCAACTCCCAAAACTTGGCAATCTGGTCTAGGAAGTTGAGCTTCACTCTGGTTTGAGCCTAAGAAACAAGACGTATGTAACCAAAACAGACAAACTAGTAACAGTTAATGAAAGAATCAAGTGTTTACCATTTTCATTTCTGCTCATAGTGAGCAAGCAGTGCTAGGTCATCATGACCCAGCACTAAAACCTCTGTCCTCTCCCAAAAAAAAAATCCCGATAAGACCCTGAGGTTGAGATATCTGCTGTAATAAACTGACCTCATGCTGTCCGCTATGAAGTTTGTATTTAACTGTAACTGGCAGGCTTCGTTGGAGAGCGTGTGCGCCCACATCATGAAACGGCTTACAAAAAGATGGCCCCGATGGTGTACATACCTCCAGTTCATTGAGCCTCTGTATACGTGGCGTGAAATGCAGTCTGTCCACATCACAAGCAAATGGTGGTTGCCATCCCTAAAAATTAAAACCATGATATGCTGAGTCTGTTGTGTTACTTCACAAGCAGCCTGAAATTAGCACGAATACATTTCAACAGGATTCATTTGGAATTGCACCCTTCTCGTTTTAAAATACTCAAGCATAATGCACATCATATTAGATTAGATACAACTGTCATTGTGAAGAGTAAAGGTACAGAGAATGCCTACAGCGTTAGAGATGATGCATTTTTTTTGTATACAACCAGGTTTTGCATTTATCACGCTTCGTTTGAGAATACCTGAAATATTCTACACACAGAATCACACATCTAACATACGTGAATCCTCAGCAACAGGGCAAGAAGACACTATAAAAATCTTTCACTACTGTAATTTGATTATGGCTGTTTACTAGAATGTGAACTACCACACCAGAAGGGAAAAACTACCATGAATAATGAAGACAGAGCTGCAATTTTATTTCTGCGCCGAGACATTTCTTAGTTACTAATAATAACTGGCCTTGAAATGAAATTACCTAATATGTCGCTTCCGTGTAAAACGTAAACGTGTTAAACGCATAGCCCTGTGCCACGAGAATTACTCATTTCAAATACGCATCGTTTTCACCCACATTTCGGTTTCAAGTAACTAGAAATAGCCAAATGGCAAGTTCCATGCAAATTCACACCGTCTTTGCACAACATGGAGGACAACAGCTTTTGACGAGCTACCACTTTTTAAACACACTTCACACGGACAGGCCTAAAATGTACCCTCGGTTAAACAAACTATAATATTTATTATTTCCCGTCACCACCACCTTTTTTTTTTTTTTAAAAAAAAGGAAAGCCAATTTCCTAGTAAAAATGCAAAACACTACCCATGTAGCTGTCTTAACTAGGTTATTCAGAATCAAAAATTGCCACTAAAATAATACTGGTTCAACGGTCGACTGTAAATCTTAAACAATATTCTAAACAAATAACGCCACTGTTCTCAAAACCCACACTGTTCGCCAACGTTTGGGAAAAGACAGAGATAAAAAAAAATGGCAAATGTGACGTTGACTTAAAATAAAAAGATAGGAAGTTGGGTGGAGTGAATTCTTGCAAGACACGTTTTAAATCAATAGATTAATAGGATGTGATCAAAGGTGGAAAAAAGTTGCAAAATAAATAAAAGTATTCGAACTCCAATTTAAGCTGCATCAATATAAGGAGGCCTTCGATGGGGGGAAAAAACTCAATGTTTCGCTTGTTCTTGTTTGGGTGGATGCCCTATGTACATTCGTGTAGCTAGACAATAACAATCACTATTTGTACTGTAGGGTACAATATCCAATCAAAATACTAGCTGCTCAGCAGACGGTGTAAATTCCTTGAAGTTCTTCAAAAACCCGAGACTGGCCATCTCTACTAAAAAGTAATATTCCAGTAACTATTTGTGCACATGCAGCTAAATAGCTACAAACACACGCGCACACGCCGTTACTTGACTAGCTAGCTAACCTAGCTAGCTGGCTATCTCAACCAGAGCCGCAATCCGCCATATTGAAAACCTGTCTTTAGAAAGTGTTTCGGACTTAGCTGTAAGGGACAATCAATGGGAAATTCGTACGTTTATTAATGTCTCAATTTCATCAGTTCAAAAATACACCAATAAAAAAACTTACCTGTGGCGGGCGAATCTTACAGATGCCAGTATTTTCTGCAATGAGCCGTATTTTGTTGATAAACACAAATGGGTCGGCAAATTCTTCCCAACTGGGCTCAAAGACAGGGCACTCCGGTGGTGGAATAAACTCGTTGGGTCGAGGTTGGGTCATTCTGGGGAACTGCATCCAAATGATGACATGTAGAAACTGCAATAAACCGTTTAAAGTTCAAAATAATTTACCAATTACTTTTGTAACTGTTTCATAATAGAGAATGATTACACCTGAACTCCGACAATTAACATCCTCATCCACTTTGGAAACGTACACACGAAGGGACTGTTGACGTTTGAGTATCTTGTCTTGCTCCGCTTAAAAAAATAGAGACCATGGCTTTACTTTGACTAAGATTTTAAATAGTTTCCATTTTATGGCATTAAAGGCATTTCTGCTTACACGTAGTTTCGTATATCTAAAATAAAGTAATCTAATATTTAATAAATAAGTACTGAGATACACATTCATAATCGCTTTAAACAGATAAAGGCATCACCGATCAGCATAATTTTAGAAAACTTACATCCCCAAAAATCAGAGCATCGTATATAATGTCGGTGTAACATCATAAGCTGTTATATTTTCAACATTATAAAAGATAAAGCAGATATCACATTTCAGTAAAGTCATCCTGTTGATCCAACGTACAGTAATTCTCACAATTGATGAAAATGTTATTAGGCCATCACATGAGAATCAATGCTTCTTGTGTTGGAAAATGACGTCTAGCAACACCGTAAAACCTGTTGTCTTTTATATCAAGGTCATTTATTTGTACTTCATTTGTTATGTATGAGAGTATATCTTGCATTTTTTGGATATGAACAGCAAGCAAAGTACATTACAGAACTGACTTGCGCGGATTGATGTACCACAACCGCGAGCTACATGGCGACCGGAACTACTTCTTTAAATGGACTCTTTCAAGTTGCCTACGGAAGTGGATGCTGTTGTTGAATGTCGTCCCGGTGGCTATCTAACGAAATTAGTTAATATATCACCTTCTATAATATATGTTTGACACGATTGCTTATCTTTAGAAAGTATAAATTTGATATCATGAAAAAAACTGAAATTTCATCTCGTAACATATACCTCAGTATAGCGATCTGCGACGTGCATTTGCATCGTCACTCGCACGACACGAATTTGAACGAGATACAAAAGTGTGGAATACAATATGTCCGAGAGATAGTAAGTATAGTAGCTTACCGAGGTGTCGTAAGAACGCCTCAACTGGGCAACGTTATAGATTATCAGCACCTTATAACATGCCTCTCCACCGAGGAAACGGCCATCACTGCATCATTCCATTCACACCGTATCTGTTAGCACGTACCACACGTCAGCTAGGAAGCAGCGTCGCCCAGCCGTGACACAGGACTACTGTCTTTTATTAGTGACCAGGCCTGCTATTTTTTAAAATGCTATTTAAAAAAAAAAAAGAAAATCTCGCACGCTGCGATCTCTTTTTATGCGGTCTAACAACTACAGCTTTAATTATGTTCGTGTGTGTGTGTACTGAAAACACAATCAGAATGTTATTTCCCTCTTATGTGTTTTAGGCCCGTGGGGGACGGGGTGTTGTATTAGTAGTAATAATAATTTAAAGGGTGCAGCAAGATAATTTGTGTAAATACACACACACACACATTTCATACACATAGAAATGCAACCTATTTGAAATTCTTATTCATCAGTTTATTCATAAAACTTGAAAGCTGTAAATCTTGATTCCAATACTTAACAGGCACTTCTCCCATTCTTCTCTTCCCAATAATCAAAAGTGCACTGGTACATTTCAAGAATAAATACAGGAATACCCTGATGGGAGAGAAAGGAGTATTCCTGGTGGATAAGTAACTTCCATTTTACAGGGTCTACACATAGCTTCATCTTTTATAATAAGCCCATGTCTGATAGCATCAGGATTCACAGTGTTTGCACATAGCTCAAAGCCCACAGTGAATCATATTTTACCCTCATAATCTCCAGACTGAGCTCAGGGTGCTGCAATTCCTCTTTTGTTGCTGTACTATATTGACAAAGCCATTTTCAGAGGCCCATCTCCAGCTATTCTGCTGTATTAAAGATGACTGTTCACCTAAAGTACTGAAATTTTATGTAATAGAGGTTACTTATACAGCAAGTAGGCCTTAGAGCTGGAGTGTGAAAACGTTTTACTAAACTTATTTACACTAGTCCTTGGGAAATATTATTGAAAATGAGTTGTAGCTGAGAACAATGCGGCATAGTGAAAGATGTTTAATATAAAAATTCCTTACCATAAGAATGAACAAATTGCACGTAAAAAAAAAAAAAAAAGGTCAACCAAAAACCATTTCCAGTATACTAGCAATCAGATGATAAAGGGCTGTTTGAATCTATAGCCTGAAAGGTGTATGGGGAGAGAGAAATAGCATTTAAGGAATACATCAGTCTTACACACACTCTACTCATGATTAACTCTATCCAGTGCTACATAGAAAGTCTTCTTGTCATCAAGGTTGTGCCATCCAATGGGTCCAATCTCACAATCAGCACAGATAAGGTACTTCACTTTACCTACATCTTTGGTGAACCCTACATTTTCAAATGTGTACATATCATCTACAAGCCAGTGAGCTGTTAATGTGTCTCCATCTAATGTTCCGTCAGGCTGATTAATGCTGGTCTTCTTTCGCATCGAAGGCAGAAACAGCTGATCATTGGGGATGATTGTGGCACAGAAAAAAGGAACACACAAACACTGAGTTACTTGTACTGATCACACACTGGAAATGACAGTTTGATGTATTCACTTCCTAAGAGGACCTGGGATATTTCATCAAATATATCTGATATCAGGTACTCATTTTCCTAACTGGCATATCTTAGAATGAGTTTTTTATTCACTTGTGTGTGTGTGTGTGTGTGTGTTATAAAGCAGCGTTGAATGTGAAAATGGTGCTATATAAATGCACCTTTTATTATTGTTGTTAATGTTATACGTTACTTAGCCCTTACCTCCTTTTCTGTGAATATGGCCATGCCTGGACACAGCACTTTGGAGCCACAACGCTGGCACACGACCGACTTCATGTTTTTCCCATCTTGTGAAACGAGAGTGGATGCGTCAACAGATCCCTCGCTGCGAGAGCTCGGATTACTTTTGTCCATGACTGAAATCCGTACAGGACAAACTACAAGAAGAGAAACGTTTAATTAGCATCGATAATTATTTTACAACTCGAACGTGTGGCATTATTACCTTAAAGGTTGCAATCTGTTATTAGCGAGCTGTACTTAGCTAAACTAGCTATTGCTAGGTAAGGAGATAGCTATTAAGTTAAAAGGAATACTCACCTCCCTCACACCATTAGGAAAACGTTAATGACCAATGAAATATAAAGGCTAGCTAGATTTTTCCTCTTAGATGACGTAAACAAGTTTTAAATAGGGTGACTTCTTAAAAATCGGATAAACGATTCATAGTTAATTGCTAAAACAACTGTCCGGTGACGGTTTAAGATGCAACCAAGTAAAGCAGACCGCCTGGAAACAAAAATCCAACATAACGTTCCACCCCACAGTGCAACATTCAAGAAATAAGATTTGCTTTCCACGTAGCAGTTCGTGTCTCCTTAAACCTGTTTAAGTTTATGGTATGAATCAAACTTTGTTCTTATTTTAATTTAATTGTTTTTGTTACAAATAAGTGACTTTAAATAATATATTTAAACATGAATTCTTTGCACTACTAGTAGCAGGCTACTGACTTGCAGTGGAAAAGTATTGCTCATTAATAACTCTCTAATACAGTCAATATCCAAATTTGTTACACATTTGTTACATAATCTCTTTAAGTCTCTTTAGATTTCAGCTGGACAAAGCAACACAATTCATCCACATTCTAAACGTTATTTACAGAAAAGCACTGAAGCAGGTTTGCTGTTCATAAATATTTATTATAACATTTTACATTTGTGAACTGTATGATTTATCACCTCTACACAGAACACAACAAATGAACACATGGACTTAGTCTTTAATTCAGCCACGGTGTGAGCTTATTTAAAAAGGACCAAACACTAGTTTTAATAAACAGCAGTTTGAGAAGAATCCTCAAGGAGGGCTTAACCCTTAAAGTGATTAGGAATAAAAGAAAACGTGTGCTTATATTAGAGACTAACAAAAATTACCAAGACTGCAGTTTTGGCCAATCTACTTAAAACGATTTCCGCTGGCCTAAGGCACAGGAATTCTAAAGGTTTACTACTGCACAGACGTATCCCATGCAGTAGCGTATATCTTAATTATCAATATTATACTTTAAGGTGCAACAACTTTTTCTATTAACCTTTCCATTTGACCTGGTAGTAAATATTCTGAAAAAGGACAAGTGTCCCAAGAATGTAGACCAATTGTCCTCACGTCCCCGTTTGTCCATTGTGCGTTTTCCACTCAGATGTGATTCAAGGAAATAGATATGATTCTATTCATTAAAGAACAGGTGTGTGTGTGTGTGTGTGTATTAATATTATATATATGTATATTAATACATATATGTATTAATATACATTATATATATACACACACATACATACACACACACACATGCACACAAACATATACATATACACAAGTGTGCATCAAGCAGTGTCACAAAATATTTAAAAAAACTAAAACAAAAAAATGTACAAAAACCAAACCAAAAGCATAACCATTGATGTATTTATGTGCGGGGAGAGCAGCTCTCTACAGCTCGGTGGAAAGTGCATTTGGATTATAAAACAAATATTGCATTTAGTTCAACGATGTCAGGGTAATATTTCAGCTATGAAATATTTATTTAGCTGCACTTTACCTAAAAATACACTCTAATAAAGACCAGTACACATATTTGACTCAAAGAGAGGCTTTGTTTTGTCATGCCAGCATTCTTTCTTTCAGAACACCCACCGCTGGATTATGTGAACAGGGCGAAAGGATAAGCAAAAACAAACTAGAAGAATAAGTGAACAAAACTGAAAACATATTTGGAAAATCAAACGAGGAGTGAGAGTCAAAAAGGGGGCGATAGTGACCTTGGCTCAATAAACATCTCTTTTCAGAAGGGACATGTATGAGGCGGTCGGCCTCTCAGAGTAGGGTGTCATCCGTGCAGCCTCCCTCAAGGCCATAACGGAACTCCTGCAGGTTGGATACCCCATAGAAGTGGATGAAGGCAGCTGCCACCACAAGCACATGGAATATCTGATGGGAATGAAACTGACCACAGAACAAAAACCAAAACCAAGTGTGAGTAGAACCCATGTTACAACCAGCGTAAAGGGGCCATTAGTAAAGGGGTGTTATACCTTTGTTATAATCTCATCTACATTACATCTTTTTGTGTGCGTTTGCGATAAATAAAATGTATTCAGATTTTATGACAATTAACAATCCTTAAGATAATTAAGCATTAACTAAAGCTTTAACTGGTGAAAGCGATAAATGTTTCTGATTACTAATAAAACAATCAGAATTGGTGTAAGCAGTGAGAAAGAAAACTATAATAACCACTCCTGTGTGTACTAGGGCTGTACTATATGTAGAACAATAATTAACTTTGGCTATTCTGCAATTGCAACATTAATGATTAAAAAACTCCATGTTGGATCATGTGACTCCTGAAAACGGATCTACACATGCATCCGACGCTCAACTGCTGTGTCGGGATGCCGACAGAGACAAGAACAAATGTGTTAAGAGATCCTATTTGCATATTGCAGCCTTCTGCATCAGTATTGCAGGAGCCTGTATTGCGATATCTATTAAGAAACAACATATCGTGCGGCACCAGTGCTCACCACTTCACTTAGGCATTTACACCATAACAACACCACTGGTAAAACTCACCCAGATGTCACACTTGCCAGGGAAATAACGTTCAGGGATTCTAGCAGCATACAGTCCAGCGCCGGTGATGTACATGGCGCCCATTAAGTAGAACCAGCCCATCTGTCCTTCTGTAGTTGCTTTAATAAAGCCTTCTTCGATGGTGAAGTGCATTGTGGGAACTATCCCACTTAGCCCCAGGCCCATAAACACTCCTGTAATGGCACAATACTAAGCATGTTAGTCATATTTATACAGATAATAACTACTACAAATAATAATAGCAAAATATTAGTGATAATTTTAAATGGATGTATTGCCTGGGGGTAAAAGGATGGACAGAGGAGAAAACAAAAGTCTAAACAAAACCCCTCCTCAATGTTGGAAAAGGTGTCTCAGAAGATGTCTCAGGTTCCACGTCAAACAACTCGTTATACTTAAAACCAGATGTAGTCTGCTTGTTTTATTTTCCATTCAAGCTTTTGCTGGATGTTTAATTTAAGCTTGATTTTAATCATTTTAGACTATGTTTCCTGGAACTTGCAACAAAGCAATACTTGTTCTTCGATCCTGTATTTCTCTCTGTGTGCTATGATGCATCTGGGGATGAAGTCCGTGAGTAGTGTGGCAGAAAGAACCTGCCTGCTCGCGTGGGTCTGTGCCGGGGGGTGGAGAAACGGTCCCATTGGGCCACAATAATGGCAGCAATGCCCAACACGCACACAATCGTGAGGTAGATGAGGCGGGGCTGGGGGGAACAGTAGAAGGAATAGTAGAGCCAGGGAACGAACGAGCCCATGATCAGCAGAGCAATGCCAGAATAGTCTAGCCTGGGCAGAGAGAGAGAGAGAGAGAGAGAGAGAAAGACAGAAACACTAAGCTAAGCCACAGAAAACAACTTCCAGTGGAAACACACTCACTCAAGGCAGTGCGCATACTTGGAGAAGGTGCGGGAAACTTTCTCCGAGTGGCAGTAGACTGTATGAAAGAGCCAAGAAAAGCTGAGGCAGAGTACAGCTCCTAGAAAGAACATCCCGAACACCACCTTCTCCTGCAGAGGAGCCATGAAGTACATGTTGGGTCGTAGCATGGTGAGGGTTCCCAGACACAGGAACAAGATCAACCCTGTGAGAACACACACATCAACACAACAAGGAAAGAAGGAATAGTTAGTTTGGTCATTTAGTTGGTCTGTTTCTTACCCAGTGCAATGAACATACATAGGAGGTTCACAGCAGCAGCTACTCTCTACTCCAAATGCTGCAGTCATAACCCACCAAGTAAATGGGTCCAGATATTGCCCGTCTCTGTATGGATCCTGAAGATGCTCCCAAAGCAGGCACGGAACGAGGGCATGGGAGGTCGATGTCCGTGCAGGAGGTAGTCATTGTCCTTTAGCCAGTCTGGTAAAACGTGGAAGGGAATGACCCTCCATCGCCCCTCCCACACCTACAGAACATTAACCGCAAAAGAGCAAAACTTACCCAATGGTGGTTTTGATTTTGGATAATGCTTTGTCTGATGATCGTTACCTTGTGGACAAACTCTTCCATCTTCTCCATGGCGTGGTGAGCCTGAAGTGGGAGGGTAAGGACCTCAGCCACTTCAGGGTCATCATTTTCCTCAACTGCCAGACCACTTGCTCCCTGCTAAGAAAAAAAAAAAAAAGTAGTTAGGCATTTTATATAAGTCATTACAGATAAAGCAATATTGACAAAATAACCCATTTACAGAAGGTAACGATTATAATCTTTGCCTCTGTTCGGAGTGCATTAGCCACCAAGGGCACTGGCTCCTCCAGAAGAGGACCCAGCTCCATTAACTCCACGTCAGCCGAGACATGGCATTCCTCTGAGATTCGGCAGTCTG
Source organism: Tenebrosternarchus preto (assembly GCA_025802075.1). Lineage (NCBI taxonomy): Eukaryota > Metazoa > Chordata > Actinopteri > Gymnotiformes > Apteronotidae > Tenebrosternarchus > Tenebrosternarchus preto. The sequence continues at coordinate 3,006,738 of JAOYMR010000018.1, read as the reverse complement.
CATCGCTCGCAGACCCGTTTCGGCCTGGCATAAGTAGACCGCCCTGTGACCTGTCCACAACTGTTGTCTCCCACTGATGCCTGGCACTTTGGGTCACAGCTAAGAAAGCCAAACACATTGCTCAGCGGACGTTACATTTTTACTACTTACAACAACAACACACAAGACATTACATTCAGCTGGAGTTCAGAATAGGCGGGTTTCGACGTATTACTGTTATCTTTCTAGCTTTGCGTTCAGACCTAGAAACACAGACAAAACATTTGTGCCTTCGTGTAATATAGCGCTGTACGTTCTGTAAGCACTGTGTGTGAGCCGGTGACGGCCCTCACCCCCGTGTCATTCTGGACTAGTTAGCAAGCCTCACCGTCCACTAACCAAAAGAAGGAGCCAGATAGAAACAGCTCTACATCTTGGTTTGCTAGCTAAACGTTAAGATGATATTTTCCATAATGCGGCCATTGTAAAAAAACAACAACTCACTAATAGTCAATTAGATCAGCTATTTATTTTTCTAGACACGTAGGATGGCTAACTAGTTACCGTCTATTTAGGTACATTAGCGTTGACTTAATTAACTCAGTGATTAGGCTAGTTGCTATTACAATGCATAAATATAAAAAGAAACAAATGTAATATGTGCCAAGCAATGCACTTTATGCTTAAATCAGCCAGCGCAGCCAGCTAACTAGCTAGCTGGCTAGCTAGCTAACTAGCCAATGATCCAGGTGTATCAACTGGTTGGCATAGCAGTGAAGCAAGGTAGCTAGCCAGCTAACAGCTATCCCAAACGGATAGCTCGCTAAGCTTCCGCTCGCTGCTCAGATAACTGATTGCTCTCTAACGGTAGATAGCTAACATGCAAGGCAGATGATCCATTATGGATCATAAATATAACCACATGACCATAATAATAATCTATATCTAGTTACAGGTAGGTACCTGGTATCCAAGAGGTAGAAGAAATTTGATCCTTTCCGGTTCTCACAAACACAAGCTGAACGAACTGCTACTGAACACCAGTATGTCGGGGAAAGAGTTCTCTAGGATAATGCCAGGCAACAAATTTCAGCTCTTCGACGTTATAAACAACTGACAGAGCAGCGCCATCAGCTGGAAAAAAACAAACCCTTTCCGTTATACCGAGACAGGTCCAAGGACACCTACATCTAAACGCTTCTTCCCAAATATACTGATATAAATCGGGAACATTTCTGGATGTATGGTTATCCTTATTGTATCCTTATGACAACAAAGATAATAACACTAACAACAAATAAAAACGTTAAGAAATTTCTAAACAAATTACGGGACTTAAATATTGTACATTCTGTAATAGGCAAATACCAATAAAATATCTGTGTTTAAGTGGACATGTATATACTTATTAGGCGTGGGTGCTTTACAGTAATACAATCATTAATTCTTATCAGTCATCTGCAGTGGCTGACTGTTCAAGATACCCACAGCTCTCCATAATCATTGAGATGTATTAGATTTAACTGCACATAATAATTATAATAATAACAACCTAATTTTGGTTCTTTAAGATGGAGCACTCCTACCTATAAACTAAATCTGTAATCCCTAATAATCCTCATCAACAAAAGAGCATTGTAGATCTGGAAGCAAAGTATTCCCTTACATCCCTTCTCCTTCTTCTGTTACCTCACATCATGTGGATGCATTTTTGTTCAGCAGTGTACTGTTTTATTTCAGACTTGACAGGAAATATGATTATCGCATTTTAATGAGCTTCCTATATTTAAACAGCAGTGTATTTTATGCAAAAAAGTGAAATGGTTTCAAACCTTCTGAATATATGAAATATCACGTGCAAAACAGAAAAACATTACATACTGACATTACATTCACAATAGTACACTACTGTAAGATCCAGCAGCAAACAGCACAAAAGTGATACAGTTTAAGGCATGTCAGTATAAGCACTTCATCTATAGTCCTAGTTGACATCAAATTTATATTTAGACTATATATTTAGAAAAATAAGTGAACAAAAAGCAGAACAAATCGCTACACAAGATTTTTCTTAAGGGCACTGGCAATTCTCTCTCAGTGTAGCACTTTGAAGCATTTAAACAGTTCATTGGTAATACCAAGGCCATTATTGAGAAAGCATCAGAGAGAGGTTTGGAACTTGGATGACATTCCCAGCTCTGTGCTTTGCGAATTCCAGCCCATATCTGCTTGATCTGATAGCAAACAACAAAAAAAAGTGTGTCTGCAAAGCTTTTGGCTGTGGTGACTAAGCACTGCTTAGCCTTTGGAGTATCTTTGGGCAGAGGAGGCCAGGTAGAGGCTAGTAAATGAAGCGTTGGCTCTGCCTGTAGCTCATCTTATCCAGATTGGGGTTGCAGGCAAACTGGATCATTGGAGGCGGACCACACATGAGGATCATGCATTCATCACTGGGTGCTGGAAGGTGCTCCTGGATCATATCCGCATTGATAAAGCCCTGGCTGTATTCCCAGTCTGCAGACAGAAAAAAGCAACAAACACAGGCACACAAGTTGAACTCCATCTTTAAAAATGGTGATTTAGTACTGGTTGAAAACCAGTATGAAGTGCGTGTACCTTCTGGGGCCTGGTCCACAGTAAACCACAGCTTAAACCTATCTGGGTGTCTGGCCTGGATCTCCTCAAGTTCATCCCTCAAGAGAATGTCCTTTTCAGTCTGCAACAAACACACAAACCAACAAAACAAGTGCACCACATTAAGCACTTCTGAAGATTGCTAAACCTTATGCAATCACCAACATAAACTAACAGGACTTGCCACACACCTGGTTGGCAAACAGGAGGCAGCATTTAGTCTCATCACTAGGGTTCTTCATAATAGCACGAATCAGCTGCAGCATGGGGGTGATGCCTGCACAAGAGCAGAATGTGGAGTCATTCAGGAGGCAAAGAAAGATCTAGAAAGAGCTATGCAGCACAATGCTAAAGCTGAACTATACCTGTTCCACCAGCAATGAGACCAAGGGAGTTGGCCTTCTTGGTCTCAGGTGGAGATTTCTTATCAGCCTGTATGGCAAACTGCCCTGTTAGGTGAAAACACATCTAAAATAAGACCATTTCTTCATTTACACACGTGTCCAGGTCATAGCTGTAGTGTGAGGTCAGTGCTAAGATAAGCCATACCATCCCCTTTGTACTCAAGCAAGCCTCCTGGTCCTCTGAAGTCAATCACATCTCCCAGCCTCAAGCTCTCAAGGTACTGAGACATCTTTCCACCCTCTGGGAATTTAGGGTTAACATTCTTGAAGTAGATCTGGAAAGCAAATCATACCAGCAAAGTTGAACAAACATTACGTCTCTATTGAAATTACTACTGTTTAAACGGCACCCAGGAGCTAGTGTGAAAAAAAAAATACCTTCACAACCAGATCAACAAAACCCTTGTCATCATCACTGGAGACTGGTGTGTATGGACGCACAATTAGACTGCCATCAATGCGAGCTGAGAGGTAGACGTGTTTCCCTTGGTGATGCAAGAAGTGCATTTTAAAATCACAGAACTATGGTAACAATGATCACACAGGTTTGAGGAACAAAAACTAAACTTACCTACAGGTAAACCCAAGACATGCTCCATGCTTGGGAGGGCAAAGCGAAACTTGCGTGTATCATGGCTAATGACCTGTGGCACAAGAATTACTTACATGTCCTACAAAGAAAACCTAAGCAGTTATTACTCAACCCAAATAAAATGTATATGTAGTTGTCTTGAAAATGAGGTTAGACACAAAAAAGAGTGTCATCACTGGATATGAGAAGATTGAGAGAAAATGAGTAATACATTTTTTTTTTTTAATTGTACAATACCTCTTTGTCTAGGAGTCTTAGTTTGTATTTTTCTGAGGGTTCAACTAAGGTAATCAGAGGCTTCTTCTTCTTTCCGAGGTAAAAGTAGCCCAGAAGAACCACAGTAGAAACCACGAGCACCCCAGCAGTCACTGCCATAGGCGTGTACTGAAAAACATTCATCTTGTTACTGGCACTTTCAAGCTATGCAAGCGATTTTCATTTATTACATGGCTCTGCTACTGTGAAGGGTTTTGGCTTCAGTCTAAGTATCCGCCCTTCCTTGGTCATGCCCAGACAGCGTGCATTGGCTTTAAGTTACAGAGGCCGACTTTAGCTTGGTCATGCTTGTTTGATTGCAGAATACGCTACTCAAATTTGCCAGATATCGATCATACATAGTCAGAATATCATTTAGAATATACTAGCTAGCTCAAATTAACGTTTCTAATTTCTGTCTGACAGCTAGCTAGCGAGATAGTTATATTTGAACACATTTAATGTCGTGCAAACTTTACATCACTGTAACAACGTGATAGATGTCACTAGTTTTTAGCATTACGTCGGGGAACTATTTTATCTTTTGGTTACTTTCTTTCTATAGCTAGGTACTTACCAATGCGTAGGACATGACGGCAGCTCTGGATCACCGGCAAAGCAATCGTCAAATGCCCAACAATATGGAAGTGCGGCGACTCCTCTAGCTGCAAATTAAAACGAGACACACCTATTGGCCTGTGTGGCTCCTTCTCACACAACCCCTTCATCCCATAGACTGTCATCCAGAATCCCTTGGGTTCTTGTCGCAACCTCATTGGATGAATCGGAGAAACCAGAACAGTCTGTCAACAACTTTGGACGGAACAATCAAGTATGTAGGTATGCATTCAGAAGCCTTAACTTCACATGAATTTTGGTTAAATTAACTTCTAGTCAACGTAGCTGGATAGCGAACTAGAAATAACTAGCCAATCACTAACTACACATCGCTCGCGTAATTTACGTCCACGAGAATTAGATTATAAATATGGCCTTTTCTAACTAGACATGGCTATTATCATTTTAAAGAGATCATTAAAAATGAAATACATCTCATTAAATCGATTATATAAATGAATTGTACCCAGGCGTACATGATAACTACTAAAGGGTCTTTGGGACGGAGGCTATGCAAAAATTTACTCATTTGCAGTTTGCATCCTTTTTGTGGTCAAACATCATACAGTACGTGCGTTTAGTGTGTTTATTTTTACCGTATTTTACTTAATGTATTTTCAGTTACTTATTTTTATAATCAACATTACAAGATCTATTTTTTTGTATACACAAGTTGCTTGCAGAAGCCATCTTAAATATCAAAGTAAAAGTCCCCATGGCGCAGACATGATCCTAGCTGCTAGATTTCAAAATGTAAGTCTTTTCTTCTAGAGATTCATAATCCTAGAATAATTTCAATATGATTCCTGCATTTATTTGTAGGATTACAAAATTTTTGCCATTAGTTTGGCAGGCATTTTATTTTAGGAAAATCAAACTTTAATGACAAATTAGGAAAAAGCCTGTAGACATGTAATGTATAAACAACTGAGAACATAAGAAATCAATTTTACAATGTTCTACATCCTTCAATAATTTTTCTTCCTTGAAGAAGGGTGTTTAGTCATTTTGTTGAAAGCATCAAACCATTATCTTCTTAACATAATTTCGAACATTAACATGGAGCTGGTGGGAAGTGGCAGAGAAAATCTGTGTAGCCAGAGCCCTGGTCTCCTCTGTTCCATTCCAGAGTGCCCGATACACAGGTAATGTGTACTTCTGCTTTCCCTGTTGGCACAGAATCAGAAATAAACTTGTAAAAGCACAGCTACTAAATGCTCAACATAATCATGAAAACTAGATATAGACAAACAAAACTAAGGCCTTGCCTGACCTGACAGCTTAGGAAGTCGTGCACATGGTGGTATCCAGGTTTATGTTGGTTCTTTGCCACAATTTGGGCCCAGCGCAGTCTTAGCTCTGCGTTGTTTGACTGCACAATGTGTGGGTACTGGTCTTCAAGCATCTTCATATTACCTAAAAATCATCCAGAAACAGGTCAGATCCCTTTCTATTGATATAAATCAGGTTTCATAAAACAGAGATATCGCCGAAAGAAAACTACGCTGCAGATACCGTCAGGGAGCGGAGACTTCTCAAGGATCTTCTCTAAAAAGTAAACGGTTTGATAGGTCTTCCATGGCTGTATGTCAGTCTTGCTGACAGTTGTAATGTCTATATTTTCTTTTCCCCAGAGGTCAGCAAGCTCGTCAGCAGGGTCAGTCAGGGTCCGGCCAGCAGAGAGGTCAGGGAGGTATGGGGGCCAGCCAGAAACATGGAGCCAGTCATCAAACCCCAAACCTAAAGCAATCCCACAAAGAGCAGATCATTTATTTAGCCTGCTCAAGTTCACCTCATTCACACCACACTCTCCGCAAGCCTAGATTATGTAGGGTCTCCAAAAGCCTGTCATTGGAAATGTACCATCCTGCAAGGTTAACATTCAGTTTTAATATAATGGATCCAGTTTAAAAAAGGTTTTTCAGCATTTGAATATAAGAATGAGGTGTATTACACTCTGCATGGTAGATCACTGACTGGACCCAGGAATCTCTGGGCCACCTTCCAAATACCTTCAATCTTGTGGACATTCTTCTCCTTTAGGTCATGAAAATACTCCAGGTAGAAGTTTAAAACGTCCTCAGCCATCACACTGCAGAACTTAAACTTTTCCGTGTATGCCTACGCAGATTTCAAGTGACATTTATTCCAGGATAGGTGTTGTTTATGGTAATATAGTAGTGAAATTATACGTGATATTCTTTTAGCGGCAGATTACTTCACCATGAAAAGCGGCAAACCTTAAGGAAGGAGTCGAAACGGTTTTGGTCCCCTGCAAGTTGTGCGAGGTAGGACACAAAGCAGAAGCCTTTCTCATAGGGCGTCTCATTGTACGTGTCATCTGGATCGACACCTAATTAATGTACATAAATACATTTTTTTAAAAGCCAGCTAAGAATCAACATATATTAATGTGGATAAGCAATGTTACTGCGATTTACAGAAAAGAAAAAAAAAAAAAACTAAATATCTAGGAACAACTGAAAGTTGACTTTCTTACTGACCAGGTTCAATCTTAACTCGCAGTTTGTTGAGGGGATGGTCTTCTCCAGTGTTATCCATGTGTTGTCGTAGCAAGGCCCTACCTGTTGCTGCCTCCAAGCAGGTATAGGCTTCCCCTAAAAATTAGTTTATAGGTTTCAGTTGTATTATCAAGCCTAACGAGTAATTTGAAAAATACTAAAAGATAATGTTAGTGTTGATTCAGAACATAAGCATTACCTTAATAACAACATTTTTGAAAGTACCCAGAATTTCTGGGGATCCCAACACCCTGAGTGTGTAGTGTGTAAAGTTGTGTGTATACTGTGTGTGCCCCCCCCCCCCATATTTCAATCTCTTGGACCAAGTCAATGCCCAATATGTTTCCTAGTATGAAATCCTACAGTTATAAATGATGGGAAACAACAACAACATGCTAAGCCCTGTAAAGGTGTAAAAAATGATGCTTGCTGAGTGTTTCTATATAGCTTCTTACCATATAGCTCTGTGCAGACTCTGCGCTGGGCATACATAGTGAAGCCTTCGTTGAGCCAGAAATCCCCCCAGTTGGCATTAGTGACCAGGTTCCCAAACCAGCTGTGACAGATCTCATGGATGATGACATCAGCAAGGGAGCGGTCACCCGCCAGCAGACATGGAGTGACGAACGTCAGGCAAGGGTTCTCCATCCCTCCAAAAGGGAACGACGGAGGCATGAACAGAATATCATACCTGATGAAGTTTAAAAAAAAAAAAACAAAAAAACACACCATTCACAAAATGAACCCAAGCCGAATCTAAACAAACATTAGACCGGTTTAATTGCATGCAATCATCACACTTTGACAAAACACCTACCTCGCGATTACAGTCACTGGTACAAAATGCATATGCATGTATAAAAATGGACTTATTTACATAGCGCTTTTATCAACAGTTGTCGCCACAAAGCATCTTCGTAAGCCACCAGGTTCCAATCCCCTACTGTAGTGACGATAACTTACACCTTATTCTTCTGGAACCTTCCATAGACAGGAACCAGGACCCCTGTAGTGCCAAGCTGTATAACAGCAGCTGCTATAAAACAACACACAAATCCTTTGCAAGCAAGGCCTGTTATCCTGGTCGTGACCACCTGATTATCCGCTGCCATTACCAGGCCATCACAGGTGTCGTAAAATTCAAAGACTGGAATGCAGAAACCTTTTTTTATGGCTTATTAGCACTGCTTTAACTATGACCCCAATTTCCATCAGATTGTACCTTCCCTGGATGTCCAGACTTCTCTGTACCTGGAGGGCAAGGGTGTGTTTCACACAAACTTATTCACAAGATATATCAATATGCATCGTAAATCTATTTTGCTGTCATATGTCCATATTAACAGGATAAGTATTGTATTTCCTGTAGATTGTATTGTAAGTTCTGCTAGGTAATATAGTAATGATTTAACATATTCATTTTCACCTGAAAATGTGTAATAATCTCAGGTAATGCCTAGTTATCTTAGTTTAATCTTCACATTATAGTGTTCTTTTAGTATTTTGGTTTTTAGTATTTAGTATCCGTTTACTGATTTTTTTTATTTTCTTTTTCTTCATGTTGCTTACAAAATGCCTATCATAGACCAAACAGACAAACATTTCTAATTGTGTTTACTGATAATTGAATTTAAACCAGCTAGATGAAAATAATAACTATTTTGTCTGTATTTTTAAAATGGTAGCCTAGCTACCACTAAATGGATCATTCTAATATGCTATATAAACCAAATTAAATGACCATGCGGTATGAAACCGCCGAATTCATTTTATTTGGCTTCACTTTGCCCGAACAGGTGTATCCCCTCCAATCTGGCGCTGGTAACGTCACCTTAAATTTGTTGTATTAGAAGTGGATTATAACACCTCTACCTAACATTTTGCTAAGTTGCATAATTAGTCATAGTTAATTCCCCTCACAAGTTGGTTTAGTCGTGTTTTTGGTTTATTATTTTTTTAAGTAATAAAACAATAAAATATGTAATAAAATAAAAGTAATAAAATAAAATTCATGATAATGGTTAATCATAAATGATGTTAGGTTAAAGTTTAGTTTTTTTGTTTGTTATTGCTGTTTAGGGGATTGGGATTGGTTGGCTAGGGAATACCTCTGGTCACTACCTCAACTTTCTGTTTAATTTGTTGCCGTAGGCTATGATTGCCGATTAATCAATAGACATTCTACTATTTGTAAACTCGTGGTTCGCTGGCATTCCTAATTTCGATACAATTGCATTCTATAAATTGTGACTTATGAATCAAGACTGATTAAATTTAAATTAGGAATATATTAATTTTAATTCAAACATATTTTCCCTGCTAATCATGGTGATGCTCCAATCATATCACCTAGCTATCATATCATCTAGATATCATCACTAGTGAGTAAGCAAGTCAAATGCGACGTTGCATGGAAAACTCCCCAAGAACATCATGAAGAATCCTTGAGAGGAACCAAAATTCAAAGGCGGAGCCCATCCTCCTCTGGTTGACATCACAACAGAACAAAACAAGCAATAAGGACAAAGCAAACAATAGACCAGACGTCTAATCTGGGTTGCTAGAAGCCTTCTGTGCATTTTGTTGTCAGTTTGTCAGTCCCCCTCTCCACTGTCCATCAATGGGCCATTCCTGACCATAAACCAATCATTAACCCGCCATGATGATCAAACTAAAGATACAAGCTAGGACCCGTTGTGGAATGTGTCTGATATATAAAGTCATCACAGGGAAACTAAGACTAATTTTACACTTATTTTAGATATCAGGAACCTATTTATAATCACACAAGTAACGGAAAGACTTTATTCATTTTGTGTACCCCTTTGAGTCTTGGTTCCTCTCAATGTTTCTTCCTCCCCCCTCCCCCCTTTGAGTCTTGGTTCCTCTCAATGTTTCTTCCTCCCCCCTCCCCCTTTGAGTCTTGGTTCCTCTCAATGTTTCTTCATCCCCCCTCCCCTTTTGAGTCTTGGTTCCTCTTAATGTTTCTTCCTCTTGATCTCAGGGAGTTTTTCCTTGCCACTGTCACCCTTGGCTTGCTCACTGGGGCTTGGACTCAGACAAAGCTGCTTTGAGACAACAGGTGTTGTAAAAAAGCACTATATATATATATAAATTTTGACACTTGACCGGATTGTGTGGCAGACCAATTTCAATATAGCTGTGACACTGATACCAATGGGTGTTGAGCTCACATGACTATAATTTTAACAGGAGGGTAACACATTCATGACAAATAAATAATTAAATAAATGTTTTTACTAAAGTGCATGGTAAGGCTCATGTTTGACCTCATCCAGTGGAGGAAAAATCCCTGACAGGTCATCTTACCTCCCCCATACATACGGCCCAAAGAGCTTCTCTCCTACTAGCAGAAATTCCTCAATAACACCATCATATTCCTTTTTTGCCCCCTCCAGTAAGCATGGCTCCGCCCACACCCGAGACCTGAAACACAGATTATGACCAAACAGATCTCCTTTGTTATATGTGTGCTCCATAACTAGCCAAACCGAACATCTTTACATCAGACACACAGCTCGAAATTCAGTAAGACTGTACTCATTGCCTCCTCACTGCTAATTTCGCTAATTTTGTATCTTTTTACATGAGTTTATTTTCTTTTGCACACAGACTAATGAGATGTTACATTGCGCACATGATGTGAAAAGGTAGGAGGAAAAGCAAAGATTTTTTTTTACTTTATGATGGTAGATATTATGGAAATGAATGCATCATAAGGGACCATAAGGCTTACCTTGGCCCAACCTCAGCAGAAACCAGGTCCCCCACAGCCAAGGCCACCAGGTAGGCAGGGATGGGCTGCTCCATGGTGAAGAGGAAGGTGTTGTCTGCTTGCCTGTGTTCCCACTTGGTGGCACTCATAACTGCCGTGAAGCCATCAGGCACCTGACATGGGCAAAGGTCAACCATTATCGTCAGCTCTTGTATCTTGATCAGGTCAATTCAATCACACTTCTTTTTTTCTTTTACGCCGTTTTAAGGCCATCTTGACGTTTTGTACACCCGAACAGTCTATAAATCACCTCTAATCTGTTTGACTGTCACAGCAAATGAAGTTACGACTTTCACCACCAATGATGACTAATGCATTCTATGGGTGTGGATTAAAACTGGCTGCAAAACAAACTGATCTTGATGGAACACTGATATATTTTAGATATTTAAACCTCTAGCCTAACATAAAAACAAACTAAAACTTATCGGTGGTTCTTCTGACTATACCTGACTGCATAGTTCACCCTAGCTGAGACCTCACCTTTACCGCTGCTGAATAGGTGTTCTTTACTGCTGGAGTGTCAAAGCACGGAAAGAAAGAACGGTTGAGCACAGCTTGGCCCTGGGTAAAGACGTAGGGCTTCTGTTTTCCAGCGGTCTGCTCTGGGTCCAGCCAGCACACCTGGGAGAACATACACGCAGTGAGTGAGCAGGGTAATTTACCTGCACATTGGCCGAGTAGCGGCTCTTTGTCATGGGCGTATGGAAACCGGGAAACACGCTCCGGTTCAACACTGGGAAACCAGACGTGTACAGGAATGGTAGTCTCTTCTCAGCAGTCTGTTCGGGCTCCAGCCATGACATCTATTAAAAGGGTCCAGTGTAAATGTGTGTGCGTGAATGTTACAGTTACGGGTTTAATACATGCAATAGTCAATTCGTACATGACAGAAAAATAGTTTCACTTTCGATAAATTTGGAAATCCTACTGGAACCTGCTGACAAATAAAAATGCTTCCCGAAAACCTTTCACTAGCCACACCGTACAAACATTTTTAGAATGTAGCCAATGGGTTAAATTTGAATTCGGTGTAATACTTACCCCTGGTCCATCAAATGCCGCGTACTTGATATGAAGTTTAAATCTGTCTTCTGAATTCCAGAGAGACGGGAATTTCACAACCAGCGTGGTGCCATAACTAGTAAAATCTCGAGTAAGAAATTCGACTTTGGTCCACTTCTGGTCATTACGACTAAACGAAATGTCTTGAAGATTTAGAGTGGGATGAACGTCTAAGTGCAGCTCACTTTGAGGGCCTTGAATACATTGCAGTCGCAGCGTTTCTGAACCCACTAAGCATTTCTTTTCGAAATCCACTTTTAAGTCAAGATGAAAATGATGTATTTTGAACTGCCGGAAACTGGACGACGTAGCAATATCATCTGTTTTGTTAGAATGCATCACAAGTGTTTTATCCATCTTCGTGACGACGAATCAGTCAGGTTAATTTCCAGGCGAAGAATGCACACCGGCCAGCTGTAAACAACCCGTCAATCTGCCGATCATGTGCCTCAGTGTAGTAGCGAAATCTTATTCAGACAATTTCTGTATTGTGTTCCGGGTTTGTCAGACGCTAGAGGCACCCGTGAGAGAGTCCAAAACGAACCAAACAAAAAAAACGAGTTTGGGGCGGTAGAAGACCAACCAATCAGCACCAGAAACGCTAATGTCCTACTGCCTAAAAGTCGTTTGCTGTAAAATAAAAATAAGGTAAAAATGCAGATAAGTTATCTTTGAAATGTCGTTGTAATACACTTCTACTTTGTAAAATTAAAGGAAGATTCTGGTTAAGTGGTGAGATATGTTTTTCGTTTTTACCCCTTTAGCCATATTCACACCCATTCATTGAGGACATTCTCGCGTGCGCCCTCTGGCGTTTTGCAGTCATTTTTTAATACCTGGAGGAAATAAGAGGTGTACAGGCTAGTCATGAAACGGTTTAATGTACAGTGCCTTTTATTATCTTTGCGTGGTGTCATGTAAACTTCGCTTTACTTGCCTGTACTGCACTTTCGTAACAACATTGTAGCGTGGTGCTGACAACGAACCGAGTTTAAACAAGAAAATATACCTTGCGCCACATTCCCAAAAAATGTAAAGGGTGCTGTCTGTTACAAAATAAGCGAATACACTCTCATCAGAAACCAAAAGTAAGGCTCATTTAAGTGATTTAGCCTAAATATTTTTTCTTTCTGAAAACAAATTCCAGTATGAATTTACACAGCCCAAAATAATATATTTTAAACGCTCATTTCTCACTTCAGTTACCGAGTCGTGTAGAACGAAATGAGCAACACAGAAATCTTACTTTTATTTGCCTCAGTAGCGACACAGTCTGGTAAAGAGTTTTAAGAACAAATATATTTTACTGTATAAAATATTGACATATAAAAATACCATCAGCGACAATGTCTTTGACAGCAAACCAGCTATAAAATATTTAGGGTCTTATAATGTGAAAAAATATTTGATCTAGGTTAGCCCAACTATAGACATAACTATGGGAAAATCTTTTTCATCTATTAATTCAATAAATGAAAACATAACTAGGACTCGACACTGAAGTGTGCATGTCCATGTTTTGCTTTATAAGTCCTTTTTCTACACCTGGCTGACGATCTCATTGTCTTCTTCATACCATTTGATTGGTGTTCCATCTGCAGACGTCTGGATGATCCGTCTTTGGGGTAGCTGGAAAATGGACGGACAGACAGATAGACAGACAGATGGATAAATGTACGCAGTACAGTACAGTAAAAATATTCTTGGATGAAAGGTTTTCACCAAGATAATCATTTTTTTCTTGGAAGCAGGGGCACAGAGGAACTTTTAATCAGCAGGAGGAAAGAGCTGTACCATCAGCACTGAACCACCAGGAGGGTCTGGCGTTACACTCACTGGTAGACGTGAGAGAGTGAGAGAGCTTTACCCCATACACAGCATCAGCACTGAAACTCACTGACTCAGTAGTATTTACTGAAGGAGTGGCTCGCATCAGGCCATATGTACAATAGCTCAGCCTTAAGAAAGTAGTCTTTCAAATAATTGGTCACTGATTTCTTTAGTCCACTATAGGTAACATTTCCAATGCACTGAACTCTGTTTAAACAGCAGCAGACAAAGGTATTGTATTAAATGTGTTAAACCCGTGTTTTTGGAAATGCAAAAACGTTGACTTTTAAAAATCCAATGACATCAAGATGTGGCATTTGGTGAGGAAAGCTGGTCTTATAAGAGAGCAGAAAAAGAACACCTATTGAATTGAAAAGGTTTTTCTTTATTGTTTTTTTTTTTCTTCTATTTTGTTAATGACAACTAGACACTGCTTAGATGTGTAACAAAAACATCCAAATGCTGAATCATTTCAGTATTAAATACAGTGAATTCACTGATTATTAGTCTAACTGGCTAACATGAGCTCTGTGGCCACTTTATAGATGTGCAAAAATGTCAGTTAAGACAAGAAAAGTACACCACTTTGATATTTGGAAAATTAATGTGTTTAAAACTTTCTCAGCTGCTCCAGTGTTGGAACACTGACCGTGTAAATCATTAGCAATGGCTGAAACCTGATACTGGAATGTAGCAACTGTGTGTGTCAAGCAGATTCAGTGTTCCCACATCCTGTATTCTGACTGAACTCAAGAGAATATCAAGATCGTATACATCAGAGCAACAAACAACGACCCAATTAAGCTCGAATAACGGCTTCGGTCTGACATATGAGCGTTATATTTGCATTGACAAACAGTTATCTTAGATACTTGTAGTTGCGGTTGAACTTTGGAAGAGTGAAAGTGGATACTTTCACACCTCCTTTTTATATTTTATATTTTGGTCCACCCCCCCCAGCAAAACATTCTCTTTCACAGCTGAATTAATTTGTAGGAATTTTCTTTTGTAAAGTCAGCTTGCTGGGACCTGTGGTGCACATTCTTTTGGTTTCCTATTGCATATTTCCATCTATAAGGGGATTGCTTCACTTTCATTTGGTATGAATAGTTCTGGAGAAATCATGGCTGCTGTGCCCAATCTGAGCACATACTGAGGAGCATCAGTGTGTTATACAGCTGTTAACACTACAATAGGTTATTAATAGTCGAGAACATTTTTTATCCTTGAAAATTAATATCAACATCCTAACTAGATCTTGTGGTTTAAATTCTTAAACCTAACAATGGCATATAAAACTAATTGTTCAAAACAAAACAGAAAACATCACAGAACAATGTCTGTACAACATTCATATCAGTTTCTGAATCAGGGACATGGCATCAGGAACATTAAATGTTGTTTCCGGAAGTTTCTATAATAAGACAGAGTGGTGTTGTGCAAAATGTCGACCAAACAACTTCTTTAGCCACTTCAGAATGTATAATGGAACCATTGGGCAGGGCCATTATTACAGTTTCTCTTCATTCAGCTCAAGCTTTTGTCCATGAGCCAAAGGAATGCTCACCAAGATATCAGGTTCACATGTATTTTAGTCACTGTAAACTGGCACCACCAAAACAACAAATCAGCCTTGAATGTCTTTTCCCACAAAATGTGTGTTAATTAAAAACCCTGTTGTTAATATATATTAACTTTACAGTATATAACCTTACATTGCATGTGTGTGTGTTAATCCACATCTGGAAAATACTTTACTTATTTGTATAACTTTTAATTCTCTTCAAGAACTCTCGGATTCCAGTGAAGAGCTCTTCATGTATGCCACACCTAACTGCAGTATCTCTCTGAAACATCAGTGTTATTAAACCTCTGGTACCTCTCTGGAAGCTTCCATGACTCTACAGACAGGCCTGGGCAGTGCCTGAGTCTCTATATTTGCTGGAAATTCCTCTCTTCTCCCACAGACTGTAACATGATGGTAAGCTGAACTCCTGCTATTCTGTTTCATAAAGCCCTCAGCTAACTGCATGCTCCACGCATGGTGCTTGCTGTTGGTGTCTTTGAAGTGGTGGATGCAAGATGGTGGATGCAATGTTGTTGTTGTTGTTTGCCCATCAATATACGGTGAGCAGCAGTCAGAAGATATACTTCACCTGCTGTTCCTGGAAGCTGTGATGCTGTGGAAGTGGAGACTCGGGTCCGGGAATGTTCCGAAAGCGTACGGCCCCCTGCCGGTGCCGGTCCAGGGAGTGCGGTCTTGGTGTCCGAAACTGGCTGCGCTGGTGCCATGACTTAAGCTCCTCAGACACCACTTGGCGGGGGAGGCCCCTGTTGGGACACTCTCTGAGCGACGGAGCCCGGGACACCTTGATGTGAGGGGGTATCAGTCTGCAGAGCTGCTGGTGTGGTGGAGCCTCGTCTTGCCAGTACTCATAATGCCCATTGGCACAAGAAATGGGAGGCTGGTGCCTGACGTACATCCTACCCGTGTCCACATCATGGGCCCTGCCCTCGTCCATGTATCTGTAGAAATTGGGGGACAACTGGGGTGAGGAGCTCTTGTAGTAACCGAGGGGCATGTAGGATGGAGGCATGAGAGTGTCGGGGTGACTGGCGTAGCGATAGCCGTAGCGATCCTGGCTCGGCACCTGCAGCTCGCTTGGGTACTCGAGGCAGGGTGAGCTCATGTATGACGGAGTCGAGGAGTGCTCAGAGCCGCTGTCCTCGCAGCTGGAGTAGTACTCAGGGTTTCCCGCGGCTAATCTCATAGATATGTAGTCTGGCGACATCAGACTGACGTCGGTGAGTCTCCTCCTGGCTCGCTGCGTCCTTCCCCTGACCTGGTCTACGTCATATGCCAGCTCGCTGTTAGGACATCTGGCAAACAAACAAACAAACAAAAAAAAAGGAATAAAAACCACGTAATGCAAGAAAATGTAGGAGAAAGAGTGGTTAGTCTATTCTGTTACTGACCTAAAAGAGAGTCCTCTGTGCAGACGCAGGTCTGGGGTAGATGGAGCGCTGCTGGACTGGATGTCTCTCAGTGTAGGTATTTGCAACATCAAGCCCGCCTCTTCAATGCAAGCTTCCAGTGATGGTAGTGTACCAGCAGGACTGCCAGATAAAGAATTACTGTCAATTATAGTGATTCAGTTGTATATGGTACTTTTCCAGACTGACAGTTTGTTGCAGTATTGTAAACTTCAGAAAAACATTTTGTTTTTTTTTTGCGTAACAAGGTCATAAGTAAAGTGGAGGTGTAGCCAACACACACCCATGAAATTACTACTTGTGTCTTAATGATCGCTTGAGGCAAAAGTCAGTTGGAAAGGTCATATTACAAATGTCTCTGCAGTTTGAAAATTCTGTTTACAAGCTCAATCTGCAAGTCCATAAACCAGTCTCCAGTTCTGGGTCAGAACGTCAGCATACCTGGATTTGGTGCTACTGGTGTGAAGCTTCTTCTGCTTCTCGTAAGGTTTGTCCAGGCTGGACTCTTTCCACGGGGAATTCTGAATGGGAGCAAGGTCGTAATCCGGTATAGAGCTGTTACAGGCATGTAAGGCCTTGAAGTGGGGAGGAGGTGTCTGTTGGTGGCTTAGATCAGGGAGTTGGAGGAAGGGGCCAGAAGGAGTGAGAGGTCGATGGGGATGAACTGGGGGCACAGGACAAGGGTCTGCAACTGGAGGAGGCTCGGACGAGACCTGAGACGACTGGCTCGTCAGCTCCTCTAAAAGAACCCCAAAAGAAGTTATACGTCAGTACTACTGACAGATGTCATATATGTTATAGATACAAAAACACACGTTTGCAAAGGGGCTCCACTTCGCTCTATGTTTACCTTCATCCATCACTGCGGAATCGGACAGCGAACTGTCATCTGAAGCTCCGTGATCTGAAAACGCAAGCAACGGCACAGTCAGTAAAAGTGGCCTCCATAAACAGGCTCACGTCCCTGCCGACAGGATAAATCTCCCTCACGTTTCTGGACCACGAGGTGCGGGCGAGGAGAAGAGCGGCCTCGCTGGAGACGCATCTGGAACACGGCCTCCTGCAGCTCCTTGAGCTTCTGCTCCGCCTGCCTGCACTGCTGTGTCCTGCTCCTCTTCACCGCTTTGCTGAGGGACTCCTCCTGGCACAGCCGTCGTGCCGCCACGTAGATCTGCTGCTGCAGGGCGAGCTCGGCCTCCACCGCGCTCAGCTCCGAGTCCTGCGGGACCACGGCTTCCGTGAGCGTCCACATGTCAAACGCACTTTATGCGACTCATTTCTAACAGGTTTGAGACGGAGATAGAAGCTCTACCTCCTAATGTAATCGATCTAGTTCCTCTAAAGTCACAAAAACATATAAACAGAATATAACACTATATGAACAGACTACAATCAGATATGTGGCAGGTGATGGTGGGACGTGTGGAAATGGCCTTTTGGTTGGACTCTTTACCTCTCCTTTATGAACAAAACTCTGTTCGTCCAGTTTGAAAGCGGCCCCAATGCGCCGACGGATCATGGGTGGCTTTTCTCCTGGAAGGAGAGGGTAATCTGAGGACAAGTGTCCTGTCAGCTCCTGAGTGAGGCAGAAGATTTATGGTTTTAAACATGGAGAGGAATGAGAAGAGCAATTGGGAAAAGGCATTTCTAGGCATGCTGGTACTTGTGATTTCACACTGCTTGGCTGAAACATAACTGAAACTGTGGGAGATGAAGTAACGAATGAGTTTCTGCCGGTGCAGCTTTAACCCGCGTTCCTGATTTTCAGGTAACCACTACACTAGAGCGAGTTCAGACAAGTCGATGTTCTCAACCACTGCAGTTATGCAACAGCGTGATTCTGTTCTTTCTCATCCTGCCTCCTAAAACCAATTCCACTGTCCCTCCCAAGATCAATCCCTCCTGAAACGCAGGCAACAAATGAAACCTGTCTGTGGTACTATTTCCAACAGAGACACCATCCCACATGCCACCAGGTTTGGTGAGCCACAACAAGGGGTGTGCCAGTTTAACTACAGACAATACAAACACTGTCGCTAGGGCATGACATCAGTTCCTGTCACAGAAGGGTGAGGTGTCCTCACACTCTTCAGAACACCTGAACAAGCATGTGCAGGTGGAAGATCACGATACTCCCTTGTTTGGCAGAGTAAACATTAGGTGTCAGAAAGAGGTGGGGATCCAACCCAGGTCTGTCAGTACTCATCTGTCAGTACTCATCTACAAGGCTAATCTCAGCACAGAGGAGGAGAAAACTGTAGGACAAAAACATTCTACTCCCGAATTCAGGTGACTAAAAATAAAACTTAATACATGGGTTTCATAAGTTTCTGAGCTGAAAAGTGGATTTTTTTCATTTTGAAGAGGTGAATTTCACATACTGCAGTGGAAGTCTGATGTGTGGTTCTGGTCTTGAAATGACTTATCTCATGTTAGACAGGTGTGTGCGTGTAGGTTGACTCACAGCCTCTCTGATACATAGCTTCTTCAGCTCCAGAATACACAGCTCTAGTCTGTCCTGAAGTGACTGACGCTTTAGTGTAACAGCCCGAGTATGTGTAACCACGTCCTTCATCACAGTGCTTGGGCTGTCAGGCCCTAAAAGACAGACAGACAGACACACACACACACACACACACACACCCCTTTAACCTTTAGAGAGTTTAGAGCAGAATTAAATAGACCTCTCGTTTTACTTGATACTAGTTTATATAAAGTATACGTATTAATCAGTGTATCAATGCAAGCCTTTTGAAGATGGGTGTGTATTTCTCCAGCACACTGATATGTAGCACTTAAGGAAACAAACAGATGTACACAATAGTGCCATGATCAGAAATGAAGCTAAGGAGAAATGTAACCCCTCTCCTCTAACATCTTTCTGCATTCAGAGGTGAGACAAAGAACGTTCTCACAAAAGAATGTCCTACCAGTATGATACCTACACAGAAACAAAAGACAAAAGTGCCTATTCAGTCTGGATTAATAATCTCCCATTGTCAGAGACAAACAGAGCATGTCTAAATTACATCTGCAGTGAAAAATGGCACCAGCTATTCCTTTGGGCAAGGCACTTAATTCTGTGTCTTAACCAGTGTTTTTTGGATAATGTTTTCGTTATAGCACACTGCAGTTTGTGGTTTACATAGAATAGAATTTGCCACATGCATCAAACTGAGAGAACCTTATTTCTTTAGTAGACTGCATTCTCTATGTTTAAAGTCAGAGCATTGCTACCACACAATATGCAAATATAAACACATTCCATCACAAATTTCATAAAATTACATTTTTGCAGATAAAAATATGTTTGTCATGCAAATAACAACCTTCAAAGCATTTCTAAATTTTGAATCTCAAGATCAAGTCAAAAAAGTATTAAGAACAGTAATAAATTGTTATGATACAAAATGTACATTTTAACGATCATGTAATTAATAGTGTCATATAATAGGTGAACCTACCAGAATGTAAAATAATCCCACTGTCAGTGTCACTGGTTTCTTCTTTGACTTCCATAATGTTTAGACTTGTGCTCTTCAAGACCAAATGCTATATTTTCAATCTTCTGACAGTCTCCTGAGAAACAAATCAATTAATAATGCATTAGTTTTTATACCTGCTGACTAATTTAGTGCTTTGAGCCAAAGTGATCGTAGCCAGACCCGTGGAACTATTTAACTCTTCAACCGTGACAGGGTCTGCTGACCCAGAGCCACAGGGGTCAAAGCAGAGGCCAGCAGACTAAGTCAGGCAAACAATAGTTTAGTGGAGCCACTCAGAATTTTAGGGTAACTGTGCTATGCCTCACAGCCATGTCAGCAGGGGAGCATTCAAGTTAGCCTAGGTTAGCCAGTGTCCCTTCAATTCACTTATTCCAAAGTGGGTGACTTTTTTGTGTCATGTTAATAGTAAGAAGAAAGGGACCATGGAATACTGAGCAAAGTGGAAACTAGTGCTCAAAAAACACAATTAACACGGAGAGGTTGATGGAAAAGTCTTAATTCCCCGTTTCCATTAATCTGTAATCCTTTGTGGATGAGAACTCGCTTTTCTTCTCCAAGGAACTGAAGGAATTAAATAGAGAAGGTTCTACATCAAAGGACCTCGGCCCAAGTTCATCGACGTGAGCATGATGCAATAGTTTCAGTGTAGGAGTGTTCCAGTTTTCCATGCAAGGTTGCAGGTTCTCATGACACTTCCCATGACTCCCTAACTGCTCCCAGCCATGACTCAGGTATGACATCAGAAGGCCATCACATCAATCCCACATCTCAGACCACTATACATAAGACTATACAAAGTGACACAGGTCTAACATGTGTTCTAGGCCAAGGGGAGAGTCTGTTTAGCTTCCTGTCTCCAGGGCTATTTGTGCCTGTCCACGTCAAAATGACTGTGTCTTGAGTAAGCAGGGATATCCACAGCTGAGAGAATGATTAACAGGCTATGAAGTAGGAGTCTATCCCTAGTTACAACATACAACAACATACAGTGGTTTATTACAGTGAAACTCTTCCTGTGAGAGTCTTATGGGTGATGGGTAGAAGATAAAATATATTTTAAGCCACAGCGCTTAGTATTGTGAAACAATTATTATTTTTTTAAGTTTCAATACAAAGAATCGCAAATCTCTCAATTCATTGTGTCTTGAGCAAAACAGAAAAAAGAATCTCTTCAAGGCTTCGTGGTCTTGAATACAACTCCAAAAATCATCCAGTCTGAATGAAAATGAAAACGACAAAACTAAATCACAGAAAACCACAAAAATCTATAATCACAACTGACATCATGCTCAAAGTCAAATTAACCACAATCACATTTAAAACGCATTCATCCGTTTGAAACGCAAAACACAAACTTTTTAAACTATATGAAATTACAGACAGAAAGCGCAGTGGTCAATATCTGATTTCACTATTAAGATATATAACTTCCAACAGCAAAACAATCGAAATAACGCAACAAGACAGTTTCCTGATAGCCATAAAGGAGCATTAGTTGAAAAATACATACATAAATACATGCGGAATCCTGAACATTGTAGGCTTATTCAGTCATTAGAAAGGGGGGAAGCGGTTACTTGCATGTTCAACGAGCGAAACCCGAAGAAAAACAAACGTTCGCTGGACTCTCAGAATTGCGCTTTGAGCAAGTTGTTCTCTCTTCGCTTACTGCTCTTACAGGTATAATGCGGATGGTGGCCCTCCTTCTTGCGAGTAAATGGTTAGGAAGTGACGTGCACATACCTGTGTGAACCTCTCTCTCACGAGGAGCGACTCGCCCTGCAACCCTTGAGTGCGATAAAGCGACCGGTTATCAGCGTTAATGACTCTTTGTTTTTGACGCACAGATATAAGGAGCTGAGTCAAGAATTGCACCATAAATGGAAGCACACACATTAGGCTGTAAAACTATTTTCAAGATGAAAGTCGCAAACGACCCAAGATCGGTGGTCAGACAGGCTAATGATACTGTAATTTATGCGGGGCAGTCTATACTGCTGTACCTATCACACTGATGTTATGACGATCTCCTTACTTGTTCCAGTGTCTTCATTTTGCATATAAAAAAAGATATATGGGGGAAAAAAGATCCATAGCAAGATTTACAACAAAACATTATTAACTTTTTCACTTAGCATATTTCTGTATGAGGTTGTTTGGTATTGGGCACAGTACTACTTGGCACCCATCCCACTTAAAAAGAAGTATATCAACCTACCTATAAATGTCTGGCAGACAGTCCTCCAGAATGCTGTGGGATATACTGCATATACTGCTCTCATACACACAGGGCTTTACCCTCATACTGGCTCTCCAAGAACGTCAGTTTATATGAACCACCATGGTCACATCAGAATGCCAAGCACTTAGCACTGCAGCCAGTGTCAGATTTCACTAACAGCCTCCAAACATATACATTTCAAATAGCTTTAGCTGATACATATTCCCATTTGGAGACAGAAACAAAGAACACGGGGTATCCAGAAGGAAGCAAATACCAGTGGAAGAAGTATTCTTGCAGTGTTTAAATCTGTTGCACTAACTAAAGCAAAGCCAAAGTCTCTTTGGGATGCAGAGCGAAGAAATGGTACACGTCAGATTAGTCAACTGATGCTGGTGGGAGTAATTCCCAAAACCTCTCAACCGTGTAATGAATGCAGTACCTACAAATGCATGCAGAAACCATCTTACACAACATTACACTCCACATTAGAGAAGGGTTCACAGAACTTTCTCAGAAACAACTTTGCCATTTATGCAAGCGTAGTTAAGGTTCTACAAACACTGAGCTTACCAAATTTAACCACAAGACTCTTTTGTAGGAAGTAACTCAATTTTGTGGCTCATGTGTAGAAGTCAGCAGAAATACCCAGGGGAATTTCCAGCCCAAGGATACAATAGATCTGTGTCTGCTATTTTAGACAAAGTATTCCAACCTAAGATTTAGCCATATTTGAAAGGTTGAAGGAGATTTTAATATTACACACATCACAGCACAAAGCTTTAGGTTCCAGAATAAACAGTGCATTGACTCAGACTGACACGAGGTAAGAAAGTATTTAAATGTTTATGTGGGCAAGCCTACAGCACTTCTTTGCAAAACCTAGAGGAACATTAGAGGCTGGTTTGAGGTCATAGCTAGAGATCCCACTTTCTCTGTAGCTTCATTTTCAGAATAGTGTCGCGATCGAGTCTGTGTTAGGGATCTGCATCAAAGCAACACCAGATCTAATCAAGATCAGCATTGTCAGCAAATGAAAAGAAACCTGCATTGTTTGATCAGAGCTCCATCCATGCGATTTCCACAGTATTACAGTTAGTTGACTTTACGGGATGTCTAGCCAGACATCGAGCCAGTTATTGTAGAGAGGCCTGCTGATCTTTTATCTGTCCTCTTCTTGCCACTGCACAGCATGGAGGCTTAGTACACACAGGAGCCAGTGAAGACCTGTGATTCAGGGCATCTCTGTTCATTTAGGATGGGAGCCGAAGCATAAAGGCCAGCAGTGAACCGTGGCTGGCTTTGACTTTCCACTAGGAACTGTCGACACGAGGGGCCAAAGGCTAGATTTACATGAGAATAATTATCATGAATCACCGACCAGATTAACTAAAACTTTAATCTACCTACAGTAATAATGAAGAATTAATACCCATATAAGACAGAGAATAATAAAGAATACACTGCAAACACAACAATGAAACATGCTTCCAGAACGCTAACATTCACACAAAGGTTCGAATCCATAAGACAATATTTGCCTTCCATTGTTTTCAAACTTATTGTTAAACCAACATTCCAACATCATTCCACAATATCATGTTGTACACTACTGCAACATGAAAACCAAACTTCAGCTGCAAAGCAACACGGTACCTCAACATATTACCTCACCACTTCACTCAGGTGTGGCGCCTTATAAAATCTGTGTTTTCCTACTTGACAAGACCACAGGGAATCTGAAGTGTATCTAGAGTAATATTATGTATAATTGCTGTCTCTGGTTAGTAAAAGAAAAACATGGAAAAAGGAAGGGTCCTTATGTCTGTTGGGGGGGAGAGGAGGTGCTCATGAGATGTTAATGCAAATGAGCACCAAGAGTGACTAAATGGTTTCCTCTTGCTTCCATACCACCCTCATTACAGTATCAATCAAGCCATCTCACATGCTCTCAGCCTGCATATTCATTAGCATTGTGGCAAGACTCAAAGGTTCCCTTCAATGAGGTTCACCACTAAAGACTGAAGAGACACATGAAACAAATCCAAGTGGCAGTAGACTTTTATTCACTACCCTACAGCGGCACATGCCTCAGTTTGGGACAAACACTTGCTCTAGGAAAAAAGAATGAAGATATAACCAATTGTTGATGAATGTTTTCGTACTTGGGCTACGATTAAACCATATTCTTAGTTAAGGAACACCGTGAAGAACCGTCTGCATTAAACTGAATTCAAATAATGTGATGACCACGTTTGGGCATTGCGTTCATCAAAAAGAGGACATTCGTGTTTCCTTTCTTAACCTACATGGAAGTCCAGTGTTCCTGTTAAAGCTCTATTTTAAAGCGCTAGTTTAAAGCATTATGGGTGAGCTTTTAACATTCTGTGCCATGAACTGTAATATAAGTTAATCTTTTGCATGCTGTCATGTTATGATTAAACAATCGGACATATGAATTTAAACCACTGTTGGATCTAAAGGGTTTTTAAGAAAGTTTTTTTTTATCTACACCCATAACCCGTTCCTTTACAGGCCAACCCAACAAATTATAAAATGTGTTTTTTCCATATAGTCTTTTCCTTTATTTGTTTAGGATGGGCAAATAATTCCAAAAATCATACCATACCCTCACAAAGTCTGACACAGCATTAGACTGCAGTGGTGATACCAGTAGTGATACCAGTAGCTCTGTGTTGAAATGTTTTGTTGACTTTTTGTTACTACAGTGTAGAAATAGTGGAAAACTGCCACAGCTTATTGGTTACTGTAGAGCAGTGAGTTAAACATCCAGACCAGGCATGACTGGACAGTCATATATAAAGGAATCACACGAGACAGTCCTGCATGAAGGAGTCACACAGGACAGTCCTGCATGAAACAAACACTGACCAGTTGCTTTATTTGACTATTTGCTATTTCTTGTATGTCCAGTTAATCTAATCGCAAGAATTTTTTTTTTTTTAACAAAAGTCAAATCATAAAATATCTTCCTTGTCCAAAAGTGTGTGATAATTGTAGCAACATATTGCACACTGGGCTGATTACTTACATATTTATGTATAAATAGAGGACATAACATTACCCACCACAGAGAAGGGTCTAAATTGGACAGTGTGTTGCAGAAAACCCAGCGATTGAAACTTCAAGGCATTGCCTGTAATTGTGGCCGGCAACATCCAGAGGCGATAATGAGAGTCTTCAGC
>JAOYMR010000018.1:2948253-2961743 GCA_025802075.1 Tenebrosternarchus preto | reverse complement strand
TAAAGGACATCTTCCCGAAACATCCCGTTTCTTTGGAAACCTTGTGAACGTGTGTGTGTGTGTGTGTGTGTGTGTGTGTGTGTGTGTGTGTGTGTGTGTGTGTGTGTGTGTATAAAAATATGTATATAACTACAGATCTTGACAGTATGCTACAGCATTTCAGTGTTTCATCTCGGTCGTGATTTGTGTGTGTGGGTGTGTGTAAATAAATAGTTTTTCTGCCCAAAACCTTTTTCTTGATTTCGTCTTTTAGCAACTGAACCACTGAGCTTATAGGTGTTATGTCTAGTTTTGTAGTAGTAGTTAGAAGCAGGTTTTAATCACCTCTTACATTTCATTATACAGTTACGGGAAAAAGAATGTACAACTTGCTCAGTTCTACATTTTTATTCAACAGGACCAACAGTTATGTGGTACTTCTGTTAACAAACAGAACCTCAGGTGAAATCCACGACCAATTTCAATATGTTGTCATTTTCCTCCCAAATAAATCCGCATTCATCATAAGGGTGGCCTCATGTCATGAGGGTGGTCACTATTTGGCTGCTTGAGGGCGGCACACCAGTTACTGAAAACAAACATATTTAATGTTGGCTATATTTGCTCATGAAATATAAACATTTTTAATGAAACATTTGCATTATATTTGATGTGCACTTTCTATACACATCTATTTTCACAGAAAATTGTATTGAATAACTGCTCATTGTAATAAACAAAAGAAAACTGTTTGTTATGCATCCACTGATTATCTGTGATCATCTCTTTGTTTTTTATTGTTTTTTTTGTTTTGTTTTGTTTTTTTTTAAAGAATTATGTCCAAGCAGGACGGGTCAGGGATACTGACAGGTGCACGTCAGAGCTCAGTGGTGGCAGGTGGTGTTCGCCCAGCAAGCTGCAGTCCTCTGGACACAGGAGCCACACAATCCCCCTTACAGTCCTGTGCGAGTTCTCACCTATTCAGCAGCTCATACTAAAAAAAACATTAACAATAACACCACAGCCTCAAACACAATACCTCTGGAAATTCAAATGAGTGGAAAAAACTTTTTGTTTCCAGAGTAGTTCAAGGCCGACAAGGTTCAGCGACAGGAGTGGGTTGTTTTGGACCTCAAAAGTATGCAGTGGACTACCAGAGTTACAGGTTATGGTGCCATTAATGGCCATGATCCAGGTTCCCAGCGTCTGCTTGTTGTCAGCCTAGAAGATGTGTCTCATATCTCAGGCACTGAACGTTGGGCTTCTTTCTGTAATCCACAACAGGGAAAGCCATGGCATTGTGCAGGCTGATGGTCTTCTTACCATATAACTCAGAAAAGCCTTTCTCTAGGTTGTATAGCTCCTTCTGCAGAAACAGGACCATGCCTTTCAGAAAGGCATAAAACAACATCCAAAACCTCTTTCCCTGTCTGGTTCTCTTGCTGTTCTTGTTTGTAACCCAGTAAGAGAACAGGTAGGCGGTTTTGGGGATAGTGGTATTGTGGTCGTCGGCATCAGCAGAGTGCTGTGCAGAGCTGCAACAGAAATATCTGTGCAGGGACCTGTCTTGCCTGGAACCAGAGACTCACCATCATCATCTTTGGGGCTGTCCAGTTTCTTTTTTGTGACTGAATGATACAGTTGCTTGGAGAGCTTCTCAGGAAACACAAGACCACCACCCACTCTGCTCAGATTTCTCAAGAATTCCTTACAGGACATTTTTTTTGCCAGTGTAGTGACCATGGAGGTCAGCGTTCAGAAGCATCATGGCACAGGTCAGGCAGTGCACCACATCTTTCTTTTATGTAGTATAAGCTCTCCACCTTTCTCTGCTGGGCCCCCTGGAAAGAGTTGAAGAGCCTGATTGGCTCTGGGGACAAAGGATCTCCTGAATCTGTTGGTTGAGCAGCTCTGTGACAGCAACCTGCCACTAAACATGCTCCTTCTGTCCATGATGGTGGTGTGCAGTGGGTGGCCATCATCCTCCATAATAATTTGACCCTTCCTGTACAGGATGTCTGTGTTGGCTGACGGGTCCAACCAATCATCCAGTTGCAGCCTGACATACCTGTCGGTCATAACCCTCCACACTTCAACCCCCTCAATAGAGATGGTCTTGGTCTTGGCAGTGTTCAGAAGCATGTTGTTCCCACGGCACCACTCCACAAAGCCCTTCACCAGGGTATTTTACGTCTCCTCCTGCCCCCCCCCCCCCCTTTACACAAGCCACAATGGCAGTATCATCCGGAAACTTCTGCACGTGGCACGTCTCAGAGTTGTACTGAAAGTCTGAGGGGTACAGTGTAAACAAGAAGGGGGAAAATACAGTCCCTTATGGTGCTCCTGTGTTGCTGACCACAGTGCTCCCAGCTCAGCTGCACAGGACCCAAGTAGTCTAGGACATACTTTTTCCAGACCAGCTGCCTTCCTTGTGTGCAGTTTCCTCAGCTCACCTCTAACTTGATCAGCAGTAAAGATGTGCCGAGGGGTGGAGAGGGCCGCACAGGTGGTGCAGATCAGAACTTATGCTTTGGTGGGTGAAGAGGGGGTAGAGGGGAGCGTGACGTCCGTGCCACCAGCGTTTGGAAGGGTGGCGTGCATATCAATAGGAGCAGATGAGGTGTTAAATGTCGAGGAATGTAAACACAAACAGCGATGGCATGTGATAGCTCCCTAGGAACATAATGGGAACGAAGACTTACTGCCATCGGTTCAATATCCCGACTGCAGATTCTCTCCTTTACAGTCACATGTCCAGGGTTACATCGTCTGATGTTAATAGTCGCTCCGTTTAGAGTCCCTGTCCGCTCTCACAGTGGTGAAGCCGGGAATGTCCAAAATGACAAAAAAAAGGACTACATATCCAGTATAAACGCTGATTCCGAACCAGTGCCGCTAGTTCGTCCATCTTGTTGGCCAAAGAGTTCACATTCCCCATCACCATTGAAGGAAATGATGGTTTGTACCTCCAGCGTTTCTCCATGCACTTAGCCTTTAGCTTAGCGCTGGCTCTGCATCCCCGATAGCTCCTCCGCATCTCCACCGGAATGTGGTGCATTGTGTCAGCGCGACTTTTTGTTCGCATCGCTAGCAGCTCTTCACGGGTGTAAACCAAGTTAATTCTACCCATATGCATGAAAACAGGCTCCATGTCCTTCGAACAAACAAAACCTCACTAAAAAGCAAGCAGAAAGGGAGAAAAAGCAAGAAAAGAGCAAAAACGACATACAAAAACACGGAGCTACTGGAAAAGCTGCCACTCACAGCGGCACAGGAATGCCGGAAACCCTAACCCTTAGGTTAACTCTAACCCTAGTTTCATACCTCTGCCACCTCCACAGCACTTCTTCAATAGGTCAGCTACTTCCTGACATCATAGATACTTGAGGGTGGCATCATAGGAAGGTGATGGAGACTTGAAACCAAGTCCAGACTAGGGTCTTTGGCAAGTGCTCTTTCCAGTCAAAAATTATAGCTATCCAGCATGAGCACAGAGGATTGGATCAATTCCTAAACCCATCTCATCTTAAACCTAATTATGGTCCTTCACCTATATCTTTGGTCTTGTGCCTATCGTTTGTGCCAAATACCAATTTGTTTTCAAGAAGTTGCAGAAGCTTTGCTGCCGACTTGTGCAATTTAAAATTCTGTTTCTTTGCAGTACTTACATTTTACCACTTGGTGGTGCTCTAGGATAATATATAAAATACATTTAATATATTCTCTACCAGGCAAAAATCGATTTAGAAAAAGTACAATTACACAACACGTGACTGTAGAGACTTCAGGAAATTTAAGATTTAAATATGAGATTCAAGAAGCATGAAATTCATTACAAAATACTTCCAATGAAGAAGCTAGATTCTATAATCTATACATGACGATAGCAACATGTATCAGTCACATGGCCTATTTGTGTACTGGAGCATAAGGGCCTTCACACTGTTTACCAAATATCCAATCAAATGCATTGGTAAGCTTGATAACATCCATGTAATCGAAGGCACCATAAAGACAACAAGGTTAAGCTGAAGAGAAAAAATGCAGGAAATGTTATGTTCAAAACTAAGGAAGTAAATCTACCATGAATGTTATACAGGGTTATGTCTACTCTTTATTCAGTAGTACACAATTATAAAGATATACAGGGTTATGTCTACTCTTTATTCAGTAGTATAGAATTATTAAGTTATACAAAGGTCATGTCTACTCTTTATTCAGCAGTAAAGAATTATAAAGTTATACAAGGGTTATGTCTACTCTTTATTCAGCAGTACAGAACCATAAAGGATATACAGGGTTATGTGACCGATGTTCTCACTGTGCCCTCTGGTGCCTGAACAGACCTCACAGCTTCCGGTAGCTTATCTAGGCTATAGTGCATTCTGTTTTTAAATTAAAAAACAGAACTGCAAACAAAAGTTTGTTTCATCTTTGATGTTTTTGAAAGTAAAACTTCTCTAAATAGTACATGTTGTGTTATTTGCATCTGTAATATTTGATGATAAGTCTTTGAATTATTCTCACTCTGTGGTGACTCTATGGTCTAACCCTTTTTAATAGGGTTATTATTAACCTACTAAATAGGGTTTAATAGTTTTTTTTTATTATTATTTTCAAACAGCATTATTGCTTTGCTCCACTTTAGACAATTAGAACACTTAGAACACTTTAAGTGTTCTATATTTATTATCACCAATGAAAGGGAAAGAAGCTCTTAGAACAACAAATCAAATCGAGAGAAGTGTCAGAATGAACCCGAGAGTCTGTTACGGTTAGCGAAGGAAGACATGCATGGGAAGGTTTCTCAGCACCTCTCTCTGGTGTTTTCAGATCTCCAGGCTCTGCTTGATGTCTGAGAGCGCATTTACTGACAGATTGATCTCAGATTTAATTTATGGAACTTATAAATAAGAATAAAAGACTTGTGGGGTTTTTTTGGTTGCTTAACTGAGTTAATTAGAAAAAGGGATAATAAATGAATAATTAATTAATGAATAATTAATGTTTAAATGCATTTATATCAAGAACACAAAAAAGAATGCTGCCTCCAATGATTCAGGTAGACTAAATGTATTACTGTTATGATACAATAACATTATACGTTTAAAGTTAAAAACTTGAAAATGTATCCTTTATCCACTGATTTTTGAGCAAATGGAAATACCAGACAAAATGTATTGTGGTAAATTCCCATGGTAATCCTGAGAAACACTTTGACAACACTTTGATTCATTTCAAAATTCTTGTGCCACACAATGTGAACTTTTGAACCTTCATAAACTGTCCCCCGTGGTAACTGATTTGAGCATTTAAAGGAAAATCATCAAAGGATGCTCCTTACAATTTATTTAGATTTACATTATATATTTTTTTTCATGAGAATTGAATTTAAATTATTAATTGCAATTTATATATTTGTTTCTTTTTTAAATAAGTGATTTTAAACAAAAACACCTTCTCAATTTAAATTTTGTTATATTTATTTTACTCTTTATATATTATTTATTTTACTTTATATATTATTATGATTTAATTAATATAACACAAAATTGTATTTGCAATATTATGATATTATATATGATATTATTATATTATGCTATCATAATACATTCTTGAACGATAGTTGGTACCTAAGTTGTGTTTGCTTGGTGTGTAGTCGGTTGATGTGAGCTCACATCACAGGGCCGAAAGTTCACTTTGTCACCGACGGTAACCAGTGCTCTTTGAGCCCAATGTGTGACTCATTTTAAGGGGAACTGCAAAGCCATGTGTGAACCATTGAACTTTCATGTCTCATTTCTACCCACTCATTTTCTCACGAGAAAAAGAGTTTTACGAATAGTTACTGATGCTGGCTGCAATTTTGACCTGCAGCTCTGTGCTGAACAAGGTAGGGAAGGTATATTGAACATAAGACATTTTTTGTGTTAACAAGTGCCAAGTATAATGTTTTAATTATTAAAGGTATTCTAGCATAATGATATAATTTTACAGTAATAACCAGTATCAACAAGAGAAAAATATATTAAAGCAATGAATTTCAGTGAAAGCATTTTTGTGTTATTAATTGTGTGTGTGTTAAGCTTTTAATGGCTGTTTGACTTTGTTACCAGTCTAATAGTGACTCTAAAAGAATTTACTCTTGCACACCTCTTTTACATTCATTTGCTTTTTCACGTCTGTGTAACAGCAGGAATTAAGCGGATAACAGATCATTCATATTGTAAGTTTATTGAAGATACCTTAAGGGATTTGAGCATAACAGCATGTTATAATGGGGAAAGAAATAATGGGGAAAAGACTACAGACATACCTGAGATCCAAAAGTTTAGAGAGAAAAGAGTCAGCCACCCAATTTAAATGTTACAAAAGGTGTATTAAAATCTGTTTTGTCATTAAAAATGTGATAAAACACGACAGTCATTGTCTCACAATGCATAATACACACCAGTCTGTAAAATATCTGAAAAGTGTTATAACAGGAGCATTTTTAAAATATTTATTATAATATTATTTATAATATTACAATTTTAAAATTGTAACGCATTCTTAATGCTATGTACTGGTTTCAAAAATTTGACAGAAAGCCATAATAATAAGCTGAAGTGTGTTTAAGACCTTTTTACTATATGCGCATATGTGGTTAAGAGAGTTCAATTTTTGTAGGCAAGAGAGAAGAGGCGTCTACGGCTTGCTGTGCTGCCCGCAGTCTCAGAAGTGGAGATGGAATTGGAGGAGATGAAGCTCTGCTGTATCTCTCCTTGACCCAGGCAGGACAGGCAGAGCGCAGTCGCGCTGAGTCTGAAGTGTTTATCCAGAAAGAGGTAAATTGCTGGATTCACACAGCTGTTGACAAACGCCAGACACGAGGAAATAATAAGCCCTTTGCTCAAATACTTTTCGGCATCTTCAGACAGCTCTGCGTTGCTCATCCTGGAGATCACCTGGATGCTTCTGAACACATTATAGGGCAGCCAGGACACCAGGAAGGCTGTAATGATGGTGAAAACTATTTTGAGAGAGTGGCGATGGCGGACTTTGGTACGTGGGTTGCCGGTGACACTGTGCTGGTGTAGTTTTACAACGATCGAACCGTAACACAGCACGATAACCAGCACAGGTAGCACGAAAGTGAGGACAATGGTTAGCAGCACCATAGCTTGGAAGAAGGATGAATAGAGATCCTCCAGACAGGATTCTTTATTGTCTCCATGGACCTTCAGCCCACGGTAGACCAGTGAAGGTGCAGCCATGGTCAGAGACAACACCCATACTGTCCCACAGGTGAAATGCACACACCTGGTACTTCGCAGGAAGTTCGACTCCATGAGGCGCACGACAGCCAGGTAGCGGTCCACGCTCATGCACGTGAGGAAGAAGATGTTGGAGAAGCGATTGACAGCGATGATGTAACTGCTGAGCTTGCACAGAAGGTTGCCGAAGGGCCAATGGTCATGTTTGCTGGCCGACACGGCCCACAAGGGCAGGGTGAAGACGAACACCAGATCTGCGAAAGCCAGGTTGAGCATGAAGGTGTCTACCAGACGTCCTCTCCTCTTTTGTCTGTTACCAATGACAACAAGCACAAACAGGTTGCCAGAGAAGCCTGCAAAAAATATGATGAAGTACAGTATGGGCAGGTAGATGTAAGACATGGAGAGAAGCTGGTGATTCATCGTGTCATCTAATCCTGGGAGCTCTGTGACGTTGGTGATGTCATAATCCAAGTAGTCATACACGTTCTCAGTTGTGCTGTCCATGGCGGCATGAAAGAGCAGCGTTGCAGGGCTGCCTGCCATCTGCGATCATCTGACTGGCAAAGTGCAGAAAAACCAGTCAGTCACATGCTTGCAAACCACAACAGCTCAAAACTTCGTTTGAAGCTATTTCAAATAAGCTGCTTAATACAAACAGTGATGTAATAACTTTACATTAAAAGTTACAACCTCTGAGCGCATTTAAAAATATTGTTTTATTAATATTGTTTTAAAATGAATGAATGGGTGAATATATATTCCAGAAATATTTCTAAAAATAGTATGCCAGTTAGGTTTTTCAAGACACATCCTCTTTAGACACCTGCAATAAAACACTACTAAAACAGATAAACCAAAACAGAAATGATTCCAGTAAACAAGTAGAATACAACTATAGTCCAGTAAAGCAGTACACTACATCAAAACTGCATAAATGACCACATCGTTATTGGTAGATTTGCTGCAGGCTTGAAGATGGGGTTACATGCGCTTCTATTGGGGGGTTTTTAACTCTGTGGATTCCTGCTAATTCTTTGAAATTATATTTCTGTTTGCACACAGAAGTGATGTCAGTGGTTGACACACATAAACTCATTATCCGAACCACTTAATATCAGGGTTCAGTTAGCAGGGGGGGGGTGGGAGTACATCAGGTGTTAGACAGATACACCCAGGCACACACAGACCTACACACAGTCACACCAGGACAATGTGTAGAGTAATCAAGTCACTTGACCTCCATGTTTTTGGACTGTGGGAGGAAACCCCCACATACACAGGTAGAACATGTAAACTCAACCTAGGACAGGAACTAGAAACAGGAACTAGCATCCAAACATGCTAGCCCTAAGAGGCAAGCATGTTAACCACCTTAGCCACTGTGTCTACTCATTAACAGTGGCACAAAATTGTGTTTGTTGGTGACCAAACCACATAGATTTCAATTAGTAGTTTTTGGTATTCACCCTATAATTTTTATAATGTTGAATATAAAGTTTTGTTTCTCCTCAACTTATAAGTCACAGGAAATTGTTGGATGGGGACAGTTTTGTCCAGGCTGTCTGTGTGTTATGTAATTTTATTTAGTGTAACTTACATTTGTGTAAGGAAGGCAAGTATGGGTTTTACATGTTTTCCTTATGAATATAAATTGCATTTTTGCATTTAAGTAAAATGGTAAAAAAAAAAAAAAAAAAAAATTGATGTTCTGATATGTGATAATAACAACATTTTTATCCACAAATAATTATGTGCTGACTTTGCTTTTAGAACCTGGGACTACATCTTGGGTGGTCATTCAGATGTAATATAAGTCTGTGGTATAAAAATTATTTGAAGTAACAAATGCATCAGTTTCACAAACTGTGTCCAAAAGAACTTTATTAACTTTATAATGCATATACAAAACAAAAAGATAATGGTACGTTTTAACATAATGATTACGTTATAAATCTAAGACATACATATATAAATGTATTAATTGTATCAATTGTATTTAGAAGTCTGTCTATATAGTCCTGTAGTCCTGTATTTAGAAGTGTGTTTATATAGTGCTGTAGTCTTGTATTTAGAAGTGTGTCTATATAGTGTTATATCCTGTATTTAGAAGTGTGTCTATAGTGCCGTAATCCTGTGTTTAGAAGTGTGTCTATATAGTGCTGTAGTCTTGTTTTTAGAAGTGTGTCTATATAGTGCTGTAGTTTTGTATTTAGAAGTGTGTCTATATAGTGTTGTTTTCCTGTATTTTCATTTACCTCATTTCTGTTGCATTATAGCTTAGTTAGCTTAGACTTTTTAACTTTTTACATTTTCAGTAATGGGACACAGTAAACATTACTGGACAGAGCAACTAACCAGAGTATTACCAGAGTATAAATATTCTCTTGCTACTTTCTAAGATTGATGTACTCTAGGAAATGCAATCTCAGCTCAGCTTGTTGAGCTCCTATACCTCCCAAAATAAAATCCTTGCATCACAAATACTTAAGCAACAAGTAATAGTTAATTTCTTTTCTCGTATAAGTGTATTTTCTCATAAAAGTTACGTTTTTTCTTTTGTGTGTGTGTGTGTGTGTGTGTGTGCATGTGTGTGTGTGTGCATGTGTGTGTGTGTGCCATAAGAAGAATTCATAGCTAATCATACAAGTTCTTCGATTTACTGTAGCTACCTGGATATACACATAACTCACAGTTAATAAAGTACATTACAAACATATACATATAACTCACAATTAATGAAGTACATTACGAACATATAGTTGCAAAAGAAGAAGAGCACAGAAAAGTCTGTGTTAGACAGCCACACATATACATTTCCGGCAGCTGTGGTACTTTTTGACCGTTTATGCGAGTAGGAAGGAAGTATGCCACTGAAAGTTCAGAATGCCCTAGGGTGAATGTTTCTACCTTCTGAAGTACAGTAGATTTAGTATCAAAGACATACAAACCCAATATTTTCACTGTTTACGTGAATATGAAAAAAACACAGTCCTTTATCACTGAATTGTATAAACTTTACTTGAAGGGAAAGTAGTTACAGTTAATTATGTAGTTATATTTAATTATGATAGTTTTTAAAATATTATTATGCTTGTGTTATCTGAAGTCCTTGTTTGAAAACGTGCAATTGCTCTGGTTTGAATTATGAACAATGGTTTTGGTTTTAAATAGCATTACATGCTCTGGCCAACACCTAACCGAACAGACAGATAATCACCCACACATCGCCTCTCACTATGACACTCAATCACTTCCATGCTGATAATAATCCACTTTACTGATTATCACATGTACCTGCAACTTATTACTTCTTTTTGTAAGCCCACAGGTTCTTCTGGTCTGTGCTTTGTATTGACTGCCTCTCCTCTGGGTCCTTGTCTTGTGAAGCTCTCAAGGACCTGCCATCCCTTTAGTTTCTCCTTTCCTTTCCATTTCACTTTCCTGCTTTTTAATCATTAAAAATATGTATTTTTTTGGTCTCACTTTTGTCTCGCTTTGCTCCTTTGCTCAAAATGTCACACTGCAATATTAAAAGACAACAAATTAATTTTATTCGGTTCAAATATGGAGTGCAAACTGTGGTTTTGAACTGTTAGGACTGTTTTGATGTGTTAGTTCAAAAGACATGTTTTGGCTTTCGTTTTTAATTGTGCCAAAGCGAAGGAGCAACTTATCTTGCACAATAATGGTCAAACTGAAACAACCCAACAACAAAAAACACATCACAAATCCGTAAACAACAAGTTTCTTTTCTCACATAAGTGTCTTTTCTCACATGACTGTTTTCTCATGTTTCTTACGTTAGATCTGTTTTAGTGCAGCTCAAGATGTTTGTGGATATTTGTTTTCTGGACGTTTGTGCTTTGTTAGATGTGAATAGCTGAGACTACTCTCGCAAAACCATTGAGCAATGAACAGCAGAAAAAATATTTAGTATTACTGGTGAAATCCTGACTTTCAACACTCCAGAATAAATGTATTTACATATTTATTATTTACTTATGTATGCAGCATCTAATTTGATGAATGCAAAATTACAGAAAATACAATACCCACATTAACTTTTGTTTAGACTCTGGATAAGTATCTGTGAAAACAGAGCTCACACACTTTTATAGCAGATATATGGTAGATATATTTTTATCAAAACAAGCACAAGAACTGAGATGGGTTTTGATGGCTAAGCAGCTGCACACAGGCCTAGATCAGTATGTGCAATGCCAAGCGTGGGCTGGAGTGGTGTAAACTGTACTTCCACTGGACTCTAGAGCAAAGGAAATGTGTTGTTTGAAGTGATGAGTCATGCTTCAGTGTCTGGGTGGATGAGTCTGGGACTGGCAAATGCCAGAAGACTGCTGCTTCCAGGAATGGATAGTGTCTACAGTGGACGGATAGTGTCTACAGTGGACGGATAGTGTCTACAGTGGACGGATAATGTCTACAGTGGACGGATAGTGTCTACAGTGGACGGATAGTGTCTACAGTGAAGTTTGGTGGAGGGAGGATAGTGTTCAAAGGCTGATTTATAGCGCTCGTTTGCTATAGCATACAAAGACATTTCAGACTGTCTGTAGTAGGACTTTGGGGGAAGGGTCTTTCCTGTTCCATCATGGCTGTACCCATGTGCACAGAGAGACAGGGACAACTCTAGACTCTCATGCCCATCAAGCTGAAACAGGTGACATGATCAAGTATCCAAATTCTTGATCCACGTTCTTGATCCACATTTATGATCAGGTATCCACATTCTTGATCCACATTTATGATCAGGCATCTACATTCTTGATTCACATTCTTGATCCACATTCATGATCAAGTATCCACATTCTTTTGGCAAAGCACTGCACATTGAGACATCCAAACCATGATCAATATGACAACGATTGACAACTTAGCTCAGTGGTTTTCCCCGGATAACATGAGTTGTTGCTAAAAACTCATAATTTAAAATTCTGAATGATCACCATAGGCAATACAGCAGAAGCAGCTGTGATACAAATATGAGCAGGGTTGAGATTATTAACTTATGTTGGCAAAAAGACCAGTAACATCTTTGAAGAGAACAAGCAATCCAGAATCATGTCAAAATGTCAAAACAGTCAAATCATGTCAATCATGTCAAAACAGTCCAATCCAGTTCAGTCAGTAATTCAGTACTATTCAGTAATTCAGTACTATTGCTCTATCTATATACGGTCTTTTTAACCATCCTCAGATTTTTTTGACTGTGATAAAACAACACCATTTTTCATGCATGGCTACTTCTGTGTTTGAATAAAGGAGTAGCGATACCATTGGTTTATAATTGCCATGGGAGGCCAGTCCTGCAGCACAAGGGACACGCCCACTCCAGCATGTCAAGGCACCAGAACACTCCCATGACCCCAATCACTTCCTTGGTTCGTGAACGGATGTTTCTCTCGCTCAGCAAGAGTGTTATTGTGAGTTTACTTAGTGTTGCTACACTTGTTGCATTTATTAGGTGCTCATGCGCATTTATCGCTTGTATTGTATCTTTGTTTGATCATGGATAGTAAAGACGTGCCTCTGCCTCCCTCGGCTCCTGCTTCCGTCGCTTTGGTCACCCCTTCACAATAATAAAGAACTGTAGAGTCATACATAAAGTAAAGAATAATCACATTTTTATTTGAGATCAGATGGGGCAAACCTGTTGTTCTTTTATTATAACTATTTGAACGACTGATACTTTTGAAACCGAGATGATGAGTTTAGCAAATCTTTATTGAATTTTCAAACTTAATTGACCGTCTTATTTTAATTTTTCAACTTAATTGAAATAAGTTACCTTGATAAAACTACTTAAGTGTAATATACAAAATAAATCTGCTACATCATTTAAAATGTTAATTTCAAGTAAACTTTGCAAATATGTTTACACCGAGAGTGTCTGAAACCACTAAACCACAGTTGCCTGTGTTTTGATGTATAAACACTGTAACAGGTTGAAAAACACAGGCACATTAGTGGTAGTGGGAGTATCTCATGCTGATAGTTTTGCTCTGATGTGATGAATACAGCAGCAATATTTTTTTAGAACAGACAAAACAATGTAAAATGCACCTGTTTTAATATATGAACATGTCTAAAAAACACAAACACACATACATACACACACATGCACATTTTGGACAGAGTTTCTTCATCAGGTCTGCAAATAAAGTGCTATATTCATAAATAAAGTGCTATATTCGTAAATAAAGTGCTATATTCATAAATAAAGTGCTATATTCG
>JAOYMR010000018.1:2909925-2937361 GCA_025802075.1 Tenebrosternarchus preto | reverse complement strand
TATGATGTTTTATATTGTGAAGCACTGTCTTTGAAAAATGCTATACAAATAGTTTATTATTATTATTATTATTATTAATATGTGCTGGCACGAAAGCACATTATCACTCCAAATAGTGGAATTTTTCTGTTACTGTTGGGGTGATTCGTCCTGAAATTTTCACTATCCGGTCGTTTACAGGGAATTTATTTAAGATTCCAGAGACGTAACATCTTAATGTGCCACATTTAATTATAATTTTTTTTTATTTTTTAACAGCAAGCATAATTTGTGAATGCAAATAATGTCTGTCTGTCTAACTGTTGATTTGCATAGGCACATAGCTAGTTTTTAACACTTTTGTTTAACACTATTTTCCAATTTTTAGGACCTAAAATACCAATGAATTAGTAAATGTGATTACACTGATAATGTAATACATATAGTTAACTTACTTTATAAAAAATATCTACATCACCTACATTCACTGACTGCTTTGTATAAGTGTCCAGCTGCAGACTGTAATCCATCTGCTGGTATACAGCCTTCAACAGCACTCACTCATTCATCATTGGTCAGCTTCCGGCCACTTCTGATGTAAGGTATCTGAATAAGGGACTATGTCTTGCATTTCCAGGGTACTAAATTAAATCAAGTTATATTTATATAGTGCCTTTTACAACAGATGTTGTCTCAAAGCAGCTTTACAAGTGTCCGAGTCCAAGCCCCCAGTGAGCAAGCCAAGGGCGACAGTGGCAAGGAAAAACTCCTCAAG
This sequence comes from Tenebrosternarchus preto, assembly GCA_025802075.1. Lineage (NCBI taxonomy): Eukaryota > Metazoa > Chordata > Actinopteri > Gymnotiformes > Apteronotidae > Tenebrosternarchus > Tenebrosternarchus preto. The sequence continues at coordinate 2,936,607 of JAOYMR010000018.1, read as the reverse complement.
AGTGTGAGGAAGAATCCAAATGCTTAAATAAATGAGTAAGTTTTTAGCCTAGACTTAAAGATTGACATTTTCTGGAAGGCTGTTCATAGTTGGGGGGCTTTGTAAGAAAAGGCTCTTCCCCCTACTGTTACCTTATTAATTGATGGAACCAGTAATAAGCCAGCACCCAATTAGTGAGGAAAAGTATGCTGATCGTGTTTTAGTGAGTGCCCTTTTGTATCTTTCCAGGCACAGTGAAATACTTCCAATTTAGTCGATCGCCATTTACGCTCTAATTTACGTACTACTTGTTGTAAGTTACGAGTTTGATTGTTGTACCTCGAAGGAGTCTTAGTCTTACATTTGAGCGGTGCTACTATGTCTAGAGTTGATCTACAAGTATTTTCAAATAATGATCGGAGATTGCCACGCTTTGAGGGAGCATATTTAAGTTATATACGTTAGTACCTAATGTTAAAATTAGATGTAGAGTATGATTGCTATGATGAGTAGGCCCTGTTACATTTTGTACAATGTCGAAAGAGTTCAATATTGAAGTGAAGACTTTTTTTTCAGTGGCTCATCATCCTGCTTAAAGTGTATATTAAAATCTCCTACCATTATTACTTTAGCAAAATTGCAAAAGTTTGCAAAGTTTGCAGCAAAGTTGCTGAACTCGCTTAGAAAATGTGAGTATGGCCCTGGCGGTCTATAAATATTAATCAAAGAAATTGCTTTTTTGTTTGTGGTTGGGTTATATACCCTAATAAAAAGCATTTTAAAAGAATTAAAGGCATCACATTGCTCCTGGCGAATTTCTATGGTACTTCAATAGATTACACATACTCTTCTGCCTGACGGTCTTGGCCTATGTACATAATTATATCCCGTAGGGGTGGCTTCGATTAATGCAAACTATCCGATTTAATCCAAGTTTCTGTGAGACACAACATCAGTATTTCTGATCTACTAGGCATTGCTATGACTGTGTTTTGCATTTGCTGCTGGAGTTTATAAATGTGTCATAGTAACTGCTGGCTTGATAGGTGTGTGCCCTCTTAACGGTATCCACTCAACAGTGGGCTCAAATTGAACACAAACTGTCCAATTGAGGCAATTGAGTTTTAGACTCAGTATTTATTCAATGTAAAAGTGTAGTATAATCACTTAATATTTTATTCCTAAACTTTTATTTTATATGCTATTCTATAAGAGTATTTTCAGGTGTATACAGAAAGACACCTAATCCATTTGCTTGAAATGCAAAATTAAACAGAGTATTTTTTGTAATTACTCAGCAAATGCTTTTTTTGACACATGCATGTTTGTGTAAATCTTTGCTCTCTCCTCTAAAGACATTAAACTATAAATAATTAAAGGTGATTGTGGTGAAGCGGCTGTTGTTTCATAACTAATCACTTGTCATTAAATGAGTGCATCAGATTGATGTTTTTATTATTGATCCCATTTGTTGCTGAAGTGTGGCCTTAGAAGTCTGATGTCAGCCAGAGTCTTCTCAAATTCTCAAAAAAATTGGCAATGAAATATATTTCAACAGTATAACAGGTTCCTTTTATTTGGCCATAGGATTACACAGATGCATTTGAATTATAGTTACTTTGGTAATTTGGTAGAATGGGTTCTCTGTACAGAGACTTGTTAATGAAAAGCAGCCATGCTTTGTGAACAGAACTGCAACTCTTGTGTAGTAGCACATCTGTGGTTGTCTCCATTGTCTTTTGTGTCACTTTGATCCTTGACTCATCTTACTGAAACGTGATACTGATGCATTTGTGAGTGCTCCTAGCATTGACAGTGTTTTTGGCTTGCTAATTCGAGGGTGGACTTTGGTGTTTGACAAGATGTATTTGACACAGTGTTCACATTCAGATTGGACACTTAAATTGTTAAGTGTGCTATAGAAAACTACACTATATTGCCAAAAGTGTTTGCTCACCCGTTCAAATGACTGTGCACCAGTGCACAAAGCAAGGTCCATAAAGACATGGATAGCAGAGTCTGATGTGGATGAACTTGACTGGCCTGCACAGAGTCCTGACCTCAACCCGATAGAATACCTTTGGGATGAAGGAAGGAAGGTGAGCGAATACTTTTGGCGATATAGTGTACGTTACACTCAGACATGATGTAATGAGTTAATCCTATCACTGGTGAAACTTCACTGCTCAGCAACCATAATTGTAGATGATAATGTCATTTAAATACCTGCTTTGTAACCTATTAATTGCTGTTTCAAAGTTATTTTCTGTCAGAAAGGCTGCAGCATTTTCCTTGTTTACTGGGTGCCCAGTGAAATAGATGTGTGGGTGGTTGAATGGCCTGGAAAGACATGGAAAAACTAGCACATGCTACCTCTGTCACCAGTGTGCTGTGGATGATGCTCGTGTCGATGGAATGGCATATGGGTTGCATCTTGCATAGAAAAATGTTCTCTCTTTTTCTCATTCACTCTTATCTCTGAGTTAGATCCAATAGGATTATACTGAGTGTATTGTCTAAGAGTTGCTTTTTATAGACGGCCCCCATGCAGTAAAAAGAGTTAACTAGGAAGATGAGGTAATCTATCCCTCACTCCCTTTAGACTGCCTTGCTCGGGTCACATATGTACATGCATGTAAGCATGCAAGCACACACCCCACACACTACAGCTCTCGTGTCAACACACCAGAATGTCCCAATAGAGAAGTATCCAGCTAGATCATAGTTGCCAGAATACATCTCCAACTTAGAACAAAAATAAATGAGATATAATTTAATTAAAAGTATAATTAGAAAATTTTCATCAGAGACCAGTGCACATAACTGTCATGTTTATTGGTAATCTTGAAATTGCCAATAGTTAATAACTTATTCTTCTACACCTTCAAGCTTGTTGTTTTTGTCTTTTTAATTAAGTGATGGAAATGTTAGTGTCTGTGTAGGCACAATTAATAGTTGTGAGCTTGAACTGCACACTCAAGTCAAATGAATCTAATAGCACATGTATTTATTTTTAAATACCTGTGTTAACATTTTGTTAACACATATTTAACCAGCCATGGCAGCAACTAGATGCATTTAGACATGTAGACATGGTTAAGTTAACCTGATGTTCACCTTTCTTCCACATTCTGACACTTGCTTTGAGTTAGGTGACTTTGAATGTGCATGATTGCTGGTACTAGACAGCTGGTCTGAGTATTTCAGATGCTGATCTGGGATTTTCACACACAGCTGTCTCCGCAGTTTATAGAGAGTGGTCCTAAAACGGAAAATATCCAGTGAGCAGCAGTTCTCTGGGTGAAAATGCCTTGTTGATGCCAGAGGTCAAATGAGAATGGCCAGACAAGTTTGAGCTGATAGAAAGTTTATAATAAATCAAATAACCACTCATTAATGTCGAGGTATGGAGAAGAGTATTTCTGAACTAACCACACATCAAACCCAGCAGCAGACACAAATACACAACACACCAATTGCCACTGTGGTCGGCTAAGAACAGGCAACTGAGGCTACAGTTTGCATAGGCTTCCCAAAATTGGACAACAGAAGATAGGAAAAATGTTTCCTGGTCTGAGGAGTTTGATTTCTGCTGCAATTGTCGGGTGGCAGGGTCAGAATTTGGCGTACAGAACATGGATATGGATGGATCCATCCTGCCTTGCATCAGTGATTCAGGCTGATGATGTAATGGTGTACAGGATATTTTCTTGGCGCACTTTTGGCATTGAGTATCATTGACACAGCATACTGTCAACTGTTGCTGACTATGCATCCCTGTATAACCACATTGTACCCATCTTCTGATGGCTACTTCTAGCTGGATAATACTCCATCACAGTTAAAAAAAAAAAAAAAAAAACTGGGTTATTGAACATGACAATGTACACTGTACTCAAATGGGATCCACAGTCACCAGATCTCAACCTAACAGGTTGAGATAAACTAATCTTTGGGATGTGGGAAAGCATGAAATTTGCTTCATTAATATGTAGTCATCAAACCTGCAGCAACTTTGTGATGATATCAAGTCAATATTGACCAAAATTTCAGAGGAATGTTTCCAGCACCTTGTTGAATCTGTCACAAAGAGTTAAGACAGTTCTGAAATTATAAGGGGGTCCAACTGAGTATTAGCAAAGAGTAAAGTGGATGCTGAGTGTACATCACTCCAGAAGATGAACATTGACATTTGTCCATGAGTACAGAGAAAACAAATAAGTACACATTTTTACTAAAACATGTAGTGCTTACATTTAAATGATGAGGGCGGGGAACGCCCACGTGAATTTTCTTAGCTCTTAGATCACATCGGTTTGGGAACATTTTGGCAAGAATACATCTGTTTTTAACTGTAACCTTGCACTTATGTTTTTCATTTAGTAAATGTTTAACTTTTTCACTCCATTGTGTTACTGAGGTGAGGAGGAACTCACAGACAAGAGACTGTGGTTATCTTCTTACAAGAAACACTACAAGAAAATAGTAATGTCTGATTATTATCTTCTTCGTGTTCTGGTTATATTCTGGTTCTAAGGGCAGTTCAATATCCAAACATTTTTAATTTAATTTTTATGTTTTGACCAGTGTTCAGACAACAGACCAGACCACAGTCCCTCTCATCCTAATTTTACATTCAAAAATGAAGCTATTTGTTACATCCCTCTTTGTATGAACTGTGATGTTCATCTCCAATTCTGATTTTTTTTTTTTTTAAATACTGTTATACATTACCTTTCCATCAATCCAAAACAGCTGCTTTCTCACTAAGGAGACTAACTACATTTATGTAAGAATGGATACATTTCAGTTGTGCACTGGAATTCCTGCGATGTCACGGCATGTGTTTCCTGTTTTCCCTCTCTCATCCTAGGTTGCCTGGGAGATACGCAGTTCTGCTTCCGTTTCCGGCAGGCTGCAGGCAGGAGGTCTTCACTGGGATGTTTTCGGGGCCACTTTGACAGGGATGCGCCGGTCTACCTCAAGGTCAGAGACTGGAAGCATCAAAAAGGCTCTAGCAAATCATGCATTGCCCCTAGCTGGCACCTGAAAAGGAAACACCCATAAAGGCTCTAAATAATGTTGTGATTTTTTTTTTTTAAATGTTCACTTATATTTAGATGTGTAATTTTTATCACTCTTCAGATCATGCACAGTAGGTTTGGTGAATTTATCTTGAAATGTTGATAAAATGGGAGCAGTTAGACAAATTGCCCCATGAAAGTCTATGGGGGGGGGGGGTCACATAGAGGGATGAAAAGAGTGATAGACTTGAGGGATCACTTTAAAAAACACAAGCACACCATTCTGATAAAGTACAGAGGTTTCTAGTGGTCTTTGGTGGTTCTATCTCAAAATGTTTCAAAAATAGTAGTCTGAAATTTTAGTGTGGAAAAATACCAATAAGAATACCAAATACCAATAAGAAGAACGGAAATTTAGCTTTGTCAAGCTAACTTGAAGACGAAGAAGAAAAACAAGCCTACTTAATAATAACAAGAATAAGAACAATAAGTTTTAACAATACAGTAACAATAAAGACTTTGTTAAGCCATTTTAAGAAGAAGAAAAAATGTAGTGGCAATTGTGGGTTCAAACCTCTTGAGGTCAAAGGGCACACACAGTCACGTGAGTCAGAATCTGCCAAATATCATACCCATGTAAAAATCTATAGTTTACTGGTCCACTCTTTTTACGCAGAGTATTGGTCTAAAACGCTTTATGTTTGTGGAACCTAACGAGTCTAATGTTTGCTTATGCTGGACATAAATTTTGGTTTCAGTTATTGAAAGTGTCTCAAGAGTAATGTCATGATTGATGATGATGAACCTTTAACAATGATTCTTGTATTCTGGGTCAAGACTGACCTTTTGAACAATGCACTGTATTATGTTGGAAGAACAAAGTCTGAATACTGGACAGGCGGTGCTATTGACATAAATTGTAATTGCAAAGTTGCTCAGCTCGAACTGAATGAAATGGCGCTAATACTTATCTGTAGAGCTAGAAATTTAATGAAATTTAATGATGAATTTTAATGTTTTTCCATGTCTTTGTGCTCTGTAGTGCCCCTTAAATATCAGTTTGCATTAAACTCACCACAACCTCACTCTATGCAAGAGTTTCAAATTAGGAGTTGATCACTTGCATGGTTTTTGAGTTACCGCAATATAGGCCGTATATGGCAAGGCTGCAACAGTTGATCAGTAGATACGACTACCATGGAGAGTCAAAAATACTGAAACTACCTACAAAGGCCAGAGACTATGGCAGTACTAATATTAAAATGATGGGCTCAAATTTCTATGATTAGTTTGAGAAGTGCTGTTTAACAATTAATAAATATAAAAAAAAAAAAAACGAATAAAAAAAATTTTGAATAGCACTTGTAATTGCAAAGTTGTTAGTAGTGCTGCAAAGAATGATGTACATCCAAGAGTTTGTTTATAAGTGCAAACTGTTATACTTGATTTTCATGAATGTATTTTTGAAAATTACTCAAAAATTATTCAAAACTAAACAATTAACAAGAATCCTTTTTAATTTATAGCATTTAAGTGTCATCATGATTGCTCAGTGTTTAGCCTGTCAAAAACCTGCTGAACAATGCGTGTCCAATAGTTGTTGCATGACTGACCAAGGTAGTCCCATAGTTGTCACATTGATGTATCTGTTCATTCTTAACTCATAGATGCAGCATACTAGAGCTGATATTAGGGTGTGGAGATATAGTGCTCTAGCTTTTATAGAGTCCCTATTGACTTTTCACCAAACTGAACATGGTACCTTGGAAATGTACACATAAATCAAACTGGGTGGAGCTTTCATGAATTTGTTTTTTGCAAAATATACTCCCTCCCTTGAATGTTCATTTGGGCCATATTGTTTGGAAATGTCACTATGGTTTTGATGATTATTGAGGATTAGACAAATGAATATTTTGATACCAAAATTGTGGATAGGATGAAAAACGGGACTAATTCACAAAAGTATGTTTTACATAGCAAGTAAATTAGCTAAACAAGTGGGTTGAGCTTAATGGTTGTATGTTCGTTATTTGTTGGCCTTGAGCCATGGAATCAGAATTTGCAAGAATTTTGTCTCTAGGTTTTACAAGGAGTTACTGGCCTAAATGCATTTTGCTTAGCTCTCACTTTGGGCCAGTTAGGCTCATCTCACTTGCCTGCGTTAGTTGGAAGGACTACTACCTACTGACTGAGTTGTGTGTTTGTAAGCCATACAGTTTGGTCTGCACAATGCGTTTTAGTGGGGGAGGGAAGCAAAATCCTAACAATTATAATTATAACGCACTTCAGGCTTGAACCCTAATAAGAAAACAGTAAGTTAGCAATTAAGTCATTTAATATATATTTAAACTATAATTGAGAAGACTAGCCATTTAAAAATCGACAGTTGACTGAAATACGTTTTTTTCCCTTGACTTTTAGAAAGACCATGGGCATTTTTACGGCTACGTCTACTTCCGACAGGTTCGAGATAAATCACTGAAGAGGGGTTACTTTCAGAAGGTGAGCTAAAAACAGTTTTTTTTGTGCACAAAAAGTTTGTGTGGGGATACATGCACAAGGAAGCTGAATTGTCATTAAGCTACTTCAGCAAAATGTTGCCCTTCTAATCTCCACTTCACTTTATGAATTCTTTGACAGTTTTACAGTTCGTACCCTGAAGAAACCCCTTGCCCGAAGCCAAATTACTAAGTTCATGTACAGTGTAGAACCAGTCTGAACAGTGCATCTAAATATCATGGTACTACTTGTCATCACCATCAGAGCAAGAGCTCAGTTCTTTCTAGCAAAGTTACTTACACCAAAGAGTAATTACTCTAAATATACAGTGAACAAAACTCAACACTTGTTTTCCCACTATTCCCGTTTTTCATTTTCTGAAAGGCCTTTGGTGAGAGTTTATGGTAGAGAAATGAACCTTCAGTTCGCATGCAACAGCTCTGGTGAGCATTCCTGCAGTCAGCATGCCTATTGCAACACGTGGCATTGTGCTGTGTGATAAAACTGCACATTTTAGAGTGGTCACACCAGATACTGACTGGTTTTCAGACCCTTTCCAGATCCCCCAATACAGTAAAAGTAAATTGCACATTTTAGAGTGTCCAGCCTAAGGCACACCTGTGCAATAATCATTCTGTCTAATCAGCATCTTTATGAGACACCTGTGAGGTGGATGGATTACCTCGGCAACAGAGAAGTGCTAACACAGATTTAGACAAATTTGTGAACAGTATTTGAGAGGAAAAAGCCTTTTGTGTACACAGAAAAGTCTTAGAACTTGGAGATCAGCTCATGAAAAATGGGAGGCAAAACAAAAGTGTTGCATGTATATTTTTGTTCAGTGTGTAGTAGTACAGACAGAGAGAGCATTTAACGAATTTTATTTCTTTTGGAGAATTTCAGTTATGAGTCAACAGGTATTACACAATAGTAATTAGATTTTTTTATGGGATGAGATCTCCACATAGTGTAAGTGGTTATATAAACCTCTAGGCTGAATCGAGGTTCAGATTGGGATAAACCACTGCTAGTGGAATTCACCTGTCAATTAAAACATGGCTGGGCTTGATGCAGGCAACCATGCTTCACTTCTTCAAGACTAATATTGTCCATTAGGCCACTGCTAATTAAAAAATTTGCAATAGCTGGTCCAACATCATTTTAGCTATAGTACTCTGCTCAGTGTCATGAATCAAGGTTTGTCTGTCTGTATTATTTTTCTTACTCTTATCATCTGTCTGTCTGTGTGTCTTTTCATAGTCTCTGGTTCTCATCAGCAAGCTACCTTATGTTACCTTCTTCCATTCCTTTCTGAAGCTCATTGCTCCAGACTATTTTGAGAAACAGGAGCCTTGTTTAGAAGCTGGTGAGTACAGATGGATGATACTGCAAGAAATTGAGTAAGTCTGGCCTTAATACAGCCTGCTTTAGATGTCCACTAATACTTTATTTGATTTTTGTCATCTTCTACACAATGTTTAAATTATCACACAACTTTGCTCTCTTGGAACCTTTTCACATACAGAGCATTATGTAAGACAATTTTTTCCTTTTTTTCCTTTTTTTTTGGGGGGGGGGCAGCTTGCAATGATATTGACCGATGGCCAGTGCCATGTCCAGGCAAAATATTACACCTCCCAATCATGGGTGTAGTCATGAAGGTAAGGCTTTAGTGCGATTTTTTTTTTTTTTTTTTTTTTTTTTTTTTTTTTTTTTAAATCTTTGGCAGCTTGCTGAAACACACCAGTTCATTAAATGTACCATCTGCTTTTTTTAGCTGCGTATTCCTACATGTTATGACAAGCCAGGGACCTCACAGCTCGTGCAGTCCACAGTGGTAAGAGAAACTCTTGTATCGCAAACCCACAGGCCATCATGTAGAGGTTAACTCCAGTCTGTATGGCTAACTGTTCCCTGTTACCCATTTTAGAGTGACAGTCTTGTATCTATAGTACTTCCCACCATCCATGAAGTGGACCTCTTCAGGTAAACTCCAGATACTTCCTTCATATTTACTTACGTTTACACTGGTGTAAAATGGAAAAACATCTTGTGCTGCCCCCTGGTGGCACATGCTTCAGTTGCAGTTTTGTTCTCCTTGAAGCCAGTCATGTTGCTTTTTTTTTATGACTGTGGTGTTTAGATATTGCCTATATACGGTTGCTGTGACACCTTTGGTCCTTGAATGAGAAGCAATTCACTAAAACAGACATTTAGATCTTTGACCTTGAACTTACCCTCTTGTTTAGTTTTGCTCAAAATATGTTTCTACTGTAAACTATGTAAATGCTAGCCTGGGGGAAAAATAAACAACAAAAAAAAGGTAATTACTTAGACAAGATACCCACTATCAGTGCCGTTTTACAAGCCACGGGACCTGTTCTTTTCAATACATAAAAATGTCCAGTTTACAAGCTGTATGGGATTGGTTTTCACTGTTCAGTGGGATTCTTCCCTTTGTTTTATCCCTACTGCTGATTGGAGATCATCCACTGAACCAGACAGAACATGGAGAACAATGTTCGGAACAGCAAGTCTGTCCCCTCTCTAATGCCCCATAAAACTCATTACCTGAAATATTGTGGCCCACACTATCGGGGGGGGGGGGGGGGGGGGGTGATTCTGGGGAAAATTACACAGGTGTGAAGTTGTTTCAGGAATTTGTTTGGTAACAGGAATAATCTTGTTCGTAATTTCTCTTCTATTTCTCAGATGCTTCTACCCAGTGTTCTTTCACATTCAGATGTTGTGGGAGCTTGTTTTGCTGGGTGAAGCGATCGTCGTCATGGCGCCATCACCAGCTGAGTCCTCAGACACCGTGCTGGCATTAGTCAGGTGAGTCAGTTTTCATTGCCCGTTCAGGTGGTTCAGGTGAGGTTAAACATTTATCTTAATATTTTGTGCTGAAAGGGATACTTAACCCTTACATTCTAACATGACTAACAGTAAAATTAAATTACTGGGTACCACGTGGTTTTGGATCAGGTGCACAATGTTAATGGACACCAACTGACTTTATCATTATTTTTAGCCATTCTTGGTGCCAGCAAATAGCTTGAGCATGGAGGTTTAATAAATTATCATTGTCTCGATTTCTCTCTCTTTTAAAATGATTTTGGGTTATTAGCTGTATTGCACCACTGCGCTACTGCAGCGACTTCCGGCCCTACTTCACCATCCACGACAGTGAGTTCAAGGAGTATACTACCCGAACACAAGCTCCGTAAGTGCAAGGGTCCATTCCAGCACCAGCATCAGGCAAATACGCTAAACATACTAAATAGACTAAACTCACAGTGTCTTCACTTTATTTCCCATATTACACCTGTTAAATGTAAATATCTTTTTTTTGAATGATACAGCAATAGGGTATTATTAAACCCTCGTTGAACCTGTGCGATACTGCAGTGGACTCACTCTGCATAGAACAGTTCTCTGAAACACACTTTCCCAAAAGAATGTGATGCTTGCCAGACTCACAGCAAGCCTTGTGACCTGACATTAGAGCAGAATGCCTTCCATTCATGTCGTGTAAATTGTCTTACAATGACTCTATTGACCACAGAACAGATTTGGAATTAGAAGTATTTCAGTTTATCAATGTCACACATCATTTTTTGGTGTCTCTTTAATATTCATAATGCATTGTTTATGATGCAAAAAGACCATTGTGGTTCTTTTTTCTGTATTTTTGTTCAAATTGACGAGGGAGTATTTTAGTCAGCAATCCAAGCATTGTATGGAGATTCTTGTGTTACTGTTGTATATATTATTGATTTCTTATTGTTTATCTATTTGTCTGCTTTAGATAAGTTGTATTTCGTGCTTGTATTTACTTTCAGTAGCTACTTTTATGATGGTGGTCAATGTTTTATTATTTATTCGTTCTATGTGTGCTTAGCATAAAGCACTATGCAGTTTAGGGGGTGGGGGGTTACATATATATTGTTCTGCATTGTAAGAAAGTGCGTAAAGCATTACTGAGCATTACTGTTATTTCTGGACTTCAAATGTGAACGAAAGGTTTTCTGTCTGAAATCATTCTTACTTACTGTGCATGATTAATATCATGTTATATGAGTGATGTTTGTCCACAGACCATCTGTGATCTTGGGTGTAACAAACCCTTTCTTTGCAAAAACCCTCCAACACTGGCCTCACATCATCCGCATAGGAGACATGAAGCAAACAGGTAGCCATCTAAAAGTAAACATTTAGGAAATGAAAAAATGAATAAGCATTAAGAATGAAATATTAAGAAATATGAGTACTACCATCTGGCTGATTGTATGCCTTGCTGTGGAGCTAAATGAAAGTAGACAAAGCTAACACAGTTGGGGATCTGGTGTTTTTGTTTTTTAGTAGGCAGTAGAATCATTCAAAGTTAAAAGTATTTGTTTTCTCACCCCAAGAAGAGATGGCTAAACAGATGAAGGTGAAGAAATTAAAGAATCTAAAGACTCTGGATTCTAAGCCAGGTGAGATGTTGACCAGCTAGAGAAATTTCCCCATCAAATATGAAACACAGAGTTGCAATGAGTGTTGTTATAGTTTTTAAATTTGTATTTGTTTGTTTATTTAGTTAATTTCAGCTTAGCTTTAAGACTGTAAATCGTTTAAACTTTTTTTGTCAATTCGTTTTACTTATAAATTCAAACTGCATGATACATAAATTCTAAAATTATTTGGTTTTTTTCCAACAAGTTTTGCCATTTTAGCATGACTAATCAGCACAAAAGAATGCAACCGCAATAGAGGGTTACTGTGTGACTTCATAGTTGGTCAGTCACTGCAGTTACACTCACTTAACGTTTTGTGTGAATGATGCACAAACACAAAAACGTTCAACTTATGAAAGAGCTGTTGTATAATAATTTGGAGCAAAAATTTTACAGACCACCAAAAACTAAAGAAAATTGAAGACTGCTCGCTAGCAATACAGACCCTGTTTAGACAGCTAGGCCAGATAACTTTGCAGATTTGAAAATTGCAACTGAGAAACATTAAAGATCACAATGTCTACAAGAATTTGTGTAATAAATATTAAAAAGTAAAACTAAGAACTGAAATTAATAAAAAAAAAAAAAAACTAATCCATTAAAACAGTTTACAGAATCTTAAAATTAACTATAAAGTGAAGTAGATTAAAAAATTAAATAAAACTAGAAATGAACAAAAATTTCAAGACTATAATAATACAGGAATTCACTTCAGTAAAGCCAGTATAAATGACTTGGCTAAAATTTATTTTCTATGAAATTTTCTTCATGTTGTAGTGAACATTATCATTTTTATTTAATTACAAACAGTAATAACCCTGGTTGCAACACAGTGTTTAAAGTATCCAGTTAAGTAGAAATGCCGAAGTACTGCTGTTTATGATGCAAATCTTCTTTGATCTGAGCAGGTGTGTATAGTGCATATAAGACCTTCCTGAACAAAGATGAAGATATCATTAAGCAACTGCAGAAGGTCAGCATACTTTATAAACAGACATGAAGTTCTTTGCTCTTCATCAGCTTATATGTTGTTTGGTATATACACACTGGAGATCAAAATTAGAGAACAATATATGAACACTTGATTTTTTCATAAATAATGTAATCTACATTTATCAGCGTTTGAAGGATTTTTTGTAAGGGGTACACCATGCCACTACAAGTATTTTTTCAAAATAACTAGTACATCAACATAACCTTTATTTTGCAAAAAATGTGATCATAATTAGAGAACAGCAATAACTGTAGCACAGAGAAAGATTACATCTAAATTTTCTGAAGGTTACAGCAGTCAGTAATCAGTAGGAAGTGTACAGGCCTTTGCTTTGAAAGACTTTAGCACACGGGGGGCATTGTCTTGCGTGACAATTGCTGGCTGATTGAGTGATGAATGCAAGGAAGGAACCACGTGTTGTTGAAGGTTCTGATACACACTTGCATTCACTCTTCCATGTATCTGTATTAGAGGTCCAACTCCTGCTGCCGAAAACATTCCCCAAACCATGACACTTCCTCCTCCACCTTTCACTGATTCTTTACACACTTTGGGTTCAGTCTTTTCCCAGTTTGTCGACGAACATAATGTTTCCCATCAGACCCAAATAAATTAAACTTGCTTTCATCACTAAAATGAACTCTGGACCACTTCTCTGTCCACACAACATGCGCCTCAGCAAATGTGAGTCTAACTTTTTGATTCTTTCTGCTAATGAGAGGTTTGGTCACTGCAGAGCGGGCTTTCAGTCCAAATGCTCTTTAAACATGGAGACACTGTATGACAAGACAGATCCTGACCCTGTTCAGTGCTGAACTGGTGAACGATTCCAGCTGCAGTGTTGAACCGATTACCCATAGAGATTCTCTGCATTATCATGTCCTCTCTTGCATTTGTCTTTTGTGGGCGACCAGCCTTCTTGGGGAACTTGAATGAGTTTGTGATGTTGTAAAGATGCAATATTCTAGAAATCACAGACTTGGATCGTCCAGCTTCTCTTGCTGTGACTAATAAGGTCACCCCTTTGGCCTTCATCTGGACATCTTGCTGCTGGAGGGTTTCAGTGACTTTGGAACGGCTCACCATTTTTGCAAAGTCAGTGAAAACTGGAAAGTTAGGCTGCCAGTTAAATAGGGTTTGTCAGATAATTAAGGAAATTTGCACCAGGTGCCAGATTAACACCAATAACTTGCAGGTATCTGAGAGTGTTCTCTAATTTTGATCAGTGTTCTTTTTCAATTATATCATTTCAATTATATCATTTAAGTTTGTTATGCTGTGCTTTAGAATATATACAATTTATTAAATAAGCTTAAAATACAGCTATTTCACTCCTGTTAAGATAATTTCACATAGGACTACACAATGACCTTGACATTTAGGAAATTGTGTGTTATTCTCTAATTTTGATCTCCAGTGTATGGAAATATTTAATCCAGATAGAAGCCTCACCCATTAAAGACACATTAAAGTGAGATATCATCAGGAGATATCACCTAATCACAGTAATAAAAGGGACATATTATCTTACGCTAGTGGCGTACTGAATGTCTTTCCAGATGAAAGTTTCCCGTGATAGGTCGGACACTTCAAACAGGTTTTCGAGTATCACCTCGCCAATCATGTCATGTCGAGAGAAGCGGTCAAAGTCAAACACACTCAGATGGAGCTTTCTGGACGCCAGCTGCTCGTAGGGGACTGGGAACTGGAAGATCTCATCAAATGTGGGGTTGAGAGTTTTACGGTGCACGCGAGTCTGAAACTTGCACTTGCGGTCTGGCAGCAGGTAAATCTTGACGTAGGGGTCCGAGCTGCCGCAGAGGTCTTTGGCAGGCAGATCATGCGCCTTGAGAATGTTGACGAGCAGGAGCTCACCCTCGTAGTCATACTTCAGAGAGAAGTTGATCTTGCCGCAGGTCTTGGCTGCGCCATTCTTGGATGACTCCTCGGTCTCCTGCAGGCTCTGTTTGTACAGTTCGGGCTGGATGCGGCCAAGAGCAGCAGCTGTACAGGTCGGGTGATCTTCCGTGTCCAAACACTCGCTCCCACGGTCCAGACTGGTAACATGATGCATCTGTCTGGGTAGGTGTTTCTTAAAAGAATTATGCCTGGTAATATTGAGATACAGTTTAGTCACTGAATCATTCATGCATGTTGGCTTAATCACAGACGAGCCAATCTGCATTGGGATTAAACCTTGAGAACAAATGTTAAATGTTAAACAGTGTTCTTTTAAACTGTGATTGTAACATATGAGACTATGACACTGGATAAGAGAAGTCTGAATCAATTTGTAGCTCACTCACATTTAGCACTACTATTGAAACATTTAAGCAGTTTTTATCTTGTTCAGTAATAATGAGAGAAACATTTCCTGCTGGCTAAACACACTCAGTAAATGCCAGGGACAACCTTCATGTCTAATGCTTCCTGACAGTTATGAGATTTTAGGCAATAACTTAATTTGGAATGACTGTAACTAAACTTAGAACTTCTTGCCAGTAATCTATCTTCAAACATACAGTATACGCTAAGATAATGCACAAAGATGTTATAATCCATGCAAACTACTCACATTATTATAATAAAACTATAAATGTATCAGGATTGTTTCGCAGCTATTGTAAGCCATTTGAACGTACGGTGTTATAAGAGGCAATCTTTCTCTTTTCAAAAGTGGCTGAGATCTAACCTGTTGGAGGAGGCCGGCTCAGTGGTCTGTCGTGCGATGCGTGTCCGTCTCAGCAGGTGGTCCTTCATGGACAGCTGCACATCTGTGGGGATGTCCGGTGATGTATGACTGATCTTCACTGCTGCCTCCAGAAAGTTTCCAGGACCCTTCAGCTTGTCGGCTGCCATGGTGTCACCGTGGGATTGGTAGTAGTTTCTGTCACCTTCTCTTGCTGTCTCGGGGCAGGCAGGGACACTGGACAGGACAGTTTTGCTGCGCCAGGGCACCCAGCACAGCTTCCAGGTGGCGAGAGTGATGCCACCCACCACTGCCAGGCCACAGAGTACAAACACCAGCAGGAGGAGACTGAAAGAGATATCTGGTGAGGACAACATTGACAGAAGGTGGGGGCAGACATGGGACAGATGTATGCAACGGGGGGAGAGGACAAAGAAAGAAGGCATCTATAAAAGAAATCAAATTAGATTATCAGCAATGAAAAATATTCTGAAAGTGATTCTGCCTGGCATTCAGTCTAAAGTGTTCGGTCAAGAAACACAAATAAAACTGAGAAATTATTGTCTAACTGGACACAATATTAATTTTAAAAAATCACATCATAATAAAACTCAGTTCTTTGTATTAAGAGGACAGCTGTATACATGCTAAACTGCAAAAGAATAAAGAAATTAAAGGAGTGAGTGAAAAACACACTGAGCAGTTTGTACAAATTATGTATTCCCTTTAGCATTCATCCAAGGACTGGTATGGTCGCGATGACTACTAATGCTGCAATTATAATTGCCCAGCCTAAGGCTGTGGGCCACCCACTAGGCTACCCTCAGCCACCAGAGGGAGGCACAGAGCTGCTCCTCATTAATTAGGGATTATCAGTAGCACCTATGCCTCCTCCCACTTAAACCAGTAACAGTAAATATTCTGTGTTCCTCTTGGATATCCCTTTCTTTCAGGTATCTTTTTCTTTTGTCCGAACAAATCCCTTGGGCCCGTTTCACAGTGCTGTACTGACCTGCAGGTTTTGAGAACTTTTCTTGTCTGTGTTATTGGGTTTTGCCCCTTATTGCCATCAGTGTTTGCTGCTGATCTCCTTGGCATCTCATTCCATTGGAGGTGGACACTAGTTTCCTGCACTGTGGGTTTTAACATTCCCCCTCGTGGCGCAGTTTAGTTTTCCCACATTTTAAAGGATGCTCAGTGTTCCTGTCACCTCTAACACCTGCCAGGAAGCATTGCTTTGGTTATTGATTGTTTCACCTGCAGTAACTGCTCTGCCCTCGAGTATAATCTCTCTGGACGGCTCACGCGGTTTATACAGGCATCCAGTCCAAGGAGACGTAGCTTTGTTTCCATCTCAGGGTGAATCACATATTACAGCAAGACTGAAGCCAACAGAGTGTTCAGATTTGGTGCAAGTAAAAAAAAAAATTGACTACTGGGAGACATAAGAAAGCAAATTCTGTCTCCATGTCCTCGGTTTTACTCACTATGTTGGAGTTCTCATGTTCTGGGGTCTTTCAGCCTATCACCAAGTGGAGTCTCATTTGTCTAACCCTGATGGTTAAGATGGAGACCTGAGTCACTGCTGGGGATTCCTACTCTAGTATGCAGGCAACCATAGTTGCTATAGTGATTGGCTGTTGTGGTCTGTGGCAGCCTGGAAATCTTAGTGCAGAGAGCTCTGTCTTAGTTCCACCAATACCAATGCTATATTTCTTTCTCCCTCTTCGAATGGTCCCAACCTGGATCTTGAGAACTATATCTGGAAAGCTCTAGTCCATGGTAACATATGGCTTTCTATCTTTCTTATACACCTATGCATATTAGAGGTTTGTACATCTTTTAATATTTTAAGTGCAATAAACACATTGTTTATGAACAAGTAATACTTATTGTAATACTTGTTTCAGATCGAACAGATTCAAAACAGACTCAAATTCAGCAAAGTATTATAAACAAAGGTCTTTTTATTGGTTGTGAGAGCAAAAAAAAGTCCATATAGTGTTGACCAGTATTATCAGAGCTTTAGTAAAGTAATATTGAAGAGCTGCTATCATTTGTGCTCATGACCTCAGGCCTCATACAGCAGGCAAGGGGAAACAAGATGGCCTTTTGGTTGATGAAAGCACCAACAAGTCATTAAAAAGGTCTTATGGGAGGCCCTAAACTGATAAATGTTCATCTACCTTGATGATATGTACATATACAGTCCAACACTAGACAAACATGTAGCACATGACAAACAGGTTATCTAGCTACCTCTCAAGAACCACCACTATGTGAAACTGGAGAAATCCATCTTCCATGTTCTATCAGGTTTCTTGAGTGCAGATCCAGCCAAACACAGCTGTTGTAGACTGACCTTTCCCTCATCTCTTTGCATTGTGCAATGATTTCTGGGCTTTACAATTTTTTTAGACATTCTATATGAAATTTTAGCACCGTTGCCATCTCTCTAATTAACCTCAGAAAAAACCACAGGTAGTCCAGGGGATACTCAAAGCTCAGAAAGTCCTTAAGGAGCTCAAGCACTATCTCACCTCAGCTTCAATCCTGCAGTTTCCAGGCCCATGGCTTCTTTATGTGGGGAAGTTTGATGCCTCTAATGTAGGTCTAGGGGTTTTCCTGTCTCCTGTCTTTGCTCCTGTCGAGCAAAACTACCAGAGAAGGGGAGCTCCAGTCAGTAAAACTGGGGCAACACTGTGATCATGGTTGTGACTGAATGGCTCTCCAAAGCAAAACATTTTGTGCATAAGATACTATCGTCCAAGGAGGCACGCTGCAGCATGTAGTAAGGATCTACAGCCTGCCGAGCAATCTGGTCTCTGACCACCTCATTGTGTTAGTTGGTTCTGGAAGGCCTTCTGTCAGTGACTCTGTCAGCATTCGTCAATGCCCTTATCCAGGACTAAACATGTTCTACAAGTAATGTCTGCAGTCTGTAAGAAAGATGCTGACTGCAAAGAGTAACTGGGGCCTGTATTTTGCCTGTGGTAGGGGGTCTGGCTCTGCCCTTGAGCTTGCCTGTACACCTCACATCACAGAAGCTAATTCCATGATATGTCGGATTAACTCAGTCTTCTATTGTATTCTCCTTCCGATTTGATACACATAAATCTTATGTTTCACGTCTCTTGCTTGTCAGTTTTGTGTATCCCCATCTCACCAACACAGCTTACATAACAAGGTACCTCCTGGACCCCTGGAAGGTGCAGGGCACTACCTAGTACCTTGTGGACTGGGATAAGCACTTTTGAGTCCATGTTGTATCTGGAGCTGGAGCTTTCCAGTTGGGCCATGTGGCATGTCTGGGAACTTCGGGTGCTGTTTCTTGGAGGAGGGATAGCAAGGCTGTATCTGAGGAAAGGCCACGTCGTAAGCCACTCAGTCACCAAAGGGAGGCATACAGCTGCTCCTCATTAATTAGGATTTATCAGAGGCATCTCTGCCTTCCACTGCTTGATGAGAATGCACACTTCCGTTTGCTCAGTCTTGGGTTTCAGTGTTCTGACACAAGGCGACTCAGTAACAGTAAATATCCTAGAGTGTTCCTCCTGGGTATTTTTTTGTGTTGAATTTCCTATCCTTTGCCAGATCAAATTCCTCAGGCTTGTCTCGTGGGGTTGTTCTGACCTTCCTCCAGTTCTGAAAAACTTTGAATCTTTTACAAAAAAGGTATTGTGTGTGTTCCTAACTTTGGTTCTCATTCCTTCATTCCCTGGTGTTTGTGTTCTTTAGTTGACGAAAACAAATGCGAATGCTCTGGATTCCATCAGCATTTCACCCTGACCTCCCTGGTTCTTCATTACACTTTTGGTGCATTAGGTTAACAGTACTCTCCTGAACCTATATATCTGAGGATTGAATCCCTCTTTGGTGCAATTTAGATTTCCCCTTTTTAAAGAACATTAAAAACTCCTGCCATCTCCAATACCTACAAGAAAACATTGTTCTTGTTGTTTATTGTTTTACTTGCGCCCTCACTTTCTTATTTTAGTGAATACCATACAGAAAAATATATAATAATCATTGCTCAAACATAAATACAACAACAGTGCCCTTGTTTAAATAAAGTCTGAGTATCTTGTACTGTCTGTAGCTGGCAGTCGCTGAGTTCTGTGGAGTTAAATGAGTTTCTTCTTCAGTCAGTGTGAGCTTCCCAGAATCCTCATGTAGCCACCATTTGCACAGGAGAGTGCCTGCTCACTGAATTGCAAATGCCTGAAATGTAATTAAGAACATCTGTGATAAAAAAAAAGAAAAAACAGGCTACAAGCCATTTTTCAAAAGACCAGAGTTGTACAGCGTTCATCCTCTAGGCCTCAGCTCAGTGCAGTCTAGGGCCCTGAGCTCAAATTATTACATCTGAATGGATGAGAAAATGCTGATGTATCTGTTTTTTCATGATTGTTACAAATGTGTTGCCATAGGAACCTCTGGAGTATGAAACACTTGGAAAGCAATCAAGAAAACAACCAGAGACAATGCAAGTGCATCAGTATAGATTCTACTTTCAAAAGCCCTCGAAGTATTATTCTTCCTCCCACTTGGGCAGTTGTGGGAGCTTTTCGAACCAACACTTTGACAGAGTAATTAACACTGGGGCAATTGTGAGGGACTTTACAATCCAACACTGACATAGTTCTTAACACTATTAAAATATATATTAATAAATCTACATAACCCTAACCCTAGTAACCTTACTGGCTACTGTATTAGGTTCACCCACATTACATGGGCATTTTATAACTGAAAGTAATTACAGCCTAAGCTCATCTGTGGTCATGCACAATTTGTCAGTCAATTTTGGTGAGTTTGTTGTTTGATTTTTGGCTAAAGAAGCATGGACTAGTTATTTTATAAATAGCATACCATTCTTTTCATAGACACTGACATGGTAGTGGGAATCGTGATGATATGTGTGTATTGGGCACAGAAGAGCCCTGGGGTTTTACATATGTTAATGTGAAGCAGGGCTCCATAACTTTGAAATCTAATTGATACTCAGTGCAAAGCTCTGGTGAGAGCAAAGTTTATTATTTTCCCTATCCATCTCAATGTTTTTATGTCATAACATGTGCATGCATGAAAATGATCCCAGCATATCTGAATTTCTTTTACCAAAGCTTTGTTTCTATCACCAAAGACAAACAAATAAATACACAAACAAACTAAAATAAATAAGACAAGAACTAGGCTACATCTTTCTAGTCACTCCTACATTTAGTCCTCCAAATTGATAGATTTTTTTATATCAGTTTGGTTTCCTCTGATATGGCATCTGAAGTTATCCCTTTACATCTGTAGTCCCCTCCTCTGTGACCTCTTCAGTAATCCCTTTACATCTGTAGTCCCCTCCCCTGTGACATCTCCAGTAATCCCTTTACATCTGTAGTCCCCTCCTCTGTGACGTCTTCAGTAATCCCTTTACATCTGTGGTCCCCTCCCCTGTGACCTCCCCAGTAATCCCTTTACATCTGTAGTCCCCTCCCCTGTGACCGCCCCAGTAATCCCTTTACATCTGTAGTCCCCACCCCTGTGACCTCTCCAGTAACTCCACCCTCTACCTCCCAGCCAAAGATGCTCCAGCTACTTCAATGCCTATCCTTGGCAGCTCTGATGCTCTGCCCTACAATACCTTGCTTCTCCAAATCCTTCAGCCTCTGACATCCACTGGCTCTCTCTCCTCAAGCTTCAACAAACCAATTCCAGTAGCTTCCCTCAGCAGCCTCTGATGTCAATCCTATTGCCCGATGTCCCAAACATCGACACTGCCACCAGGTCTTATGAAGAGTGTCACTTCATCAAAGCTTAGGGCCATAGTGCAGTACTGCAGATGTGTAGCCTTGCTGAGGGAGAGTGCGCCACATGGAGTCTCCTAGAGTATCCACCCTGCTGAAGCTCATGGAAAAGGAATACAATAAGGAATCTTCACAGATATTTCTATGCTATCTTCTGTGGAGTGACATTTGTCTTTCCCTACTGTTTAACCACACCATCAACTGTCTGAATGACTGACCTTTCTTTTTACCTTTTTTTATCTTTCCTCTTGGTTCTTGTTGCAGAGTCAACAACAAGACCAACTGCTCAGTCTGCTTTTGTGGTCTCTGCTCCTGTCTCCAGTCCCAATGCAGCACTTGTATGTCCATGATGGAAGGTTTGGAATAAGCCATCTATATATAGTCACTACTCTATGGGGAACCTTTCCCCATCCTTGCACCTTGTTCCATTCTTTAATCTAGCTAAGTATTCAGGTTCTCTTTGGTTCCCTTCGCTCCCCTGACCTACGATTTGTTCATCCGGTCTCACAAATTTTTTGGTTGCGCATATTCTGTGTTTATGATCACTGATTTGCCTGAATACTCAATCATTCTACCTACCTTTATTCCAGGAAACGCTATTCTAAAGCTCCCTTATGCATGCATCCTTCTGCCTGGGCTCCTGCACCTTGCTCTTACACTTTAATACCATCATCTAGATGCTTTGTGGGCTCTAGCTCTAGACGGGGGCAGCTGATATGTCAAACCACATTTCTTCTATCTTATCTTCTTATCTCTGTCTCCCTGTTGTGCTACAACAAATGAAATAGAACACTTGGGAACTTCCTGTTCCCCTTGTATGAGAGTATTTGTTTCTCCTATGCTAGCTGTGGTCAGCATGTATGAGTGCTCATAAGGTCATCAAAGTCATGCTGACTTTCAGTGAGCACATATTTCATGCACATGTTATATTAATAATATACTGACTGTAATATATTGATTTGACATTTTAGTGATATGTTGTTCAATCCTCTAAAACATATGCACCAGAAAAAAAACTCCTTATCACTGTTTTTTCTGAATTAACAGCAATCTCAGAATTAGAGGTGGGATGGCTTCAAATCACAGCAGATCTATTCTATGTTCAGTGAAATATTGTCATCGACCAGAATCAACTGGCATTCTTCTGTGGGCCTCCATGTTGGATGTCCAGACATCTGATATATTCGAGATATTCATGGTCCAAGTCATATAGATTTTCCTGCCTCCTTTTACCCAGGAGTCAGATGTGATGACAAAGTGTCCAACCAGTTACATTAAAATCATTTTATCAACTACAGGATTACAAAATCCAGGAATGGATTTGGATTTGTGGTGTAGATTTTAACAACACTGTGTTATATGGTTGCAAACGTCCCAATTCCTGGCACTGTTTATAATCTTTTAAATCTGGTATATTTTTTTTTACTTAAAGAGAACCACAGGCTGAAAGAAAGAATGTGAGTGAGGAGAGAGAGAGGTGAATGTATTTGTTATATTTGTTATATTCCCAACAGTGGCTGAAGCAAAGCATGCAATTGTTGATCATTTCCTGGGACCCATGAATCTAATTAGGGCTTGTTTGGTATCAAAAGGCAGAGCAAACAAAGCCCCAGGGCTTTTCCCCTCTTCAAGTGCCTTCAAATCCAACGTGGTCTCCATAGAAACCTGTCCATTAGCAATTTCCCAAACCCTACATTAACTTGCCTACTCTGGAAAAAAAGGACTTAACACAAAATCTCATTAGAAACACTGGTAGTGATAGATGCAGTTATAGTTCTAATAGTGCGGGTGATGCACTGCTTTCCACATATGGTTCGTGTCACTTACTATTTTAATTAATAGTCTGTCCGACTCCTGTATCATTATACAAGCTGCTGACCACAGACATTGGTAACTTTCAGTGACCATGTGCCATGAAACATGTGAAAAGTAGAACACTAATCCTCCTATTTCACTGCAACTTGACTATAAGAACTTATCTTAACCAAGACTAAACAAAGAGAATAAAAATGACAAATTGTTGAACCTTTTTGTTCTTCGTTTGTTCTTTTATGATCTTTTGGACTAAATGTCCAAAATCATGTACAAACTTGTTTGTAAATGTATCAGTCCCCTTTCAAACAACATACTGGACTTGTTCAATCACAAAAGCATAGCTGAGAAGAAACTCTCATAGCAGACAATCACCTCCCTTCTTGTGGGAGGTGAGTTCATCCAGTATAAACCACTCTCACACTGTTGCGCACTCACAAAGCCTGACTGCTCAAAAAAGACATACGTAGTCCACTGAAGAGAGCTCCTTCCTCAGGCCCACAGTCATTCACACACCACCCTTCTGCTTTTGACAGCTGTGCTCTGGGCTGAAGGCCATTGCATTTGGGCCAGTACGCATATTCAAACACAACATGCCATAAAGGCATCATATTTCATTAAGAACAAAGTAGAAATGACACTTTATGAAAGCATGTCACTTGAATATCAGCATAACATGAAGGTGTCACAATGATTTTTGATGTAATAAAGAAGTATGATTTGTAGTGGTGTAACTATACACACATTCTCAGATTCAATGTTATTTTCCAGTCTGGGGTCATGGTCAAATTCTACAGAATGATGTTGATATACCACAAAGATGGTTTCAAGAGGTTTCAAAGTAGCCTTTTTGTGTAAAAACATTGGTCATATGATACAATGCAGCTGAGCTGTAAACACCCCCCCCCCCCCAAACCTGTTTCTCCTTATATATATTATATGAGAGACCCTTAGAAGAAACAAAAGGGAGTATCAATAATGTAGTTTTACATTTGAATACACCATGCAGATTTCTGTAAAGGGCTAGAAATGTTCAATACAATTTTAAGAGTTGAGTTGTGGGAGATGGTTTAGCCCAAGCTCAGTTGCTGATAATATTTGCTTAAACTCATGGTGTTGTGACTCTCTTGGCCACATGAAGGAAGTCCTCAGTGTTCCTACTTTGCTCTAATGGCAATATACAGAAATGGGATGACAGTAATCGGGATGACGGTAAATGGGATGACAGTAATCGGGATGACTGTAAATGGGATGACAGTAATTGGGATGACTGTAAATGGGATGACTGTAAATGGGATAACAGTAATCGGGATGACTGTAAATGGGATGACAGTAATTGGGATGACTGTAAATGGGATGATTGTAAATGGGATGACTGTAATTGCCATGGCATAACAGGCTGGTGTTGGCCCAGTGTAACACCTCATGCAGGTAAACTTAATGTAATAGACATGTCCACTGTGCATAAAATTTAATTTCCACTATAATTGTTGTAATTCTTGTTATCATTCAGTCTGATGACAAGGCCTGCAAATGACTACCTATCTGACTGAGCCAATCCACAAACTTTATATCATTTTAATCAATAAACATTTCACATGGAGGCAAAAGATGAAAGATGATACTCGTTTCGTAGGATAACCGAACAAAATGCAACAAAGTCATGTACTGGATTAAATACTCCAACTTTCCACTGAAAACCCAATGAAACTCTGTTCATAACCACACCTTAAGATCACACTCATCCTTTTACTGACAGTTACTAAAAACTACATCTGTATTTCAGTGTTATGAACATTCAATTCATGGTCTCTGTCAGTGTTAACCCTGAAGGAGACCATGAACTTGAATATTCATTAGTAGTTTTCAGAAACCTGATACCAATCTTGCAGATATTTCAACACCACACCCAACTGACAACCAGTGTTGTGTCCAGTTAACTCTTTTGTCAATTCCACACACCCTTGATAATTACACCAAAATGATTAAACACTATATTCTTCTATTTGCTTTTATTTTTTTTCCAAACATAATCTGGAAATGTCCCAACTAAGACAATAGGCTAGTTTTTAAGTTTTTGTGTACAATACCTGTTCAAAAACATTTACAAATATTAAAATCAATCACGCAATATGATTAACGTTACAATTTTATACCTATGTGCATTAACACATCAAAGTAAAATAAATGTATTATTATTTACAGCATACAGTCCTCTCACAACAGAAAAGACACTAATTATTACAGCTCTGGAAATACTATCCTGTGGCTTTATGTAGGAGGAGCAGTCGTTCATGGTTGAGAAGCTTCGGCACAGCAATCTATCACTGACCCTCCTGTACAGTTTATTACATGCCAGTTTAGAGCTGTTCAAAAGCCTACATGTTTAGAACTTTTCATAATCACTAAACTCCTCGTGGTTTTTTGCGGTTCATCGTGTATCAAAGCATCTCTTTGCCCTTACTGTTCCAGTCAAACAGCAGCTGGTAGGTTAGCTTTTGGTACTGCAACATCAAAAGACTCCAGTGCTTCCTGTCTGTAACTTTAGCAATAGTCCTGGAGTGGCTGTAATACTGTTCTATGCTAGTCCCTAACTGAGAGTCTAAGTTTAATTGTCTCTCACTTTGTTATTTGTTTCCTTAGGTTAAGTACTTCATTACTGTGCTATCAGCTCTTGAAAATAGAGCCCCCATCCATGACACACTGGTAGAAGGAAAAATAAAACATGAAAGAAATTCAAACGTTTCATACAGGCTTTGCCTTAACTTTTGAAGCTCTTTTGCCATATCAGTGGTGTGAGATTAAAAAAGTGTGAAAAAAATCCTAGCAATTAAACAAGGCAGTACAATCTTGACGGATTGTTAACAAGTTATTAACACGTTCCTTGGCCTAATGGCTGCTTCAGTTTAATGTGTGCTCAGCAGAAAACAACAAAATACAGGTGTTAGGCCACCTAGAATTCACAAAAATACCGGTTTCAACCCTCAGAGCGACATGAATAGCTCTCATAATGAAAGCACATAACACATGACAGTGTACCCCCCCCCTCCCCCGATAAGCCAAAGAAATCATAGCATGACTTTCTCTGGGGAAAATGGGTTAGATTGCCATTTGTTGTGCTGGGAACTGGGGGGTGTGCAAGCCAGAGATAAGGCAAGAAGAGAGCATGCATGCTGCTTTTGATGGACACAGGCACTCATTCACTCCAGGAGCTGCACTGAGGGTCCAAGCAGCGCAAATATCCCTAAATCTCACTGTCAACTCTTTCAGAAAATCAACAGTATGTCCCGGGGGGGGGGGGGGGTTTAAAAAGGACGGGCTTTGGATTTGTCAGGGCGGCCACGTAGTAGCATCTCGGTGAGGGTGAACGGGCGTCGAGACG
>JAOYMR010000018.1:2876094-2909637 GCA_025802075.1 Tenebrosternarchus preto | reverse complement strand
CCCCCCCCCCCCCCCCCCCCCCCCCCCCCCCCCCCCCCCCCCCCCCCCCCCCCCCCCCCCCCCCCCCCCACATAAAGGAAGGCCTTTAGATATGTATTAGTATTAGCATCTCCTGTAGTGTCTCCTGCAGTCTCTACCGCAATATCTATCATCTGCCTAACGGGGCCAACAACATACTGGTTGTTCATAGAGACATATAGGTTTTGGTGTGCAGTGGAGTTAAGGGCATAACAAAGAAAGGCCATTTTGTCCTTTTCAGAGATCCTTTTCTGAAAGCTACTTTAAGTAAAAAAATTTTATTTATTTAATTTACACTAAGTTATTTAAAATACACGGTGAAAATGGTTCCACAAAGTTTCCACTAATTTTGTTTAGTGTTTGTTAGACAGTCTGTTTATTCCTGTCTCTTCATGTTGACATCATCATTCTTGGACTAGATCAAGGCTCACCCAGATCGCATCAACAGCTTCATACTCACTATCCTGATAAATTTATATAGCTGTGCTTCCATACTTTGTCTATTAGCTCTCTCCTTTAAATGTGTTTGCCTGGTTGTATATACAATTCTGGATTTAGTGTGTAACTGCCATTTTGTTTGTGAGTGGGTTTGTGCTTGTCTTTGTGTTAGTCAGTGAGGAAGGGTTCTTTCTGTTACACTTATTCTGTACACCCTTCTAACCTGTTATTTGTTCACTCACCTATTTAGTTATGGCCTCAGCCTAGACCAGGTGGTAACAGGTTCCAGTAAACATCTCTGTCCAGCAGAGGGGGTGGATTTTGATCGATTTGACTAAAGTGGTCAGGCTGGTGTTCATTTACAGTATTAAAATCTCATTTTCCATTTAGCATCTGCAATCTGTGGCTTCTTATATTCCCTTCTGCCTAACCAAAGTATTAACAAAAACATTTGGCTTACACCAGTAAAACATACCACCAAAATGGATACTGCAGGCAGAACATTTAGTCATTTATTATGCCGAATGGAAGTGATTTGACAATTTAATATTGATAATATGATAATAGTTAAACAGTTAAGCTTAATTAAGACTAGAACATAAAATAACAAAGCATCATTAATGCCATAACATATAACATCACTACAACAACAAAATCACTACAATAAGAAAATATTAAACCTTAATTAAGTTAATGAACTACTATTTTGAACTTCTATGTGCATGTTTTTATGTCTTTTTACATCTTGGCTTTAAGCTAAATTAAATTAAGCTATACCAGTTTGTGGATTCAACTCCCAAAATGACTGACGTTATCATTATAAGCATGTTATCAGTCCACTAAATGTTGTTTCAGGAGTTTGCAGATACCATATCACAGTTCTTTCCAAGTTCCTTAACACGCTGCCTGGGGATCTCAGTGTGTATAACAGGTCAAACAGAAAAAAAACAACACTCTCATGAACCCATAATTACATTTTAAGTGGACCAGTGAAGGATGAATCAAATATTAATAGCATAGAATTGAATCTGAACTTGACCACTCAGATTGACGTGCAGACAACGGCAACATTTTCTGCATGCGGTAATTACAGTCGTTCCGTGGTCTTCCCCACCCAGTGCATTAAACATAACGCCGACCTGCAGAGTGTCTCATTACAAAGCGTGAGGATGCATTCAGGGAAAAGGCCCTACTGTGTCTTCCCTTTTAAGCATATCCTTCCTGCGTCCGCAGCATGTGAGAGAGCGCATGTTTCCTCTTTCCACTTTGATTATGAGGGGCCTTCCCCATGAGCTCAGTTCAGCTGCAAAGCTAATGGAAGCAGCAGTCCTGCCATTTACTTCCTAACTTAGTCGATCACTTTAATACTGCGAGGGAAATGCATCATTTCCAGCAACTGCTGACATCTTACGGGGCGAATTGTAGTTACCATAGTTGAATATCTGTCGGCGGACAGAGGGTTAATTAACAAGCACCTGCGGTGTTAGAGTCTGTTACAGTCCCACACCTCAACCAAGGTGCAGCGGGATGGACTGTGCTTGACTCACCATCTCGCTCAGGGCTGCGGCGACGCGCTAGGTTGTTGCTGCACCAGTGATGCAGGTCACTGCACTTGTAACGGTCTCAACGCACGGACACGCAGGCACGCACTCCAGCAGCGCCTCTCTGAGCGCGCGCACGCGCTCTTCCTTCAGCATCCGCGTGCACCTCTCTTCCTCTCTTTTTATGCGCCCGTGCAAGTAGCGCTTCGAGTGAGTGATAACACGCTTGTGTGTACACAACACTCGCGCCTGTTTCTTCGAGTGAGTGATAACACGCTTGTGTGTACACAACACACTCGCGCCCTGTTTCTTTCACCTCTCCGATCAACAAGAGAGTACGCAGCTCTAACCTGTACGATCTCTTAAATATGGAAATAAACTGCAGTGGAAGAACTCTTTACGTTCTTCTGCAACAGCAACCTCTGCGTTCACTGCAATATGTTTAACGGACCGAAACGCTATGGAGTATCCTGCGTTGAGATCAGTGCAACATGCGCGACTGAGCATCAACAAACAATTAGACCCAGCTAATAAAGACTTTTTCTACGTAAAAGTTTAAAAAGTTTATTTCTATTTGAGCATTACACACGCTTAAAGAAGCCTTTAAAATATCTACTCGAACAGGCCAAGCAGGTCGAAGCGTTTCTGAGACGAAACACAAAAACTGATGAACACCTGCATCAAAATCCCTCCGACTGTTAGATAAAAGGGGTGAAATTAGACACAGTACAGGATTATAGGCGCAGGGCACTCGAAACTGCTAACTCGGCATCCAAGTTTAAAAGAAATGTTCGCTACACTATGATGCAGTATCTCAACCGCCACAGCGAATAACCCTGAAATGGTTTTTGAACGATTAAAATACTTCGATCACCAAAATGCGCAGTCTTACCGTGGAAAGAGTTTATTTTTCTCTGTCCTGTAGAATTCCCAGTTAAAACTCTCTTTGTCAGTTTCTGTGAAGATCCACTTAGACGAACCTCCACCTTCACAGCCTCACTATCAAATGAGCATTAAGCAGCCTCGCGCCGTTTCTATGGTACCCCGAGGAAGCCAGTCACTGTTAAGCACGAGATGCTGTATTACAATTGTTTAAAAAAAGGGCGGATAAAAAACCTATACACAAAATTACCCCACAGTTTATTAAATCCGTGTTTTTAATTCCAAAAGCTCAAATTACAAATTTTCTTTTATGTATATTATTATCTCCCAGAATCAAAACCCACAACATTTACTTTACCTTTAGTGTAATGAAAGGAAACAGCATTGTAAATAGGCCTTGATTAGTTCTTTTATGTCCACAAATGAGAATTTGGACTGCATACATATTAACTGGATAAGCTCATGAATTTCAAACTCAGCAAAACAACAAAGGCTTAGCTGTAGGATGCAAGTACCGTAGATGAAATTACTTTCAAGATGATTTTTAAAACCCCAAGCCATCTGCTTTTTGATTCAGTTTGATGCACTGTTAAGGAAAAAGACAGAGATGCCAGTTTAACCACTTTTGGCTCATACACACATGTGATGCTCACGCCTCACTGTGCAAAGGCCTGGTGATGCAGCATGTATGTGGATCGTGCACAGAGGAGATCATTAATATGCTCTTTAACCATACTAAGCTTCCACGATTTACTGGCTTCTCTCCAGCCAAGATGTTGTACCTCCTAGGCTGCATCAAGGCTGATTAACATTACTGAGTAAGAAACACTGTGACTACATTGAGATAGGAATGTGAATCTCTCTCTCTCTCAGTCTCTCTCTCTCTATCTCTTTTTCTCTCCCTCCCTCTCTCTCCCTCTCGCTCTCTCAGTGTGTGGGATATTGTTGTAACTTATGTTTCCAACAGCACCATGTATCAGTTCATGTAATCACATCCAGTGACAACCAGCACAAAAGAATCCTTGACGAGTCAAATTTTTTTTAAAAGTTGTTGAATTTTTTTTTATGAATTTTGTCTTTCTTTCTTAATTCTGGTAGTTGTGCTTCAACTGAAACATCTAGATAATGCGAACAGTTCTAGGTCTACAGAACAAGACCCATTTTAATTTTCAAATTCTGTATAAAAAAGATACTGTACAAAGCGTATTGAAATGGAAATCACACACTGATTATTCATGCATTCATTTGTCTTTGCTAGTCTGTGCCATTCAACATAGTGCTATGCTCTAATTGAATAGTGTGCAATTAGACGATACCACATTCAGGCTATAATGGCAATTGGTTTCCTGAACCTCAGGGTGTGAGTAGAGTAAGGTTATTGCAAGATCTTTCTAGAATAGCAATAACCATGGTGAAAGCAAGTTTCTCATTATAGCTGAAGGGTCCGTACACAAGACTTAAATAACTAAAGCTAAAAGGGTACAGAGTTTCGAAAGGCTTTTTCCTGCACTTTTGATTATAACAATTCAATAATTACAACACAATAACAATTTGTAAAAGATTGGAGTGATGGTGAATGAATAAAATGTAAGTAAAAAAATAGGCAGGTCTAGTTTTATTTTCCGTGTTCAGAAGATGTTGTAGACATTATGGTTAAAACAGTGACTAATAAGCAGAGTGATTGATCACTTTATGTGAAGTATGAACCTTCCTAACATTTTCAATCTGGATATGGTCATATACAATGCATTAAAAACTATACTATTTTTTAATATTAAGTATTGCATTTGGTCTTAGACTTATGTTACTCTTACATATACACCACTAAGTCAGATAGCACACCGTTTTGTTTGTTTGTTTGTTTGTTTATTAAAACAAATGCAAGTCTACCAGTGCTTTCTGCATGAAATCAGAAGAAGGTGGAGGACAGTTTGCTTGGTGTGATGTCACCAACTGGACGTTCTGTGATTGGTTAATGCTTTTCCCTCCAGTTCAGAAACTCTACTTTCAACATTGTTGTGGTCTCCGTTTCAAATTAGTAGGTTCATAGGAGATCGTTTTCGACAGTCCACCGAAGGGCCCTCTGTGCATTATATAATAATGAATATTATATATATTTTTTACTTTTATGTTTGAATACATTATTTTAAACAGAGGTTCATGTGGTGTGAATCAGTTCTTGTACAGTTTTGGCCTCCCCTTATGTTTGCCAACTCACCCATGTTTGAAATCAATACGCTCTGTTCCTGGGTAAATCTATTGAGCTTAATGACATTGACTATCCAGTTGTATTTCCACAGTGCAATGCTGTGCTTTGTGTGCGGAAACCATGTGTTAACTGTATCTATTCACTGTTTATTTAACATTATACATTAGATGGATTGCATTTTGGATTTACTCCTTGGGACTGGTCACTGTTTTCCACATCTGAAAAGGACAGAGAAGCATTTCAAATGCACTTTGATTGAGTGCTACTGACTTGAGAAAAACAGAATACTCAAGAATACCTCTAAAAAAACCTATTGTAATGATGCCCAATTTTCCATTTTTCAACATGAAAGTACAATGTAAGAAAATAACTTCCAACTAATATATCTTAGTATTCGTTTAAATATCATATTCAGCTGAATAGAGCACATGAACATTTGGATTCCAGACCCATACACTGTACATCACAGACAGTTCCTACCCTTTTATAAATATATAAGAAAAAGAAACTGTGGCAAAACACATCAGTCTCATTTAGGCTTAGTGATGGTTATAAAAACATCAGTATCATTTATATCTGCTACAGGATGAATTAGTTCTGCAGTCTCTCTGCAGCCTCTCTCTGCGTTCTCTCTCTGGAGTCTCTCTCTGAATTCTCTCCCTGCAGTCTCGTTGCAGTCTCTCTCTCTGCAGCCTCTCTCTGCAGGATCTGCATTCTCTCTGTATAGTCTCTCTGCAGTCTCTCTCTACATTCTTTCTGCAGTTTCTCTCTGCAGTCTTTCTTTGCATGCTTTCTGCAGTTTCTTTCCGCAGTCTGTCTGTGCATTCGTTCTGCAGTCTTTCTCTACAGTCTCTCTCTACAGTCTCTCTCTCTCTCTCTCTCTCTCTCTCTCTCTCTCTCTCTCCCTGCTGTGCCTCTGTAGTCTCTCTCTGTATTAGTTTTCTTTTAATAGCAATGTGCATTAGTTGCATTAGTTTTTGTTTCCTAGGTAAATGTTCAATTTAAATTTCTGGCAAAAGATCAGACCATAAGATCAGACCCTAACCATCATTTGCGCTGCATTATAAACTGCATTATAACACAAGTACCCATGTGACAGTGCACACGTAGCATTTATTCTATGACATATACATTGAATTGATAGTTTTACGTATACATACAATTTACATACTATTACTATATACATACTATTTAGCTAAACCTGAAGGCTACACATCTTTTTCACTAATTCTAAACTCTCAGAAGTCTCTGATGGTAACTTGTCTTAATCTTCTTCAGTGGTTTGCATGTTTCCAGTGGCCTCTGTAATGAATTAGCTGTTTAGTTTGTGTATGTATAAATGCAGATATTTCAGTTTATATTGCATGTTTGTGTTGTGTCTGAACTTTTAATAGTATTCATATTTTATTTAAAATGTGTATAATTATACGTATATTAAAAACATCTTTTGTTATTTGTCAAAATCTGATCAAAATCAGATAACTCATGAAAGTAGCCAATAAAGGTTGACACAGTGTATGCAGGGTAAAATACTCTAGTACACAACGGAGTGCAGTTGTGGCCTTAGGAGTGATGGGCACAAGTGGTGTCTCATCGTAGATAATCAGTTATTTTAATTTCCTGGATCAACACCACTCTAGTCTAGGCACCACTTTGTGTTCTCGTCAGTCAGTGCACATTCTGTTGCCACTCTTGAGAATGTAATTCAAACCAAACTGACTCTGACATCTTATAGAAGAAAAAGCAACACAATAAATAAGTTGATTCTGAGCTACTTGCACACTGAAAAACTGATGGGCATTACGTCTTTAGTAACGCGTTGATAGACAGAGAGATAGAGTTGATACATAACATTTGAGCCTCATATGTAAGCTAGCCAGTGATTGTTCTGTGACATCCAGCCACCAGACTTTAGGAGGAGAACCAGTTGAGGAGCACTTTGGGGACGACTCTCAGAATACCAGCCGTCTTTTTCTACAGGCTTTATTTTGTTTAAATGTAATATCATGTAAATGTAATACATGTAATAAATACTGTGTTTGTGTTTGGTTCAGTTCTGTTTAATCAGTGTGTTCAAAATGTTTTCATCATAAAGGTGTGATTTTCTGTAGATAACCCCCACCATTTTCCTGTTTAGTTCAGTTTCCTCTCTGTAAGACTTTTAAAGATTTTGCCTTGCAATAAAAGAACTGTTCTTTAGCATAAATGCCACTATCTAACTCTTCTCCCATGCCGATGCTACACTGGTGTCACTGCAGAGTCTGGCTCGTGCGTGGAAAGACAGAGCTGGCATGCATTCGTTACCACGGTAAAGCAGTCGGGGCACCTGAGAGCTGGACTCAGCACAGCAGCCATTGCCATGACGATGCTGTGATTGGCACTGGAGGGGAAAGCACTAAAGGTGCTTTTGGATCAGCCACAGGAACAGCATGATAGCTTACTGGCACTGACAACCACCCTTCATCGATGGCTTGGGAGTGCCAATGGTGTTAGTTGCAACCAGTGGAGCTTTCGTGTTGCTACAAATCATGTAGGGTTGCTGTCAGTCTCCATAGCAGTGAGGTGATGCTTCCCACACCCTCTCCTTTCCTATTCTCCAGGTGTGTTAGCACTTAGCAATTAGCACCAGCATACAAACACAGCAGCACGCATGGCATTGTTTGCCATGGCTTTTGGGCTTTGTTCTGCTGCTAGGGACATCTGCCTGAAGGTGTTCAGGTGCCAGTGTATGGGTGGTTGGCCTATGAATATCAGACGTTTCTGGTGTAGAGCAATGAAACGGAAACAGAATTACATGCTGAATGTGTTTGTTGTCGCCAGTGCTGTTAACTTTGGCCTAAAGGTTCCAGGTGGCATCAAATATACAATGAGCATTTTATACAAATATACAATAAGCATATTCCTGCTGCACCATCACCACTGACTGATCTAGGCAGTGTCTACTCTGCTTTAAATGTGTACCGATCCTTTCACTTACTGATCTAGGTACAGTTCGCCACTGGTTTTTTTCTTGTAATCTTTTTGCTGACCTTTTTGTTTAAGCCAAGCTTAACACCCAGTTTGCTTTACTGCGTCCCCCCCCCTGCGTGTGTCTCTTTAGTGTTTTGTTTATTTTTTGTTTACTTTAATAATTACCATTTGTTTTTTTTTTCGTTTTGTTCTAAATTGTGGGACATATCAATTGTTTTTCTGATTTATTTTTCTGACCTTGTTGAGTCCAGCTGAATCTCTATTTTTTGCTGGATGTTCCAGTTTTTACTTTTTCTTTTATTCTCTCCTTTATATTTTCTGATGGTTCTCTTTTTTGTACACACATTTGGGTGTATTGCCTGGTATATAACCATTTCATGGAGTTATTTTAGCAGCTGTCAGCCAAATGACATTTATTTCTACTGAGTACCATAGAGTGAGTGTGGGTCATTCCCACTGTCTGGTTACTGTCCTGACACACCTTCCTCTCTCACTCTCTTCTGTGTATGTCGCTTGTAGTGTAAAAGTTATAACAATTGCTGTGTGCACTTCCCCCTTTATGCTGTGTGTGTGTATGTGCTGTTGAAGGTGTAGCATAGTTGTCCTATGTCTTCTAACATATGATAATCATGTTCTGGTGCAGTTATTCACCCCTTGATTTAGGCTGTTGGGTGGTTCTTCTCTCTTCCCTCTTCCCTCTTTGAGTGCTTGTATAGCCAGTATACCTAATTCTT
This sequence comes from Tenebrosternarchus preto, assembly GCA_025802075.1. Taxonomy (NCBI): domain Eukaryota; kingdom Metazoa; phylum Chordata; class Actinopteri; order Gymnotiformes; family Apteronotidae; genus Tenebrosternarchus; species Tenebrosternarchus preto. The sequence continues at coordinate 2,900,845 of JAOYMR010000018.1, read as the reverse complement.
ACAATCTTGTACTAGAGTAACAATTAAATATAACCTATAAATACAATCCTCTGATTAACATGCTCTGCATGACTTTCCTACAAAACAAAGTTGCTTTCCTCTTAACCACACCACACATACCTCTGATAATTAAAGATAAAGCAGTAGAGGATTGAACCAACAAAGCCATAAAGGGAAAAGTCACATTTTCAACCTACCTGACACAAACACCACTAACAAGCAGTTATAAACAACCAGCAGAAAAAACCCTGTGTACAAACTATGAAAAAAACAGTCTGTGTCAAGCTAAGACATACAGTAACGAAGTAAGCATGTGGCCATACGTAACTATAAGACCATCCATAAGGTCACCAAAGGCATTATTAAAGAGGAGCTTGGGTAGGGTTAATAAAGTTAAAAGGTTTTACCCTTAACAGAAAAAGTTAACTAAAAAATAAATACGCCTCAAGCCTAGGCTTTTCTGTAATGTCCAGATATCACAGTTTCAGCCTAGAGAAAATAAAACCTACTTTCCATCAATTGGTTCATACGAACCACAGAAGGGGTTTTTTTTCCACTCGATCCTTTGTTTTGCCGTCCAGTGATCGAGCCTCGGAGAGATACTCGGTACTTGTAACTTGTTCCAGAGAAACTTGCATCATTTGGCAGCCTTACAAATGTCATCCCTCAGGTGGCTGGATGCAAATAAGATGATAATGGATCTATGAGCTGCATCAATCCTTCCTGGACCAAGACGATGGAGGACATTAGCCCCTTCTTTCAAACTTTCACAGAAGTCTCAATCCACTTTGCCAAGGATACCAGCTGCCACATTTCTAGTGTCCTCTCTGCCATCCTCCTTAACACCACGCAGCTTCAACGTCCACTTCCAGCTGTAGCATTTACAATCTGCCACAGTAGCATCCCAATTCATTGCTTTTTCAGGTTTTGGATGCACTTGGTCCCTGAGCCCTCAAATAACCATTAACCCTCAAATACTCAAGATGTATTTAGTCATAATTTGGATAAAAGTGTCAGGTCAGTGTAAACTTACATTGATTAACCATGGATGTTAATCAACAAAAAGAGACAATGAAACAGTCAGTTGGGGGGGGGGGGCTAAGAAACCCAACTTGGCAGTGGGGGGTTGATTCTGATTACTGGCTGACAGCTTTAACCATGGATTTTTCTGGTGGAGTTATTCACCCCTTGATTTAAGTTGTTGGGAGCTACCACAGCCCGTTGAGAACTACCTCTCAATTTCTTCTTCACCTTTTTCTTTGCTGTGCTGAGGTTTTCTCTGTAATGCTGAGGTTTTCTCTGTGATGTCTCATCGTGTTTTATTAAACAGTTCAATATGTTTTCAAGCCAATTGCTACTCTTGTTTTTTGCATCAAGCCCACTTTGTCTGAACTTTGTCAGTGTAGTTACAGTTTGCTTTCTTGTCTCTGTGCCTGTTCTGAAACTCAAAACTGTTTGGAAATGCATATGTTGTTACACAAGGTTTAATAACACATCCACCTACTTGTTTAACCACATAACCTCAGTATTTACTGAGTTCCACCTTATATATATGTAGTCATTATGCTAAAATCTAATGGTTTCCCACATTTTTTAACTGGGACAATACAATCTTAACTGATTTTGTCCCATTTTCTTACTGATATTTGATAATAGTCAGTCACTAATTTCTGGTGGAATTAAAAGTTAATTACATAAAAAATGTAATTGGACTCCTAAATATAACTTGAACCTATAGTGCAAGACATATGTTACTGTTTATTGACGTCTTTCAGCATCATTGGAAACACCTTTATTTAACCAACTCCATCTTTATTACCCTGGTGTGTCAAAGCCTCTCTCCTGCCAAACTGCGCCCAGTGCTGCCAAACAGAAGAAATTTAACACAATCAGGGACAAAATGTCACAGCCGCTCATAACATACATACGCACGAATCAAAATTAGATTCTAAAATGGGTCCATTTGGGTGTATCTCTCCTCTTAATGTCTGCCACTAACCCTTCCACCCCCTCTGCCAACAGGGAAAGCTATTATTTGATTCTCCTCTGCTACAGACTAGTTTAGAGCAGTCTTTTTTAAAATCTTTTTTTGTTCACTGATTGGAGATTTTCAGGCTCTTAGGTTGATTCCAAAACATGTGGATGTGACAAAAACAATCTATCCATCTAAAAACAGATGTAAATGATGCAATGTTTACCATTTTTAGTGTGTGTAGATGACAACCACTGTATTTTGGACAAATAACAGCAATGCTAAAATCTTCATAAATATTGAGAACATGTTAATAAAATCTGTTCATAGAAAAGATGGCACTACTTCCCTAAAAATAAACCTGAACAATGTCATGTCTTTGGTAAACAACCTCCATGAAACATGATCATAACACTAACATTATAAAACAGTTAAACATATAAAATACTTAAACAGGGGTTTGGTTCAGATACGTTAAATGATCAACTTTCTAGATTCTTCAGTGTATAATTGAAAAAAATTGAATCCCTGTGTTTTTGTGATGCAGTGTTAATAGAGTAGATCTTTGCTGAGATGGTCACGTGGCGTCAGTGTGATGTCGTGAAATGAAGAGTGTGAACTCGCTTGACATGCTGTTATTTCTCCAATTTGCTTCTTTATAACTCTCCCAAATCTGAACAAAATGTTGTGGATAATTTTTTTTTTTTTACAAAGAGCTTAGGGCAAGTGACCCTGCTTAGCAGTTCAAACACCAATGATAAATACCACTGTAGCTCAGAATAAAGTCCCCAATACATAACTGTTCAGTAACAGGCAAAGCCAGGGGTCTGTAATCCTCCACAGAAGCGCTTCTGGCACAAACACTGCGGTCTAATAAAAATCTCCCTCTGACTCTACAGGCTTCCACTGGATTAGTGCCCAATCCAGACCCCACTCTCTCTTCATCAGGATGTCCACAGCAACAGTGTGTTCAATTTTCTATGCCCAGTGTCTGCTCAAAGCTTTACTTTTTAATGGTTACACATAGCTGTAGCAGCTTCGGCTGAGGTGGAAGGAGGTGGATCCTGCAGAGGGTCACTCTGACTGCACCATTCGGTTGCTGTTTGGTACTTCTCAGCATAGTGCTAGTGGCTAGTTCAGGGTCCTGTGGAAACAGGCTATCTGGCTAAAAGACGCAGACTTGTGGCCCCACTCTCTGTGTTCTGCTTGTCTTCCTTTCATCTAACTCTGTTGGTGTAAAACTAATGATAACAAATGAGGCCCTTTCTCTGACTTCCACCATTTGGCAGTCAAGTCCAGTCATGTCTTGTCATGTTTAAGAGGAAGTGAAGGTGATTTTCATCTTCCTGACCATGGGAGAGTAGAACCTGAACCACTGTGCGAGATGCATGTGCTGGTGGATCTGGTCAACCCTACATGAAGGCTGGAGTGACCTGAGAGCCTCACAAACTCTCAAAAATCAAGTGGAATGGATCTCAAAGCCAGTTCACATCTGACATACATTCTCAAAGAGGTTTTTTCAGACAACTAGAAATCCGACCTAAATGTTCAGCCTAAGTCACCAGATCTGGGGACTCCTCAGAAAGTGGAGACTGACAATATTTTTAAAAAGTTAAATATTGTAATATAACAATGTTAGATCCAGGCAAGTGTAAATTTTCTTTCCTTCTTAAAGTTTGCATGACCAAATACTTTTGTCATTATGATGTGATGCAATAGCAAACATTATGAATCAAAAACACACAAATACTCATCCTCCTACTCTGATACAGATGTAACACATGGCACCTTACTGTACGCTAAGAACACACACTGCTGTAAGCTGCTAAATTGGCCACAGAAGTGGAGAAATCCTCGGCGGCCTGGGCTTCACACGGACGCTGCCGTGCTTAGCCCCTCCCACTGCGTGACCTTTGCTTTTTGGCAGACGGGGTGCGGCTCTCACCGTGGGGCTCTCTGGGCCTCCATTCATCTAGAATTAGCGCCCGTGACTTTCCCGCTCCCAGAGCAGCCTCTCCCTTCCTGCTGGATCAGCGGGCAGATCCGTACCAGAGTTACCCCTCTCCTCTCCTCGACCTACGCGTTCCTGTTTTAGGTACTTTTCAAAAAGCATCATTGTTAACGGGGGTAATGATGTTATTTGTGATGCCGAGAGCTTAAGCAGAAACATCTGTCGCTCTGCTACATGCTGAATAAAACACGTTGGACAGGCAAAGCTGTCCAGACTCCAGAGTCCAGACTGTAATTGCTGTTGGCTGGAACAATGACAGCACACCGAAAGGAACATGGAGGATTTGGCCATGTATTGTAATGCATGCCACATTTTCTAATTGGTACATAAGGTAAAGCAGAGTTAGAAGACAAAGCAGTTTAAAGAAGCGACTGACCGCAGGTGTGGCACAAGGAGCGAAGGAGGACTGCTGTCTTCCTGCATTCAAAAGTGGGTTAATCCAAGCGAAGCAAAGTGAACAAGCAATTTGTGGCAGCAGCGAGATTCACCCTGTCAGTGACAGCCATGCTCATTTGTGGGTGGCAGTCAGGGATGATGATGGCAGTTGTGTGCGTTTCCTGATCTCTCAGCTGATGGAAACTAAGCAATTAAATTTAGCGTCTTGCTTCATGGCACATTTTTCCCCACTCTAGTCGGAGTCTGTTTTAATTTGGACATTGCTGACAATGTTCTTGATGGAGTTGGAATTGGAGGCAAAAGGGGTTGTTGGCCGACATTTCAGTTGTGTTGCAACCCAAGACTTCACTTTCACGTCACCTTAGCTGGCCTGCTGTTGGGAATCAGAGTTTGGCAGCGAATCTCCCTTTACTATTCATGGTACTTGGATGTGTCTTTATTCACAGCATAACACATAATTACTCCACCTAAAAATGTTTATTGCAACCTAAACAAGATCCTAAACAAGAAAGTCATGTCCTATTAAAATCGACTGAATCGTGAAATTATTAATCGCCAGCAAAACTAAGAAGTGCGTCTGTGCTATAACGCACAGTGTGCAATTCCCACTGTAATGTTTCCCAATCTTAATTTTTAGGGTCTTAAAGGAAATTATCTTTATTAGACTTACCTAACCTGTATGTATTAAATATTACTCTGTTACCACAGCTCAAGAGTACATTTGCCATAAAATCAACAGTATACTAAAACAGTCCCTACTCAGAGTCCTGTCTGCTTTTCAGCAAGCCCCAACAAAACATTTTTCCAAAGGTCATCATACCACATGCAGTCTACGAACCTGCTGTTTCCAGTTTTCTAGACCACCCAGCATCCACTAGCACAAATCCATCCCGTGTTTACCTGAGCTGGGAAGGTTGGGGTTCTGGCTGGTCAGCAAGACGAGGAAGTCCTGGCATGTGTCGACGTCCAGGAGAGGACTGTCATCCAAGCACAGGTCTATGATGAGAGCTACAGCCTTCTCACAGAACACGTCGTGGTCCTCGGAGGCGAGAGAGCGCATTGTTCGAGCCCCAAGTGCTCCTGCACGCTGTCTACCCTACGTGGCCAGGAGGACAAGGAGGACCAGGAGGACCAGGAGAATGGCAGCACTTCAGAACATGCTGTTCCTTCACGTTCCTGGATGTTGGCATGTGGATGCGGGTGCTTGGGTTTGTGTGTGTGTGTGTACGTGTGTGTATAAATGTAGATGGGAGGGACTTAATGAAACACCAGGCCCCCCAATGTGCTCTGGGGCTAAAAAGTGTTGCTTCACGTCAGATCCAAGCACCCTGCTGTCCAGCTCTCTCTCTCCCTGACTGGCTGTGTTTCAGCTCCAGGTCCTTTGTCCTTGCTCATGCATTCATCTGTATGGTTTTTCTCTCCTCTTTCTCTGTCAAACTCACATGGGAGAGTGTCTGATGGAGGAGGTGTCAAGCAAGAGGAGGGCCTTCTTTTCACTCTTTTCACCTCTTGTTCAGTTCACTTCTCCCTTTCTTACCCAGAGTTGGCGAAATACCATTATCAGACTGAAATACAACAAACCAATGTTCTCCCTCTTCTGTTCCCAGGTCTCTCTCTGTTGTGACGAACATTTTATTGAGCACCTATGTGCTTTTGCCACACACTGGTTGCCTCTTTTCTTTGTGTGTCCAGAGCTTCACGTGATACTTCAGTCTTGTCATATATACATGTCTAGATGTGTAATTACTGATGACAGGTCAAATATCTATAATTATTTTTATACATATAAATTCATCTTTATAATACCATGTGTTGATTTACTGTCAGAGTGAAAAGAGAAAACAAAAGTGTAATTGCTGGGTGCTGTGTTGAGCAATAATCATTACAACACAGAATCATTGTTAGACGGCAAAGGGAGATCCAGTGTTGGGATCTGTTGTCAAGAAGCAACGGTGATCTTAGAAATCCACAGAGCATAAAAGCTTAAAAGAAATGGGCCTTTTAAGACCTAACAAATTTCTTTCATACTAATAATAAAACTTTCTCTCATTGCATTGATGTATTCTCTTTCAATCTTCAAACAATTAATCCAATAGTCAGCCAGGACAAAGTGTTACTACTATTTTAAGTACTTTAAAATGGCAACAGTCTTGCTGTTCACACTCTTTCAGTTTCACTTTCTGTGTTTCACTTGGAATGTCTGTTTGAGAAGGATTGTATCGGTATGTTTCTGCTGATCGTCATCAGCTAATGAGACCAGGGCCAGGAAAGGTGTATCACCTGACAGAATAATGTGGGTGTACTGCACGATTCTCTTCTTTGTGATTCACACATCCTTTAGAGGCAAGTATCATTTTATATATCTTCCTCTCTTTCTCTCTCTCTCTTTCTCTCTATACATACAGTATATCTATATCTATAGGCAATGCAGTGTTTTTGCTGTTCCTATTTTGCGCTCTTCTTGACTGAGATTGACATTGCCATTCCTGGGAATATGTTGGAGCCACTCACCAGTTCAGAGGCCACAATCCCAAGTGTCCCTATCACCACTGGGACAACTGTGGTGTTAACTTCCCACATTCTCTCCATCCCTCAACCTCAAGCTTTCAAACCCCAATATGATTCCATCTCTTGGAACTGCTACATCTATGACTGTTGCTGTTTTCTGTATTTTACCTACTATGACAGTGGCTGGCTGATTCACCACTGTCTGTTCATTTTTTTTCTGGATCCCACAGGATCTTAGTGTAGATGATGCTCGGTTGTGTATCCCAATGTGTTTTCTCTGCCAGTATCTTCCAACCTGCAACTAGATACTGGAGTGTCTAGGATGCTCCTTTGCACAGTCTGCATCTTGGGCCTTCTCTGGTATGATACACCCCTGCCTCAATTAACCTAAGTCCTTAGCGCTTGATCTTGTGCTGCCATGATTTGTGCCTCTATCCTTCAGTGCAGCCTTTTCTAGAAGCCTAGCTTGACGCTGCATAAAAATTGGCTGATGCTACTTCCTGGTCTTGAATCTGTATTCATCTAAGTGAATCTGTATTCATCTAAGTGAATCTGTATTCATCTAAGTGAATCTGTATTCATCTTACTGAAAGGACTCAGCAGTAAGGACAATGCAATACCATGGCACCATACTTCACCTGCGCAGTTGTGTTTGAGTTGGGAAATCATTTTGTCCTCCAGGATTCAAGTATTCACACATATTTATATTATACCACAATGCAAAATACTTAAGTTGATGTTAAGTATCTTCTAGATTTTTCAAAAATCTGTTGGACAAAGGCTGTTTTCCAGTCTTATGAGCAGAGCTGAGCTCAGATTTACCTAATCGCCAGAAAATGTAGAGGAAGAGGACATTTAAGGAATTTCTTGTGGTTTGTTAGAGAAACAGTTTAGGTGTTTACTAATCAGCAGTCCATAAATGCTTCAGCGGTTGCTAGACACATATGTGAGACATCTAGCTGAAATTGTCACGCCCTCAACTTTCACCCTTTAAAAATGTGCACCAACCCATCAACTCATTTACACCTGTTACTGTTTAAGCACTCATCTCATTAACCTCTGTTCATATGCTTCTGGGTTCCCACTGCAGCTTTTTAAATGCATGATGATCATCTTTGCAGAACTAGGTCACAACTGCCTTTATGTTTGAATCTAGTTGTTCACTTTGGTTAGGTATACTGTAACTATGTTGTTATTCACCCTGTTTCCCACTGTTTATTATGACTTAGCCTTAGCATGTCTGATGATTTCTTTTTTGCTCTCTAGAATGAGATGCTCTCTGCACTTGTGTCCACACTGTCAGCTCCTTTATTGGAAAAACCAATGCGGCAAGACCCGATCCACCATTAATCTTGACCTTGGTCCAGTTCACAGGGGACTCTCAACCACTTTACTCATTTTTGGTGTGTGCGTGCGTGTGTGTGTGTGTGTTTTGGGACAAGTTGTCATTCAGAAAGAGAAGCAATGTGTTCTCACCATTGAGATAGTTTCCAGTTTACTGCAGAAGGCATTTTCTCCTGATCGAATTACCTTAGGTTGTCCAACTGTGTCATGAAGAAGTGGTGGGGATTTCTGTTGTTTTTCCTGATCCAATTGCTCAATTTTTTGTGCATTGATCAGCAACTACACCTCACTTGAGTTACGCCCACAAAGTTACCTGAGTGATTCTTGGTTTTATTTTCAGTAAACTCCTACGTTATTAGATTGCCTTCCACTTCAGGTTCATGTAAAAGCCAAACAAATGTACAAGATAAGATGAAATATCCAATGTAACATTGATTTAATGCCTAGTGAGTCCAATGTGACATTTCCTATGTGCAAGGAAGAAATGAAAATCATTAAGGAATGACACTAATGCTATAAGAATGATTTATTCTGAAGTATTTCCTAACATGATCAGAGGGTTTCATCCTCACACTCATTTTAGACATGCCAGTCTGTATCTCCACTCATGGCTTGTTTGCAGCATAAAATGTGACCCTCCAGTTTATTACATAGAAGACTGTATGTTGAATACAGACATATGCTTTTTCATAAACATACATAAAACTTAAGTCCATCAATAAGCTCTTTTTTGTAGATTGCTAATCACGCTTGAGTAAATATTTTATAATCTTTCTAATGTTGTTTTCCTGCTAAATTTAACAAATAGCCAACATACCTGTGGCTTCTGAAGCAGTTCAGTGTGCAACTACACATTCAGACAGGATCAGGATCTGGAAACACAACGGCCCTAAGACTGATCCCTATGGAACTCACTCAGTTTTAAGGCAAGTATGTTTTCCTATTTACACAAATCAGTTGGTGACCTTGGTCTTTTCAAGTATCAATCAAGTATCTAACGTTTCGAATAGAAATTATATTACAGTGCATATCCACATTCTTCAAATGTATATAAAAATGTGTGTGCTGTTGTGTTGCTCTGTATCACTAATCTGTATTAGAGGAGCATGATTCTGTCAGACTGCTATAGATGCTGAATACAGTGTGGCAGTTACTGAACAAATGTGGGAACAGTTCCAAAATGGGAACAGACTCATTAACAGTATTTTTCTATCACTAACAATTCAAGTTGACTGAAGTTTGAGCTTTACACTATTACACTTTTTTCCCGCTTACTCAGAATTTTACTGCATCACAAAAACCTACAGATTTTCAAGTGTTGTTAGATCATATTGTTTTATATATGCAGGTTCATAGGTTCAATATACATTAAGCATTAAGAGAACATTAAAACTGAGTATTCAGAAAGTGCTAAGAAAGCTTTTTTAAAAATATTTTTAAAACTTTGAGTTGTTTTTATTTACCTAAAAACATTTTACTCAGATTTTGAGTTGAATCACAGTACATAGTACAGTGCTAGTAAGATAGTAAATGACCTGCAGTTTTTCTTCTCACTTCTCTAAAGACAACTGAACAATTGAACAACTGAACAATTGAACAACTGAACAATTGAAAAGACTTCTGTTTAAAAAACAAACCCTTGACAAACACTTCATCATGAGAATGCATGATAAATACTGTTGGCTCATTACAACAGTTCAGAGAATTATATCTTCTTGTCAAATACATTTTGTAATCATGATCTGACCAATCGGTATTAGAAAAAAACTGTACCTTTGTCTTCAATGTTGTCCAGTAACAGCAGAGTAAAAATTATATTGTCTTTGTGACAGCAAATAAAAATGATACTTAATAAAACAATATATAAACTAGGTAAAACTGATTAAATCATAATAAACAGTATATAAAATAATAAAATAAAGTAACAACAAAAAGCCCAATGCACAGGTTTACCTAACAAACAGCCAGCAATGTGAAACCAAACACTTCATTTTTATGTGCCTGTCTGCAGTTGTTAGATGTCTATGAATGCATCCTGTTGTTCAACAAAGCCTGTGAATATTTTCTGCGAGGCCTTTTCACAGCTAAATCCCCCTCCTCCCCTCCCCTTGCTGAGGACGGTTGCTGTAGAGTATAAGAACTGAACAAGAGAGACTCTGTAGGTCTCGTTAGATCAAAATAGGTGTTCACAAGTGTAACTTTGTCTTTCTTTTCCCCTTTGAGCTTCAGGCTACAAAGCTTTTCTTCTAACTGTCCTGGGAGATGATGAAAACACACTGAAAGAAGATACTCATTCTGAGCAGAACATTAGATAACAATCATGCCTCCCAACCAGTATAAAAAAATTCACTATTTGGCACTAAAAGACAAGCAATAAATGGCAATAAATGCCATCTATCAGTGTTCATTATTATACAAGGACAGAAGTACGTACTTTAAAAAGTATGTACTTTATACCGTTGTATAACTGGTTGGTAAAAGTAAACCACTGCTCAGACCAGTATCTATAATGATCCTCTCTAAACAAAAAATACTTCTCCAGATTAATCTCTTTCTAGAGCACTATTTTAGACTAGATTGCAAATATGTCGTAACGTGTCTGTAAATATTTTCAGAAACTAAATACAACCATAACTACATTAGAATCTGAGTCACTTGATGCTTAAGTCTTTTGTGGACCAAAATGGAGAGAGAGGCTCATGAGGTGGATTTCCGTACAAGACAGAGTTTCACTTCAAAATGATTTTACATGATCCAGTGTTACTCAGGTTACTGCAGGGATATAATAAACAGATTAATAAAGGATGTCAAGGCATATCTGTCATGTCCTGGCCAAAGTGACCTCATCTGGAGGATGTAGCTTCAATTCCATTCTATTGCCAGTCTGTTTAATCAAAAATGTTTAAAATCAGCAATAACACCTAAACCTAACATGTTTCCCAGTTGAAATGAATAGATAATTAAAATAATTTTATTCAATTCCATCAAATACTGATATAAACACTTAATAATCTAAATTATTCTTTTTTTTTTTTTTGCATATAGCTGCATTAAAACCACTATTAAAAATATGGGTACTGCAGCGCTTTATTAATTTAATGTGTGCGCAAAAAAATGTTATGTATTAAACTCTTCTTTTCTTTTCCTTTTGTGTTGAATATATCTGAATATTGATTCTGGGAACAATTTAGTTTTTCACTAATCCTATTATATTGCATTACATAAATGTAAACAGTATTATATGAGTCTGTGGTTTATGGACTGAGAGAAGGCGGTTGTATGTCTGGGTGTTTATGGATGTCTGAGTGTACAGACAGCCTGTGTATATGAAAAGAGATCCACTGTGCATTCTGTCTACAGTTATTCTTTTTAATTATTTATTTATTGCATACAGAGAGGAGAAATACAGTATCAGCCACTACCCACATCAGCAATGTACCAGTGTTTTGTTCTTCTCTCCCTCCCCCAATCACAGACTCCAGAATACAACACAGGGGGAAAATGGACATGTTAACACTGTGTTGCCTAACAAAACTGGAAAGACTCACCTATGTGCTATAGCCTATTATTGAAAAGACTCATCTATGTGCTATGGCCTATTATTAAAAAGACTCACCTGTGTGCTTTAGCCTATTATTGAAAACAAACTAGCAGTGAGACATATTGGGGGAGAGATACTACAATAGTTGTGGATGAAAGACCTTCCAGTTATACAACTTAATGGCATTTTCCTAATTCTAATATTGTACGGGAAAAACAAATGTAATATCTGACCATAGACTTTACAGACAGTTGTCACATATCTGTGCAATGGGAAATTAAATCTAATTTAATCAATCGAAACCAAAGAAGTCACTTTAAACAGGCAGATGTAATCCTGCCCAGAAAAACAGTCCTCTCCTCCAATACAAACATTAAAGTCCCTGCTATTTAAACAAACTAAAACCTATATATGTGTTTTGTCAGCTGGCAAAGCACATCCAGACTTCCTGTATTGCTGTTGTTGGGCCAAGATCATAACAGGTGTTCTAGGGTTTTAAAGGCAAGCATAATGTAACTGTAATGATGTCATATTAGCACTCATATTCGCGAGCAAGGGAGCGTCTGTTTTGAGCATCTCAGTGAGTCCTGCTGTGAAGACCCAGCACAGAGATGAATATTTTATAGGCTGACAGTGAGGTGCCCCAGCTGTCTCTGCGGCCCCCCTGAGCTCCATGGGAGACGCTACGGGAAACAGGCCAATCTCTGTGGAATTATTTTCAGTCATCACACTCCGGGGGAGCTGCTCTCATAAAGCAGGTGAGATGCATTTTTTTTAAAAGTCGTGATTGTTAGTTTGTAGCAAAGAGAAATTTTGCTCAGGTAGAGCTGGGTGCAATATAGCTTTTATGATCCACTCTTGTTAGTTTGTGCTGAGCCATACAGTATATGTCACTAATCAATGAGAAGGTTTCCAGAAGCTATAACACTAGAGTAAAAAGGCTCTCACTGCGTTCATTATCATGTTGAGGGGCCCTTAGAAAGCACTGACAGAGCTTGCAGGACCCTGCCAATTCGCACCAGTGAGCCAAATGACAATAATTCCTCTAGACTTACATTTCTAATGTACAGTATGACCCATGCAGTACCAAGAAAGTTAGCATAGCATTTAGCTAACCAGAATTTTTTTTCCTGTGTGACCGTTGTATGACCACTGTGTGATTGCAACAGGCTTTGAACTTTACTGAAGGTTTCAGTATGACCCTGTGATGTTCCTGTAGCTAACCTGGTAGTTAGGAAGGCGCTGGAAGTACCAAGGTCATGGACCTGACTCCCAGGAAGCAGTCATACTGACAAAAATGAAAGTCACTCTGCACAACAGCACTTGCCAAATACTGTAACTGTAATGTAAATGAATCCTCCACAAATTCTCCGCAGCACTGGAGCTGTCTCCCGAGGCACTGTATTAGCCCCCCCCCTCCGAGATTCTTGATTAATATGCATCCTGTGGACGGTGATGAGTCCTCAGCAGTCGCTGTGCTGTTCCAGCACATGCAGATGGGATACCGCATCGCCTGCCTCCACATATGGCCATGACACAACTCATATCAGGATCACAAATTACTGCAGCAGTTAGGATGCTGTGTTTAGATAGACAGCAATGATTGAAATAACTCCACTTCGAAGCTGAAAGAGAACGAGCATTATGTGTTATATTCAAGACATGCTTTCAGGCTGGGGGAGATTAGTAATCTGCAATTCTTTAATATATGGAAAGAAATGTTCTACTTTAAATGCATTTTGTTGCAGACTGTTCTAGAATATAAACCAATAAAATGCAATGTGATGCAACTTTCATAACTGGGGATTTTTTTTTTAATTACTTGCTCATGTCATTGTCCAGGGTGCCAGTCCAGCTCCTCGTCCCTCACTCACATCATCCAGAGGACTCTCCCCGCTCACCAGTGATCTCTGCCTTCTGGAATCTCTCGGTTGTGCATGAGAGATTTTCAAAGCTTCAACACTTCAACACAAAGCTTACCCTCAGCTTCATTGTGTCAAAGGTGGATGTTCTCCCTGAAAATGCTGGAAGGTGTTTATATGTGTGTGTGGCCTTTTATTTTGAATAGGTGGTGACATCCCATAATAGCCTCCTGCTCTTTGACCCAAGTCAAACAGCTTTGGACCTCAGGTTCTACTGAGATGTACAAACCTAAACTGCATTGTTCTTTGCAATGAGACCAGGAAACCTGTGCTGTTACCTGGCAAAGACTAAACGTGAACTCAATTAATTAAGATTAAAAAAATGAGTGCTCAAGCAAAACTTTTTATATAGATATCAGTGACCTAATAATGGGTTTTAAACCCATCATTGTAATGTCATATGTGATGATAGTATTACTCATGTTCTCTGTGTTGAGCACCCAAACATTCTTTTTAGATCAAGGCTACATCTTACATAAATCTTAATGCCGCAAGTGGAAAATCATATCCCATGTTCCCATACCGGTGAGTCACAAACCGAGTTGGTGCAGTGTTTCTGTTGTAGGGTTCCTCGTGCTGCACCCAGGGTTTTCTTGTGTTTGTGCTGCTGGGACATACTAGTGGGAAGGTCATGACCTTTTCAGAAGATGCATGTTTGCTGCTCCTTTTTGTATGCTAATTGAGATCCATTGTGGGGAGTTTCTCCTTGAGTTAAGCTGCGAGTTTGTTCATGAAAGATCAGGCCTGCAGAGGTCTGGCTGGCGCTCACAGTCCCTTTGGTTCTGCATGTTTGGTTTTGCCTCCTCCTCCTCTGAGGTGGATGAAAAATTTCATGGTTTCTGACAGGCAGATTAATCTCAATCTGGCAGCATAGCGGACACCGTGGAAAGTACCTCAGCCAGCGTTAGCATTAGGGTTACCCTCAGCTAGGGTTAGGGTTACCCTCATCAAGGGTTAGAGTTAGGGTTACCCTCAGCTAGGGTAACAGTTAGGGTTACCCTCAGCTAGTCCTGGGAAAAACAAATCCAGCACAAACATAGAAAAGCACTGGATCCTCTGATCCCCTGGTATTTGGAAGGTATTTTCATAGTGACAAAAAGGCCCTTTGAGGAGAAAGAAACTATGGTAGCTTATGGCAAAACATTTTCATGAGAGTCCACACAAAGGGTTTATTCTAAAATGTGGGTGGTATGATGTTTAAATTATTATTACCCAAGGTCATTTTAGACATAACACTGGCACAGGACATTCCTGTGAAATTAGTGCATCCGTCTGATAATGTTGGGCAATGTCTTCATGAATTGTTGTAAACAATACCTTTTTGGAAGTCATTACATCTGCACTCACAGACAAAAGGCACTGACTAAGGATTACAAGAGACAGAACCCAGTCATAACACTCATCACTGTTTACTTTTTCACCTGGTCATTAGTAATTACTTGGAATAAACATCATTCTGTTTTAAGCATATTTCTCCTTCTAGAACAGAGAGGCATTCAGATCAGAATATAAATGACAATTTTTCAGTAATGGCTGATGCACCCCTATATATACTTTTATATATTTCCTGTACCTTAAAGTTTAGATGTGTGCTGTATGCTATACTTGGATGGCCACTATTTCCCTGAAGCCCTTATTCTGAGTTTGTTAAATTGGCTGTAAAGTGGCCCATCCCCTGTTCCGCATCATGTATGAAGACAAATGACAGCCAGAGGAGCCTCGCACAGGCCTTAGCGTAGCACTAGCAGAGAGAAGCAGAGGTCCCTCGCGCAGGCCTTAGCGTAGCACTAGCAGAGAGAAGCAGACGAGCCCAGGGAAAAGATGGATGCTCACGCGTCGCATGATCTGGCTTGCGAGCTGCGGCCAGTGCCTCCGCGTTTCCAGAAGAGTGGACTAGTCTTAATGTCAGAGCCTCTATCACAATAACATTTGAGAGTAATAAAGGTTAGTAGTAGGAATTAAATGGCTGGAATGTTAATTTGTATGGACAATTATATTTTAGGTTAGTGTGTGTATACTCGGCTAAACTTTTGTGCCAGGAGGCTTTTCCCTTAATCCCAACAGCCATTAAATGTGGAAACTTCATTATTAATTTAAACCATTTTTGCTATTAATGTTTGGATAATAAGTCATGCTGCTTACAGTCAACTGGTTACCCAGTGAATACTAATAACAAACACAATGCCACACATGATTTGGGACAGCAAGGAGTGTTGAAAAGCTATACTTTGCCGAATGCAAAAAATCACTGACTTCATTTCAACCACGGGGAGGGGAAGCCAAAACAAACAAGAAGCAAAGACTTCCATTTGCCCCGGACACAGGATCCCTGACAAGTCCAGCAGTATCGGTATCAGAGAGGGGATTTCTGCTATTCCCACTTCCTGCTTTTGAGCCTCATATCATTTATTTACAGTGCCATTCCTGGCATCCCTCATGAGGACGTGTGCATTGTTCTGCTCTCCTAAGACACACAACAACACCTCTGTAATGTAATCAGTGTGAGAGGATCCAGGCAGCTACTGAAGAGTCTCACTGCAGGCTGCTGTAGCCCATCATCGGTTTATTCACTTCGAGATCCACTTCGAGAGTTGAGACGTGAGTTGAATTCCGGATCCTTCCGAAAAAGGTGCTGTTCTGCACCTCTCAAGCACAGCCTGCAGTAAGCGACTAAAAATACCTCAAGCTCCACGCCAGATAGCCGGGTGAGGGTGGCAGCGGAGAGAGGAGAGCTGGCGGCATCGTTATCTCAGTTTTTCTGATCTTCTCTGGCCAAGGCAATGGAGGGAAAAAAAAAATACTGCCGACCTCAACCTTGGCAGCCAGAGTGTGCGGTGCTATCATAATGAGGTGAAATCCAATAGGCTACTTCTGATGAGGGTCAGAGGTCAAACTGAGAAAAGCAAGTGACAGCCATGCAATCTGTGAAAAAGCCATCATCCATATCAGGAGGCAGAAAAAATAATTGATTTGTGCCCATTGTGGTTTTCACCAAGCTGTTGCCATCAAATCATTTTCCTGCAAAGACATCACGTAGAGTGGATTAATCCAGAAGGTTCTGAGGTTATTTAAAATGTTAATTAGAGTGTACGGCAAAAAAGATGAGCTGCAAAGACTCCCAGCAGGCTGTTTGAACTTTAAGTTTCCTCCAAGAAGAGGAAAAAAAACTCTGTAGGTGGTGACAGGACAAAAAGATTCACGACAAGAGTAAAAAGGTGAGATAAAATGGAGAGGTCGGTCAAAGCTACAGCCATCCATCAGATTAAGGTTAAATTATGACAAACTACAGCCATCCATCAGATTAGGGTTAAATTATGACACCACAACAGAATATTTAAGATACAATAGAGCTGTGCCAAGAAACCTGTGCATAAAGAGCTTTGCGTGTATGTAGGTGGATTGACCATAACGTGCTTGTGCTATATTTATTAGTAGTAGAAAAAAAGCTGCCTTATTAAACGAAGAGGGGACTTTTTTTTAGCTTCAAGTAATTACAGAAGTTTTACTTCTTTGATTTTTTGATTTTTTTTGGTTATGGCACAGTGCCAAGGGGTTAGTATGTCTCTTATGTAATTTTAATCATCATTTCTTAAAGCTTTCAGTTAATCCAGTTTACCACTTTTCTCACACCTACACACACAAATGCACACACTCCATGCAATACACAATGTAGCAGATGAAATGCCAGATGCTTAAGTGGGTGTCACATATGCTCAGTAAAGTAACCTTCTTTTAGAAAGTGTTATTTCTTTGCTTGTGGTGGATTACATAGTGTGACTTTAACTGCAGAAGGCAGAGCCGCAATGGGTTTGACAGAAACGACTCTGATTCTCAAGACCGACTTGCTGAACGTTCATGAATACATGAAAAACATCTTGTCACCAAACCATCGTAGGCAGTTCACACCTTACTGCAGCAGTGACACATCACTTATGTGTGAAGAGTCTCTGCTCTTACTGCAGGCACGAGAGGCTTTTCTGCAGTGCCCTCTAGTGTCAGTGCTCCCTCTGTGCACCTTCCATGGTTAGCCTAAGGGCTGGAGATGAGAAGCTCAGATCTGTGCCCAAGGGCAAAAGATCAGACAGGCCAAGGCCCGGAGGGAGCACCAGCCAGTCTAACACACTGATACACACTCACAAGGCTGTCAAGAAGGGACAGCTGGAACAAAAGGCAATTCAAGAGTGGCAGGTCGATAAAAACTCCAGGCCATATAGCACTCTGTCTCTCCAACACACACATTCACATACATACACACACACACACACACAAACCTTTGGTATCCCTTTTATGTGGCATCTTACACTTTTAAGTTATCCAAGTATTGGAACACTATGCACAACAATTGCATGTGTATTCAAATGCCTTAGAACTTTCATAATTCTAATCTCAACCATTTTCTGGTACGTGTTGATCTATAATTTAGTTTTTATATCATTGTGGTGAGTATATTATACTGCAGTAATAATTTGTGTAAGGTATGCTTACTCTGATGAAAACTATACCCCTATACTCTTAAATTAATTGCCATGCTACCATGTGCATTTGAAGTATGTTTCTATGGAGAGTTTGGACTGTAAATGCTATGCATTGACATAATGTCACCACTGAGAGGCAGTAGATTCACAAGGAAATAAAAAAAAACAAAAAATACTCCAATTAACATGCATCTCCTAAACTATCAAATAAAAAACTTATGCAAGTAAGACTGTAGGATGACTGAAAACAGAAAAAGAGAAATGGACAAAAGAGGAAGAACTGATTAAAAAAAGACAAACATTTCTGTGCTCTGCTCAGTTTCCCCATTTTCCTTTTTATTTTCCTCATCTTTTTCCTCTATAGTTCTTGTGTCTCCCTCTCTCACAACACACACACACACACACACACACTATTGCATCTCTTAGTCCAATCCGTCGCAGTCTAGTAAAGGCCAGTAAAATTAATTTAAACTGCTGAAATTACACTCCAAATTTTAAACCATGAAGACAACAGATGAGTCAAACTGTTGTGGATATAAATGCTGTAACTTTGATTCATTGCACCAGTGAAATTATTCCTCTTCCAAAGCCCCCAAAATTTTGAATGAAGGCTGCAGTGAGCATTTGTCATGCCAGGGCCTTGTGCAGCCTCTTTAGATTATTTAAAAGTCAGAATAAATTTGTGTTATTGAAACACCATCTTAATACTAAATACACGTCACTAACAAGTATTAATTAAGATTATTCTGTAGGCCTCATTTGTTACTGAAAAAATGAATCACTTTGGATGCTGGGTAATTTAGCTGGAGCCATATAGAAAACTCGAAGGGACATGTAGAGAGAGAAACATTTTAGCATGTGGGACACAGTCACTAAAGTCAGAATTTGGGAATTTGGGATAGAAGTAGTCTTATGATAAATTGTTTGGAATTGTTTGGATTTGGATTAGACATACAGGATGGGAAATGTTTGCCTGAAATGTCTATTTTCCTAATCCATTTGGACTAGGTTTGGAATTTGTCACAGTTGCTGCCACAGGGTCCTGCTCATACCTGCTCCATGAGTAGATCTCCAAGACCAGCCAACGCTGGCAGCTGAAGCACTAGACGCAAATCCTCTCGCATCACCTTTGATCCTTTTCCCTGCAAGCACTTTCCGCCACATATAGAACCGAAGATCTTTCAAAGCGCAATAATAAAAACATTTTTGAAGCTTTAGAACCATCCACATTTTCCCAACCGGACCGAGCACTGATTAAGCCCGGCTCTGCCTTCCAGTGGGGCCTCAGTTACCACGGCATTCGACTGAACTGTAGCCGTTAGCAGTGTGGCAGATCGCATGGCAGGGCGGAGTCACACTCAGACAGGGCGGAGTCACACTTGGACAGGAGGGTGACGTTTCTGAAAGCCTCATGGGTGCCCGGACATGCTCCACTTCCCAGCCTCAACACTCCTCCACCACCTCTCCACACAAGCTGCTTTTTTCACTCTTTTCTTTCTGTTTTCCCTCTTCCAGAGGCATTTGATGGAGTGGAGCATGGAGGAGAATGGAAAGGGGTGGGGGCAGGGAACCTGGAGAGCAGGTTCAGACTTAATGCACCACATATGGACAGGCTGGCAATGCTGCAATAGGCTTGGCCGTGTTTTAAAGAGATCGGTTGAGGAGGGAGGGGGGGGGGGTTGTCATGGTGTGTGTGTGTGTGTGTGTGTGTGTGTGTGTGTGTGTGTGTGTGTGTGTGTGTGTGGAGGGAGGGAGAGGGGGAGCTTCACGAGAACTCACCTATTATTTTGTTTACAAATTGAAATATTACAGTCCAATGAGGAATTTGTCCAATGGACAACTGAAACTTAATCTGTTATTATTAGTGAGGCATATGGAAAGTCAAACATCTCTGTCCACTTGTTAGGTAACTGGGCTTATCACTTTTTAGGCTGTTCCGTTTTTAAATCAGTTTGAATAAGGTGGACGCTGATAGTAAAAGCAAAAGAACACACAGAGCCGAAGAGCCAATCGTTCACAGCGTAAAGCATGAAAAGGAGCGGTGGCCGTATGTGCTGTACGTCATGCGTCTGCCTCC
The DNA here is from genome assembly GCA_025802075.1 of Tenebrosternarchus preto. NCBI lineage: Eukaryota > Metazoa > Chordata > Actinopteri > Gymnotiformes > Apteronotidae > Tenebrosternarchus > Tenebrosternarchus preto. The sequence continues at coordinate 2,880,599 of JAOYMR010000018.1, read as the reverse complement.
ACTGCTGGACCTAAAGGAGGAGGATCAGAAGATCCACATGGTTCAGCATCTGGCTGAACATGGTGTTATTGCACCGAATATTACAGGCTGCATTTTGGACATCGTGTTATCCTACAGTGTTTTCTTCCACCTCCTCCCTTTTTAGGTAATATTTTGTAAGAATGGACCAAAAAATGGCACTTAATCTTTTAGAGGGTCTTTCTTCATTTAGTGTTCATGTTTGAAAAATATCATTGATGTTTAATGCACTTTTCAACAATTATTGTTGTTGTTTTGAGAAATTACTATATTAATCATTTTAATATCATTGTCCACTTTTGTTACAGCACCATGCATATGCAAAAATGGGTGTTTTCATACAGTTGACTCACTCACACTCTGTGACTAGTGGACATCGTCTCAGTCTGGGACAAAATGTTCTTAATAGCACTAAGTGTGGACCAGCTAACATTTGTCTTGTGAGGTAACGCAGCTAGTGGAAGATATCGCTTTGGAACATGGCTGCCTTAGAATGAATGGAAGTCGCGCTTGGTCTGGTGCACACCGATAGTCGTCTCACGTTTACGTAATGCGATGAAAGTTGTGCATTGAATGAAAGTGAGACTAATTTGAAATTATAGGATGCTCTGTGTGATTCCACGCGATGTGAACCAATCATTGTCACCCTGGAATGTTGATTTGAGGTTCCGAAGGCAAACGAATCAGCAAACTGTTGTTGTGATGGACGGAGGTAATAGTGTTCATGTCATTTAACTCGCAGTATGAGTTCCGCTTGTTGAACAAAAACACATGCAGCTTTTGTTGGCGATCGGAAAAGTTGGGGAAAAGCCAACGGAGCGTCATAATCAGAAGTGTCTTCTGTAGCGTCACAAAGTGTGTCTTCTTGTTGCGCTGTGGTTCCCAGCGGCACACGATGCGCGACCTGCTCTCCACAGCGTTTTTACGTTTAACATTAGTTTACAATACTACGTAAATGTGCTTAAGGAAATAATGCATCGTTACGGATCACCACCAAAGAGTTGGCTTGGTCTCCGCTTACGACTGGGTGAGTAAAAAATAATGAAAATTAATTACACTGCATCATTGTTTTCGTTTAGCCATTATACACTTTGATTATACTTTTCCTTCTTAATAATTATAAGAACGTTGTGTGCTTTTGAGACGTGAAGTTGTAAAGATCACAGCATGACTGTTTCCGGTGTACTTAAAATACTTGCAAATAGGATGGTGAAATGGTACAACAAATAGTCCTTGGTTATAGGCACCTCCGGTAACATACTAGAGCTTCGTGATCTCTATCCATTAAGGTTTGTTTTCTTGGCTCTACCCCTACACTGTTTTCAGCTCTGATTAATTAGCTTACCCCGACGTGTCAGGCCAAGCTGATGTTCTCAGAGCGACAGGTGTAACATGAGCCTCAGTTGTAACTGAAACCTTTGGAGTGTTCTACCTCTATACAGGCATTTATACCGAGGGGGAGAATTGCTGGATAAGTGAAACTGGCCTTGTGCCACCGGCTTTTGGAGAGGATTATTGCCATATCTGTCAACTTTTAAGTTTCTGTACAGTCTGAGAACTGACTGTTCAACACTTGTAGTTATGGAGAGGACAGATGATTTTAGTCCAGATTCAATTGCAGTGTGTTTCGCCGTTGTGACTGGCGTGTAAACTTCCACGTCAACCAGTGAGCGTTAGGGGTTACCTCCGATTTCTTTGAAGAGGGAACACAATACAAACTGTACTGATGTCTGAACAGCTGCTGAGGGACTTCATCAGGTTAGATTTGGGGAAAATTAGATGAGGAGAGACCTCCTCTCACTGGTGTGGTCAAAGGTGGACATCAGAGGTCACATAAAGGCTCTGACTGTTGGGTGCGTTGCCTCTCCTAGAGTGTCCACCCTTTTTGTTTACATGGTAATTCTCGAACTGGGTGTCCACTTAACCAGTTATATCAACATACTTCACTCATAATTTGGTTAAAAATCACCAACATTAAATATAAGTGAAACATTCAACAAGCTTGTACAATTTTTACTTTTTGGATGCATTACTTTTATACTCACAGGTGGCTCACAGAATTATTGTATCTATTTTCTGATAGCCCACTGAATAAAGCTATAGACAGATCACTATCATCTGAACTATGGAAAACCATTCAAGTTTTCCATCTCAAGTGCCTTGTCCACAATTGTAGCCCTCATTTCCAAACACCAGACTAATGTTATGCTGTACATGCAATGAATGTAGTTCTTCATAATGCCCATGGTTTAGCAGCAGAAGGTCCTGAGGAGCATTTCAGGTTGTAACTTGACTGACTAACCTGTCGTCTGGCTTCCAAATCTAAACCGCTTTTATATTGTCTGCTACTGAAATCCGATACATACTGTATCTGATGCATGTCAGTGCGACTCGGTCTGAACAGTTGGATCAGAAATCATGTGTCTTTGAACTCAGCATTCATCATCATTCCAAGTTGGTCAGGAGGTAAAATGGGACCTCAACCCACAGTGAGGTAGCTGTCATAACTCCTCACAGAGGCATAATTCAATATCTTGACCCTGGTTTGTTTTCTTGCTCCCATTGTAATTTGTTGCCGATGTCGCAGATGCGGCTCCATCAGTATGTGCATCAGGCTGGTGGTTGCTATGGTTGGCTTAAGTTACAACAAAATAATGTGAGACTTGCAGCACTGTTCCATTGCACATGCAGGTCAGTTCAGGTGCATGATGTGTTCAGACTAATGTCTGATACAGACCAAAAGATACTGTGAACAGTCTGACTAATGTCTGATACAGGACAAAAGATACTGTGAATAGTCTGACTAATGTCTGATACAGGACAAAAGATACTGTGAACAGTCATACTAGTGTCTGATGCAGGACAAAAGATACTGTGAACAGTCTCACTAGTGTCTGATGCAGGACAAAATATACTGTGAACAGTCTCACTAGTGTCTGATGCAGGACAAAAGATACTGTGAACAGTCTGACTAGTGTCTGATACAGGCTAAAAGATACTGTGAACAGCCTGACAGAAAAATCAGAATCGGGCCACTTTTACCTTTTACCAAAAGTATTTTGGTCTGAATGTTGAGTGTAGGCTGTTTAGAATGAACATGTTAAGATTAGAAGTAACAAGACATTGGCATGAGAACCAAAGCAAATTTAAAATAAAAGATCAAGGAACATGTCATGCACTGTTAATCATATGTGTCCTGTAGTTATATTGGTTCTATGTTCTGTGATCATTAAGTAAATGTCATGCTGTTGCAAAACACTTTTTTTTCCCTTTTTGAGTTTTATCATGGGAGGGCTGCATTGTGGACCATATGTCACTGAAATGAAAAATGTCCAAACATTTGTTTCGATGCCCCTTGGCTAGTGGGACCCGTCTATCCTGTGGAGCAGATGGATGAAGAGTAACATCAATAGACTTGGCTGTCTGGGGGTATTTTCTGGTAGTATTCCATCTTAGAGTACATGAATTCGGGTCTATCTGAGCTACACTAGATATTCCAAGTATCCCTAAGCACTTTTGTAAGTAGCTCTGGATAAGAGCGTCTGCCAAGTGCCATAAATGTAAATGTAAATGGTATTATTATTGTAGCCACAAACTTGCAATATACTCAAAGTGTGTACAAAAATGTGCAACAGTTATTTCAGTTGAGCAAGCAGTTTTAGTTGGTACTGACATTGTATGGGGGAAAAAATGGCTCAGGTTGATCCCAGTTTAATATCGGTACAGTGACAACAACCTCAAGTTGCTTGAACTCAGAAGGACCACATATCGATGAAGGGGTCAGCAGGGTTGTCTTCCTTATTCATCTCAGATCTGGCTGTGTTCACTCAGGGTGCAGAGAGCATGTGTTCCTCAGGCTGGGCTACCACTTGCTGCCTTGTCATTAAGACTAACTCCTGCACATCAAGCTGCTCTAAATCGTTCCCATATGCTCGGGAAGGGATGGTTCCCAGCAGCTCAGGAGCTCCCAGCCGACTCTCTAATTTGTCAGAGCAAAATTAGGTATGCGGGAGGAGCTCTGGGCCTGCCGTGGCCTGGCAGACACCAGCTCGAGGTTTCTTCTTAACCCTTCCTCACCTTCCATGAAGGAGCAGGAAATGAGTTTTCCCTCCTCCGCCCGCATTCCCTCCTCCGCCCGCCCGCCCACGATCCCTCCTCCCGGGGAAGATGGGATGGCGGCGTGGTTTGCAGCGCGTTCTTTGTGTCACGCCTTTGTGTGACGCTGTAACTGTAGGAGGGACACTGATCATAAAGAATCATGAGGTCTGTAGGTGGACCCTTTGAAAAGAGAGCTTTGTATCTCTCTCTGTTCGGAAAAGTCGCAGGTCCAAGTCTCCCTCACATCCCAGCATGCACTTCACATGTGGATGAATGCTGCACTTGTCTGTCTTGCTGTGTGGGTCAAGAGGCGGGGGGGGGGGGGGGGGGGGGGGGGGCCCGGGGGGGGGGGGGGGGGGGGGGGGGGGGGGGGGGGGGGGGGGGGGGGG
>JAOYMR010000018.1:2842792-2856738 GCA_025802075.1 Tenebrosternarchus preto | reverse complement strand
ATATATATATTTAGCACCAAAGCAATTTCTCCAATTTCACTAAAACTCCAATATCTCTCCTACTGCATTTAGCAGTGATACATTCTTGTGTATTTTGTAACCAGATATTTTGCAACAAAGATCTACCCAGAGTTGTCTTCAAAGTTGAAAAAAAAATTGGCTTTGACATGCAAAGCCTAGGAGTAGAAAGTTTCCCATTTGATTCCTCTGTCTGCTTTTCTGTTTATAGATTTTGAGAGAGAGTCTGTCTCTTTAAAATGCAAATCGGGCAATTAAGCCCATCTTGGCAGCAGCTAATTAGTTACGCTCAGTAGAGGTGTGTTTTTGCTTGGCTCCAAGTGAATGGCTTTACGCTATGAAGTGCGTGAACCGCAAAGATAAATTGAGAAAGGTAAAAGGGAAACTGTGGTGTTAGCTGTGCTTGTAAACTGCTGATTCAGAATTCTGTAGCTCAGGATCCGTATGCAGTGATTTATCTTCAAAAGCCATGCTTGTTCTGCTCTCTTTCATTGCTCTGAGTGCTTGAATACATATAGGGCCCATATAGAGTCTTGGCCTTGAGTTTGACTTCCATTTCGAATGTAACAGAATCGGAGGACGTTAAAGCAACGTCCGTCAATGGAGAAGTCGGCCGGTGCCTCCAGGATATGACCAGTCTTTCATCTCGGGCGTTTCCTCCTGCGTGGACGTAAGCCAAGCGCTTTTCTGCAGTCAGTTCGACTCACTCGCTCGTGCCAGCTAAAATCAGGAGAGGAGGCATAAGCGCTGACTGCGGATCAGTGGCTAGAGGTGGGGAGAGAGAGAGTCGGACTCCGCCTCCCTGCTTTCCAACCTCTTCTCCTGTCCCCTCTCTTCCTGTTCGCACAATAGGAGGGCAGGATCCTGCCGTTTCCATGACAGCCAGCCAGGCCTCCTCAGCAATGCAGCAAGCTCTGTTCAGACCTCTACCTTCAGGTTCACTCGCACACACGGCGACACACGCGGGTGGAGAGAGGTGTATGTGGACGTCTTGTTCCAGTCGGGCTCTTGGAAGGGTTTGACAGATCAGCAGACAGCTGTATGGTTTAGAGAAACAGGCAATTGCTGGAGTTTTGTTCTCAGGGGGACAATAAAGGAATCATTTCTGGATGTAGTGCAATGGTGATGAGCGCTTTGGAAATGCCTCTGACATCTACGGTGAGCAGCTGCTGAATTTCCCCTTGCATGTGGGCACTAGGGTTTATTTTTCAATCTGAGAAGTTGATTTGTATGATTATATTTGCATACCTGTTTTTTTTTAGGAAATTGAAAGTTATTTAATATATGTGAAGAACAATTGGGTTAGAAAAGTTAAATCAGAAAAGTGAAAATAGGTAAATTCTTTAAAAAATGTATAAAAAGATGGGCTAAAAGATGTTAGATCACAGATTGTGTTTCCTGCATACGAATGGGATGCAGTTTAAGAGTATTGGTGGTAAAAGCACATCACCACAAGTCTTGTTCTCTCCAAGTGCCTGTAAAGGATGTCACTGATTCTAGCTCAATGAATGAAAAGCAGTTAAATGGTGAACTCGTACAGTCACTCCCGAATTTGGTTGGTCCATATTGGTCCACATTGGTAATTTGTAGGTGCAAGTACTCATCTGTATGGTAGTACACTGAATGAGAGGCTGCTAGAATGTGTAGGTTCCCACAGTATGGTTTTTCATTCTAGGTACCTGATGCTACTTGTGTGTCCAGTGCATTTTTTTTTAATAATAGAAAATGGGATTATGCTTCTAGATTAAAAGACAACAGTAATTGGAGTTACAGATGACCTAATTTGTTTTTAAATGTACCGATCAGTTTACAGAAGCACAGTATATTGAAGCCCAGCTCAGATTGCACGACTGATTTAATTTAAAGGTTGCTTTTAAAGTGCCTGAATGTCATCACAAACTGGGCCTTGTAGAGAGCTCAGCCTAGAGAATTAATAGTGGTGTGCCTGTTCATTATTGCAATTACATAACATTCATCCCAAGTTTACCGATGAAAAGCCTGTTTGTAATTTTTATTATTTTTAACTGATTAGTTTTTTTCCCTAAAAAAAAGAAAAAACATCAGGAGAACACATTGTCTCGAACGGTTAAGTCATTTGAACCCCAGGGACATCATGTAATTTTCCCTTAGTCTGTTCTTGCGTTCCTCACTTCTCCTCCATTGTGTCAGGAAGGGAAAAGCCTTGGCCGTGTTTTCGGAGTGCTGCCTTGCCTCCTTTCCTGTTGTGACTCATGGGCTGCTCCTGTTCTCCAGGGTCAGAGGGTTCGCACTGAGCTGTCGATCAGTAACACAATGTTGCAGGACCCCTCCCTGACGGCATAAATGGTTATGGGGTGTCTGCTTACCAGCTCCTTCTACCAGGCCCCAGGTGAAGGTTCCTCATGTGTGATGTCTGAGATGAAGCCTGACATTAGTGTTTTTGCTCAAACATCTTCGTGCAACCTGCCAAACCCCAGGTTGAGTTTGGCTCCTGGATGCATGAGATGCCACAACGCACCCTTATCAACATCCAAGGTCCCACAGCCTCCAGATTGAGGCTTGTACTTTGTCTAACGAGAGTGTGTTCCTTTTCCTCTGAACAAGACGGGGGGGGGGGATCATTTCTTCAGGAAAGGTGTATGTGGTGACATTCCCTGATTCCCTGTCCCCCTCTCCCTCTCTTTCAGGGTCAAGCGCGTCGGCGGAAAAACATGACGGAGTTCCTAGGTGACACCAGCATTCCCGCCGCAGACTCTGTCTCCCAGCTGAGCGGCTCCCTGCCAAATTCGGGCACCGGTGCGGACCGGTGGAAGAACCGAGCCGCCAGCCGCATCAGTGGCCTGTTCAGCTCCAGCTCGAGCAACGGCTCCGTGGGCAAGGTGGGCGATCTGCATGCGCTCGCGTGGAACAGCCCCGTGCCAGGCGAACAGACACGGGACCCTCCTCCCCTTGGCATAGCTGCCATTTCTCACACTTGGGCCCACTTAGGCTTCTGAGGAATGAGGAAAAGATCATCAATATGTCAAAGCCAACAAGCTTTTCTTAACCCCCAGCTCCCCACAGCTGAGCACAGGAAAGCACTTCCGAGTGGAACTTTCCCGGAAGTGCACGTAGGATATCAGTGGAGTGTTTGTAGGCTAGTGCACCTTGGGGCAGCCGTGTGTTCAGGCAGGGGCCCCTTGTCAAACCGTCTGGCTTTGCAACTCATGGGGATCTCCACAACTCCCAGCCCGGAGTGTGTTTACACCAGTTGGCAGTCCCAGGGGGACATGCACGGTGGCAGGGGTCATGTCCTGCTCTCTTTTTTCCGGCTCCACTCCTGCTCATGGCCTGACGTTGGTCCGGTGCGGACAACAATGCCTTCAGTGCAGCCCAGGCAGCTCTTAAAAGGTGTCTGGGGGGTTGGCTTTGTGCTGTAAACAGCACACTGCACAATGAAGCAGACTAGTGACTCACAACCAGCTGAATATCTGAATATCTGTTCAATATAAGAGCTGTACACAAATGTGAAACCTAGCATCTGTTACAACTAATGCTGTTTAGCTTTTGATAAATTGTCTTCAGTTTACATAAACTTGAATTGATGAACATGTAAGGTAGCATGAAATCCAGACTCTGGATCTGATGCAGTCTGGAACCCTTTTGTTCTTTATTGATTCTTTCTTTCTTTGATACTGTCCATCAACCAACATATTTTTCCATCCATCCTCTTTATTTTCTCCAGCAGGAGTGTGATAAAGTGGAGCAGTTGCAGAGTAAGCTCCACTCCTACACCATGTTCGGATTACCCACGATGCCTCAGCAGCTCTCCTTCTACAGAGACTCTTGGGAGGAGGAACCTAACCTGGAGCTGGAAGACAGCTGGAAAGACCTGCTGGGAAATCCTGAGGTACACACACACACACACCAGGGTGCAAAGTTAGGACCATTCCAATGGCCTGTGACTGAAGGACACCCTAAAAAATAGAGAATTGGGTATGTTTTTTGCGTGGTATTATTAAGTTTTTGTCATTAATACAATATTCTGTTCACGTGGCCCATTGTGTTTGTTGGGGTTGCCAGGTGCACAGATACTAAGATAAAAGCATAATTTAAAATGCCACATATAAGCCATGCTGTGTTTTTCTTTATCATTTGCACAAACATTGAAAGAAACAGTGTGGTACTGTACTGTAACACAGCACATGGAATACATTCTCATAATCAGACATTTATGATTTTACAACCCACCATAAACACAAGAGTACATTAGTCTCACGGTAACCGCTGTGGAAGGACACAGACTCTAAACATTTTATGGCTAGAAACAAAGGACACAAGGACTCAGTGACTTCTGTATTTATAATGTTTGTGTATTTATATTGGGAGTGTCATGGACATAGCCTTGTTTATTTAAATAAAAAAAAAAAAAAAAAAAAAAGGTCTTTGTTGGTTGTCTACATACTAGAGAGCCCTACAGTAATTATGACTTGCGCAAAATCTGTAGCTGTGGTTTGATGTCCAGTTGTTTTACAGTTAAATTTCTAGAACTAACGAATCAAAATGTCAATTCTTCAGTCATTTACACTCGGTTCCTTACACATAGATGTTTCTGTAATACTAAGCCATAAATTATTTTGAAATGTAGGTTTTGTTGTACAAAGTGGTACAAATGTAGGTTGAGACGTGATCACCGAAGAATGTCCCTTGTTCCATACAACCACAGGAAGGCTATATTATTTCTTATGCTGTCTTACGTATTTCTCAAATGGTTTATGTATTTTTCAGACTATGTATTTCTCAGGTGGTTTATGTATTTCTCTGACTGTCTATGTATTTTTTTTTTTTGTATAAGGCATTGCCCAAACGACTATGCCATCAACAAGAGGCCATTTGGGAGCTCCTGCAGACAGAGTCAGACTACATTAAGAAACTGCACGTCATCACTGATGTAAGCTCCACTGCAAAGAACCTGCTGATGCAGGAATATTGGATTACATTTGCTGAGATTTACACGTAGTAATTCATTTGGACACAAAGTTAATGGTTTGAGTTGTGGTGGTGTTTTAGTAACTGAATGTCACTGTGTGTGTGTGTGTGTGTGTGTGTAGCTGTTCCTCTGTGGGTTGTTAAACCTACAGGAGAGTGGGTTTCTGAGCGAGGTGGAGCCTTTACGTCTGTTCGGGAACATCCAGGAGATCGTGCTGCTGCACACGTCCTTGTGGACGGACGTCCTACTGCCTGCACTAGAGAGGGCCAGACGGAGCCGCTCCCTACTCGACCCCGGGGATCTGTACCAGGGCTTCTGCACTGTGAGCGCACACACACACACATGCATGCACGCACACGCACACAAACGCACGCACAAACACACACACATGCACAAACGCACACGCACACAGAAGAACATCCATTTGTCTCTTGCACACTTGCATACACACACACACACACGCACACACACTTCCACCTTCATCATTTGGATCAGGTCTCTTTGAGAAAAAATACATACAGGAGAAACTCACTGGCCCAGTGATTTTAACTTTTTGCTCTACTGTTTGTGTAGTTTGGTTACAGGTTTAAACCCTATATCCGTTACTGTATGGAGGAGGAGGGCTGCATGGAGTATATGCGCACTTTAATGAGGGACAATGAACTCTTCAGGATCTATGTGACGGTGAGCAGCTTCCAGCTGGCACTGTGGTCCATTACTAGCATGTGCCACTGTGCTACCTGACTCCATCACTGCTATTGACATGGAGTGCTTCATCTCAAGGGACTCCTGCCAGCTGCTTTGCTCCCTCCCTCATTCTAGTTCACAAAAGCATTCTAGTTCACAAAAGTCAAGAGATCAAGAATATTAAGAGAATAATACTTATTGAGTACTTATTCTGAGTGTGTCTTGAGGTATTTCACAGTCATTCTCTGATTGTTATATTTCTAAAAGACAGTCTATCAAGTACAATAAAGAACTGCAGAAAACCAGCAATGAGCTCTCGGTGGTCTGCATAAATCCGTGAGGGAATGCTGTGTACCAAAATAGAACATATTTAATGTGCTATTGTTGTGGAGGCACAGAACAAGAACAGACCACAACAATAAAGGTTCTTGAGTGGAAAAGATTTGTATGCTTGCATGGAGTACAGCCCGCCACCCTTCCCCGTCCCAGATGGAAGGTCTTTATCTTCCCTTGCGTAGACTTGGACCTGGTTAAGGCTTTTACAGCATTGAGTGAGAGAGGTTGTCTTCAACAATCTGAGCTGTGTGTTGTTCTCCTTTGCAGTGGGCAGAGACCCATAAGCAGTGCAGCCGTTTGAAACTGACGGACATGCTGGTAAAGCCTCACCAGAGACTCACCAAGTACCCACTCTTGCTGAAGAGTGTGCTAAAGAAGACAGACGACCAGGCAGCACGAGAGACCATCACCAGAATGGTCAGAAGGATGCCATTCCATATATCCATATGACCTGATTATACTTCTGCATTGTCTTACTCCTGCACTTATAGTAATATGTATGGGCAGTTATAGTTATATATGTGTTATATGTATATTATTATATATTTAAAGAAGTTAGATACATGCTGTACAGTTATTTGGTTGCACTAATCGGTGTCCATGTGATGGTAAGATGACAATGTGGTGGGTCACTGCAGGTGGCTGAGGTGGAAGGCTTCATCAACAGTGTGGACTCTCAGATGAGACAGAGAGAGGAGAAACAGAAGCTGGCCGCTATCGCTAGCCGTATTGAAGCCTACGAGGCAGTAGAGGGTGCTAGTGAGGAGGTAGAAAAGGTGAGATGACCTGGAGCAGCTCTGTGAGAAGCGCCTTAACCCTTAACCCCTCTCACTTGAGCTAATTGCCCCTGCTGTCCTTTGACCCTCCCCCAAACAGATCCTCAGGGAGTACAATCAGTTTGACTTGATGGCTCCGGTGATGGGTGCCTCGCCAGAGGAGACGCGACAGCTTCACCTGGAGGGGGCGCTGAAGATGAAGGAAGGCAAAGAGAGCAGGGTGAGAACTCATTCAGTCAGTACAAACCCACTCAGGCTGACAATCCTTCAGGGGAAAAAAGCCCCAAATTGTACAGCACTTGTAACTAAGGTCAGGTGCTTTAATGTATAACCCATGAAACCCAAAAGATACTTGAAACCTGTTACCTAAAACAGGTACAAATTAGTACATAAGCACCAGACAGTAGAACTATCAGGGTACCTCAAGTGTATCTTGTGGACATTTCTGTTCTTTACAGCTCTCTTTCCTTGTCTTTTGTCTATCCTCAGATGGATGTGTACTGTCTTCTCTTCACGGATGTGCTGCTGATCACCAAACCAGTGAAGCGTGTAGAGAAAGTGAAGATCATTCGCCAGCCATTGATCATTCAGAACGTGGTCTGCAGGGAGCTGAAGGACCCAGGAACCTTTCTCCTCATCTACCTCAATGAATTCCACACCGCAGTGGCCTCCTATTGCTTCCAGGCCAACAGTGGCAACCAGGGCCGCAGCTGGGTGGAGGCCATCTACAACGCACAGGTACCTCTTTACCAAACAAACAGCTACTGAAACATGAGTGTAGGTGGCAATAAAGAAAAATCTGTTGGTAGGAAAATTTGGTGAAATCACTCTTGCCAAGTGCAACACGTAAGCATGAAGATAGATGATCATTTTGACCTCAAGCAGATCCTGCTGGAGAAAGCCAAGGTGATGGAACACTTGGCCACTCATAGAAGGCCATCAACCTTCATATTATCTCAAAGAAAGATGGTTAGGCCAGACATGCAAGTCCCAAAAGTCCTGTTCCTCCCTAGGAAAACATGCTGTTTTAATCCAAGGCAGAACCTTAATATTAAAAACCATGATTATTGGAACATAAATAATAGTCCTTTGACTCTAGTCTTTGACAACACCAGTGGTTTTACTTATTTAGCAAACTTGTGGCACTTCATATTCAGCATATCTCTGGATTACCATATTTTAAGATTAGCATATCTCTGGGGTTAGCATATCTTTAGATTAGCATTCTTGGTGTTTTCCTGATTCTGAAATGCTGGACTGGTTTATGCAGAATCAGCTTGAGCGGCTCCGCTCCAAATCTCAGAGGGCTGAAAGAGATGAGGAAGAGGAGGATGGAACTGAAAGCAGCATGTCTACATCCAGTTCCCCCTCTCTACAGCACAAAGAACCACTAGACAAGAGGTAATACTTTTGCCCATTTTGAAAAATATACCTATTTAAAATTTGATTCAGATCGATCTACATCCATTTATTAGATCAGGGAGAAACCTTGAAGAAATATTTTGTTTTATTGTAAGCCAAAAATGATTGCATTATGAAATACTCCAAAATGCTGATATTGCGTGATTTATGTTAGCTAGGCCCCAGCTCAGTTTGGCTGTTTGTCACAGTATAGCATTTTAAGATTGCTTCATCAGTAAATAAACAACAATAAAATGCTCCAATAGGCTTTCTCTCTCAACCAGCCATTCAGATGGCTCCACTGAGACCCTCTCTGTAGTTGCTATGGATGAGACTGAGGAGGTCAGGTCATCCATGTCTATGGAGACAGAACGTGTGCCTCTTGGACACTCTCTACGCTCTGATTCATCAAGCCAACGGGACTTGGTTTCCACCAGTGATGGCCAAGCTCTGGAGAGGCTGGGTGATCTGGAGATCCAGATCCAGAGAGTAGATCCAGAGAGTCGGTCTCTGTCTGTGGACAGTGCCTACGGAACACTCTCCCCAGAGTCTCTGGTCGCAGAGCTGGAGATGAAGGCAGGAGTGGAGCAGAGCGAAGGAGAGGAGACGGACACAGGAGAGGAAGAGGAGGCATTTGAAGAAGACATTGATGCTGATGATGACGACGACGATGCAGACGAAGAGGACTCGCTGGCTTGGAATGGCTCTCAGGTGACTGTTAACGAGTCAAACACCTTCGAGGATCATTCCAAGTGCAATCTCCAAGGGCATGTGTTCAAGGAATCAGAGGAGGTGGAATACTTTGCGGCTGCCTCTCAGGACTCTGGGTGTCGCTCCCTGACGCTGCGGCGCCGGTCACCCGTCCACCCTCGTCGGGACCTCCTACAGCACTTCGCCCTCAGGTCACGCTCTGAGGATGACCTTCTCCAAAGACTCTCCGCTCTACCCTACACCTCTAAGACGACCAGCCGTAGCATTAGCAAAAGCCTGTCTCACCTCTCCAGACAGGCTCAATCCAGCAATGAGCTCTTACCCACAGAGTCAGAGCAGCCCGACCAGGACCACCAAACTCTACTGGGCAAAGTCACGGACACTCTCGCAAGGGCAGAGACGCAGCTTGCGTACAGTTGCCGCAAATGGGAGAGAGGGGCAACATCGCCCCTTAGTGCTTTGGAGGGAAAGTGTGACATAGCAGCATCACAGCAGCAGCCACCACTGCAGCAAAGGAAGCTGACCAGGGCTCAACTGCAAAGAATACGCACAACTATGGTGCTCAACTCCACGCTCACTGCCTCGTAAGTGCACAACATAACAACAGCTAACTGCATGTAGGAATTACTAATGAACCACTGTTTATTTCAGACCCTAATAAGTAATACGTTCAAGCTAGTAACAAGTTATGACTGTATCTAGAGGCATCCATAACATGATCTCTCATAAACACACACACACACACACAGATGCACACTGCACCAATACTAATGATGCACTGATATGAAAATATTTTTTTTCTCACTGATTTACTGCTTCTATAATTATTTATTTATATGCCACTTCATTTACATGAGGTTAAACAATTATTTTTTGCATGCCACAGTATGGTTATGATTTATAATGTTAAAAGGTATTTCTTTCTGCAGCTTTTACCTGTAGCACTTTTGATTAACAGCAACAGCTGGAACTTACCAGCAACAGCTGGAACTAGCGACAGCTGGAACTTACTATCAACAATTTCTAACTTCTCAGCTGATAGTATCAGTCTATACCATTTGTTCTCCAATATATCACTGCATCCCTAGCCAACACTCAATTAGGCAACATTTATATGTATATTTAGCACCATACCTAAGCCAAAAGGTTTCCATTCCAGGCATGTGCTATCTGCATCCTGCACCCACCAGCTCGAGCCATAACCCTACCGCCTTGCGTCAACACCAAACATTAAGACACTGCTCCACGACCTTCCCAAATAACCTGCTGATTGACTGTTCCTGCAAAGTCTGACTTCAAAGCTTGCACTCATTGTCTGGGAATGCCTTTGCAATGTGCCCTTTTGTAATAAGAGGTCATTAGCACTTATTACCCCCCCCCCCCTTCTCAAAGTCAGACTACTCTGAGTACTGTTGGCCATAAAGGTCTTCTGCCTTTATGGAATGTATAATGGGACAAGACATGATGACATCAGTAGTGCTCTCGCCCAGGTCTGGAATAGCCAGGCTCCATTGTCTCACAGCCTGTGGGAAGCTGGCATTTCACCATCAAGGCCTTTTGCCTCTCTTGTCTTTTATCTAATGATCTTAGTCTCCACCCAGATGAGTTAAGGGGGGTTCGGTAGACCTTTCAGACCTTTCAGGGAGAATTTCTGGATAAGAAAGCGCTGGAATGTTCTTTTGGTAATTATGGTCTATTTTTGTCCAATGTAAAAAGCTGAGGTTGCTCAAGGTCTTCTCAGTTTGAGATCTGAACATTATGCATCATGTGAAAGTTATTTCAGGACACAATTAATGTGATGAGGTTGCATGGTTGTTTTTACATTTAATCTGTGCGCTCACTTCTGTGCTTTGTTTTGTTATTTTGTTTGGTTTGTGTGCTGTTTTCCAGGGAGGTATAGAATCCAACACAACACAAGCAAGTGCCATTAGCTGGTCTATTGGTGGTCTGAACAGCTGCAGTGACAAACATCAACACAGCAGTCTCAGTATCTATAAGGAGAATCAGCATTATTCCCAAGAGGTTCAGGAGCAAGAAGGAGCACAACACAGTATGCTCAGACGCTCCATCACTGGAAGCCCAAAGATTGGAACCCATGTATGGAGATACTTTTTGGAATATGTGAATGTGCAAGATGGTGAAAATATCGCACGTTAAGGAAGGGCTTCAGAGTCTCATTTTGTTTTAAAGACCCTGTTTGTAGACTACTGTGCCATTAAATTCAGGCTATCCATCAAAGCCACGACATAGAATTTTTTGGTTTTGTTTTAAAGTTAAAGGATAATTAATTAATAACTAATTAATAAATGCACATTTGTGTATGAAGACAGTATTCAAGATAAACTCGCATATCAAGTATTTTGCTGTAATTGATTAGTTTACTTAAAAGAGAGGCTTTTGCAAGATTTTTTTTACCTCAGTTAAAACTTACATTCCATTGTGAACCTCAAATAAGAGGTAAAAATAATGTCAAAATAGGACAGATTTGTATTTAATGAGTATCAGGTTGGTTTTTTTTGTTTTTGTTTTTGTTTTGTTTTTTGAAAGTCATGTTTGATCGGTGATTGTAGCCTTTCTTGTTTACTTCAGATCTTTTAAGAGCACTTGAAAACCAAATCACAAATAAAATCTGAAGATGAAAGACAAGCAAACATAAAACAACATTTACATTTTTTGTAGATGACAATGTAAATGAAGGCACCTGAGACAGTAGTGGATAATATAAATTACTGTATATGGAAGTCTTAACGTTATATTGCCCCCTTGTGGATTGGTAATAACATTGAAAACTCGTACCATTTATGAGTATGGTGTGATTGACCCATCTAACAATAAAAATAGATTTAATCAGCTGCTTTTTTTTTTTAGTTTAGCGTTTTGCGGCTACCTACAGAGAGACAGGTAACATTTAAAATATTAGGGAAAAACGAAAATGAAATCTGTGTCTGGGTTGTAATTGTAAACATGTTAATCTAAGGCCACAGTAGTGAATTAGCATGAGTTCGCTCTCTGTTAAATGTACTGTAAATATAATATTTATTGAAGCTTTTTTGTTTTTATAGTCTCTCTGTTAAGTTTGTTGCTTTGCGTCATTGTTTGAAATATCAAAGGGGTTGCTTTGTTTATTCACCTCTGGATGATGGGGTTAGGGTTAGGGTTAACCCTACTCCTAACCCTCTAGATAATGGGGGGAAATTAGACTGAATCCATGTCTCTTTGTCTTAGGTTTTGATCGTTATCAGTTTACAGCTGCCATGCATTGTAGTGACTTTCAAATAAAACAGTTAAGCGACCAAAGCTGTAATGCTATTGTTTTGTTTATAGATACCGCAGTTATTACTATACTAATTTGTTTAACCTAATAAAATCTGCTGTTCATTTTTTAATACTAGATTGAATGTAAATATATAAAAGAATATTTAAAAATGAAAGAACGTGTACTATTTGTTGTCTCTAAGCTATTTGTAATTTGTACATTTGTGTCGAGCTGATAAGCGGACGATGAATCTCGGACGATTAGTGCTGCCTACATTGGGATAAGTAATGTTTTATTTGCCTTTATTACAATTTACCGCCTTTAAATTAGTGCATGTATCCAAGTCTATGTATTTACGATCCGTATCTAAAAGTTTGCTGACAACAAAGGTACCGAAGTGTACAGAGAAGAGAGGAGTAACAAAACAACATTCTGCCGAAAGTGGTCTCCAAAATAACAATAGCCTTAAATTAGTCGACGGTTACATTTAAATGTCCGCATAATTTAATTCGATGTGGACGTCCAAACCAATTTGTTCGCCATCACTCTTTCAGCCACAAGGGGGCAGAAATGTCCATCTTTGTTATGCAGAGTTTAAACAGCTGCCAAGACGGAAAGAGTTGAGGTCATGCGAACTCTTTTTCACACTGTTAACGACCAGCACCAATCCAGTACAGTAAACATTAAGACTCCGCTGACTTTATAATTTGTCTATTTATTTATATCTATTGTCTATTTAAGTATTTATATCGAAAGGCTCAGTAATATAAAAGATACTGACTGGTAAATCAGCCAGTTATTCCGCAAACTAGGCATCTGTTCCTGTATCTTGATCTCATATTTGTGTCATGTATGCAGGATGTCTGAGGTAGCCTACAGTCTCTGTTACGTTAACGTTGTGTGCTTACACGTCTCTGTTAAGTCACTCAGCAGAAAGCAGGCGTATCTTGGCAGCGCAATGTGCAAGTAGAGGTTCTCTGGCGCTGTGAGAACAGGCTCCAGATAACCTCATAATCATTCGCTTCCTGGAGTTTTATTTGAATAGCAGAGAGCTGAGTCTGCACAAATCCGTTCTGTCTTGCTTCAGGCTGTAAACACTTTGGGTAGACTTTGGGTTTCTGGGAAAGAATGTGAACATTTAGAACGTGAATAACATAGCAAGAGTCCTTTAAAGTGATTGGGTTTTCCATTAAGTGTACTTCGCTTTTTACCATCCACCCTACAGTTTTGCAGTGTTTTCTGTTTGTATAGTCTGAAAATTCAGTTTAGCTTAAAAAAAGAGCATTTAATAAAAAAGAGCACTGCTCACTTTAAAACCAAAAAATTCTCCATTTGTAAGCTTCAAAACTGAAAATGCATTTTCCGCTATTTCTCACTACACGGGAACGTAATTCGAACTTGTGAGGTTAAAAGTTTAGACTTCTTACAGCAGCAAAGACGGAGGGGTTGTGGAGCGGGTGGAGTCGGGGTCCTGGCCAGAACTGCGTTGTTAGGTCCGCAGCGCAAGCTGCCGCTGTTGTCGCGGGCCGACAAACGGCGAGACCACGCTGAGGTATAGATAAGTGTAGCGCCGGTGGATCGCATCCTACAGTTTCTGCCTTCAGAACTCTGTATAGGACGTTTCTGAAAAAAAGTTCAAAGAGATGCCGGGAACGAACAATGCAGCTGTGCGCGCTGTCCAGGCATCGCTCTTGTTTCAAAGTAAGTGTGTGTGAGTACTTTCTTTGGCTATGAGTAGGTCTGTAGAACTTCGAATTGATCAATAATAGGTAAATGTGCAGTTACCTAAAAATAACTTTTAAACCTATATATA
>JAOYMR010000018.1:2802942-2815253 GCA_025802075.1 Tenebrosternarchus preto | reverse complement strand
CTCTCTTTCGCTCATTCTCTGTGGCCTGCCTGCATTCATTCCAGGCCTGTGAATACCTAACCAGCCATCTGAAGAAAGAGAGACAGGGTATAGTTTGTGTGTGTGTGTGTGTTTGTGTGTGTGTTTTAAAAGGGTTTCTTCATTTCCTGTTTCTTTATATGTGATGTCAGTATTTTCGTGCTATTACCTTCTTAGCCCAAAGAAAACAGAACATCCTGAACATCCCAAACATCCTGAATAGATAGATGCATTTGTTATCAGATACAGTGACCCATTTTCTGCAGTGCCTCATGGGTAATGATAGATGGAGGTTTCCTAAAGGGCAGACTGGTGCGCGGCTGGGTGGGTGTCTGGATGCCCGTAGCTCTTCCTTTGTTTCCGATATATTTCTCACCTTCGCTCGGGTTTCTGGGAAGTCGGTGGGTTCGGCTTTTCTGGTGACACATGTTCATCTTATGGGTTTTACTGGTGAAGAAATAAAATGACTCCGAAATATATCAGCACTGTTATCCCCTAGAGACCTTCACTGCACAAATATTTCTTATTCCTGAACAGTGGAGGACACACGGGTGAGTTTGTTTGTTTGGCTGCACTCTGCAAGTTCACTCCCTTCACTGCAGATACATGAACAGAATGCACTAAAATGTACTAAAAATGCCAAAAAAAATATTCACTATCCATGACTTCATGTGACTAATACGGTACTCTGGTTTAGAGTGATATAATGCAAGTAACAGACACTGTACTCTGGTTTAGGGTGAGAATGTGGAGTGAGTTTCTCTCCTTGTCCTGAGGTCGCTGCCATTGAGTTTAAATGTCACATCCACACTCCACGTTTGCATTAGGCAGCTGGTGTCTCATCGGTTATGTGTTGCCATGTTCGCAGCGCCAACGCAGTGAGCAGTAGAGATGTCCTGGACCCGGAGCCCAGTGAGACCCTCCTCAGCCACCGTAGAGAGAGGGAGCGAGAGAGAACCAGGCGGAGAAGAGAAGAACGTAAGAACTCGTGGAGATAAGCCTGCCTCGGGCCTCTCACCCCAGTCCAAAAATTCTTTAGCATGAGATAACAAAGTGTTAGATTCCATATCAGGTCATAGCAGGTGCAGGTCGTTCCTGGCTTTTACTATATCAGGTTTTTATGTGGACGTGTAGATATTATGAAGGTGGCCATGGTTTGATCATATCCTGAGGGTACAAGCGCATGCAGACAGCTTCCTTTAATCAGATATATTTGTCATGATGGTTTAGGGGGGAAAAAAACGGTTAATAAAGAAAGAAACAAACCGTTGCTTCTCTTAGCACCTGGTGATACAGGTTCATGTACCATGTCCGCTGTGTCTTCTTTCAGAGACCTCTGCTCATACGCAGTACTAGACACATCTCTCCATCTCCTGATAGGCTGCCTGTACACTGGTTGCTAATAACTGTATTACCTGTTAGTGTAGATCACTTTTAAATGCTATATTACCATCCCTTTGTGTTCTGGATGAAAATATAAGCTCATGCAGCTGAGCCAGTGACCCACTCATGCACCTGAGCAGGTGACCCACTCATGTCAGTACACGCAGCAGAAAGTCAGTAACAGGTCGGCAAACAGAATCCCTCAACTCTCCAATTACCTCACCTCACATATACCACCCCCACCCTCCCCCGGTGTCCCTCCCTTACACTCATTTATCTCTGTGTTTGTGACAGCGTAGTTCTGCTCCCTGTTAAGTCCCAGTGGTCATTAATCAGAGTGGCTTAATTAGACTTTACAAATGGCCAAGAATTATGACAGGAGTTAGGACAGTCCCTGCAGAAATAAAGGGAAGGAATGTAGAGACACAACACCTAAGCACAGCACTAACAGTACAATTGCCATTGTCCTGGCAATAAAAAGTGATAAGTCTGACTGGAATGATAATCCAGAACAGGGCTGGATGCTTAATAATAACAATAATTTATTGTTATTGTTGTTTTATTATTATTTTTATTATTATTATTATTATTATTATTAGTAGTAGTAGTAGTAGTAGTACTAGTAGTCTAAATACTACATTTACAAAAACAACCCTATTAGCAACAGTGCGTTTATACAGAGTGCGTTTCACTTTATTGGGGGAATTGCGCGAGCAATGCACCGTTTCATACTACTGCCATTCTGTATCCAGTCGTGTGATTTCATTAAGACAGATTATCTCTAAATTCGGTATGTGTCTTGAGGCGGTTAGTATAGCTGGTGTACCGAGGTTGCGTAGGTGTTGCGCACTATATCCATTACCTGGCCGCTGGCTAACCTTCCTCAGAAAGCGCGTACTTGTTCGTTCTGGTGATCATCATTGCTCAGACGGCACATTAAGGAAACAAATACGTGGATCGAAATAGCGGCGTGCTCATTGTCTCTGAGGCACTGTAGTGATGAATGGTGATGCGCGCGAAGCGTGAGTGGGCGAGAGAAAGGGGAGGGGTCTGTTTTATCACGCGCTCTCGCGAAGATGATAGTCTGTTGTCGGAACCGCTGAGGAAGAGTTTGTGCTCGAGTCAAAGGTAAGACCGTCCTGGGTATCTTCTTTTTTTGTTAAGGGGGTGGGGGTGTCAAGATATGCATATTCCCTTTGAGATATTTGTTGACGTTGTGCGTTATCGTAAAACATTTGTTATATTTTAATTTGTATAATAAAATGTGCAGGATAAAATCGTAGTACATCAGATCTAAAGCAGCAGGATTCTGGCTTGTTTTGTTGGTGGAATGCCTAATTCCTCTAAGCTGTTTTGTGGAGTTTCCTATGGAGCATGAAATAGAACTTGATTTGCGATATCATATATTAATGGTAGTTTCACTGAATCAGGCGTAGGGTTTGCAGCGTATTTTTGTCTTTTACCTCCTCTTCTCGGTAACTGAGCACGTGAATAACTCACGTCATCAGAATGATCACAGTATGGCAAAAAAAAAAAAAAATTTTTAAATTTGTTTCACTGTCAGTAATTACTGAGGAGGGTAACTGCCTCTCTGATTTTAAGCCAGTTCCATCGTCGTTGAACTACTGAGCTACTTTACTCATCTAATTAGAAAGTTTTTCGTTTTAATCGGAAGCAGCTAGAACATGGATAGAAGATGGATAGGCTGGTTATGACAGATGACCTGATGCTGTAAGGTCAGGCCATTACAGTGCTGTTCGTCAAAAGATACCGACAAAGTATCTACAGTGTTCTCTTTTTGTAATCATTTGCGTGTGCTAAGCATTGTTCTGTAACGAGTTGCTGGTGCAACAATTTGGCTTATGTGTCGCAGTTACATCCAAACGCCGAATAACCATTTAACATGTCGGCTGGCTTAGGAGCAATATTGTTTTCTAAAAATTTACGTTTTTTTTTTAAAGGAAGACTGAATAGGAATGAAATTCTCAAGACCCTAACCGCAAATGTCTGGCTTCTGCTCACCAATACCCTCTTTTATTGTTTATCCTGTTCTTGTTTACACTCTGTGAACGTGTTTCATCCACTTTCTCTTCCTATTGCTCCTCCTCACTCAGTCCTTCACTGGCCTCCTGGCATCTGTGAGCTGCCAATCAAAATTGAAAACCAGTCACTGGGAATCAGAGGTTTCACCTTTCCTGCCGTACTGAGAAATGTTGTTGTTTAGAGTTTTCAAACTGAAGAACTGAGAAGAATTTCGCACAGGGCGTTTGAGCTAGCAGGAAGGGTGGAGAGGGAGTGTTCCCACACAAAGGGAAGGCAGTATGACCGCACCAACTGTGTTGGATTGTTTCGGCATTCCTCGGAAAGTACACGCCCAGCCAGGCTCCTTGAGATGCCGCCGCCTCACGCAGGCCTTCCAGCCAATCCGCTGCCACCCTGAAGCTCTGCCACGCCCCAAACAATGTATGTTGTCTGCATCTGTTTAATCTCTCCCTGTTATTACATACCTGTGAAAGGGGAGTATTTCTCAAGGTGTGATCAAGCCATGTAATTTAATTGTCAAATTTGAATTATTTTATCATTGATTATGCACACTTTTGTCCAAAAGAACAGTGCTTTGTTGCAGTTTACATACACATACACTACCTGTCCATGCTTCCAGGCCTCTCTGAAGTACCTATGATGCTGAGCTGTCTGTACGTGTGCGTTTGTGTGTGTGTGTGTGTGTGTGTGTGTGTGTGTGTGTGTGTGTGTGTGTGTGTGTGTGACTGCCCTCAGTTCCACGTGTGAACGGGCACTCCAAAGTTGAGCGGGCTGTGAGGGAAACAGCGATGGTGTGTGATAGCGCCTCTATGATGAGCAGTGAGCTGGAGTCAAGCTCCTTCATCGACAGTGAGGAAGAGGAGGACAGCAGCAGGTCAGTGGCTCCACACCACAGGCATGCTGCTATTCAAAATGGCGCCAAGGCATGGCGATGTGTTGGACGCTTTGATTCATTCAACTTATTTTGTGTATATTGTCTTGTTTATTTTGTTATTTTTCCAGCCAGTTTACCTCCCATTATGTGTTATTTACGACCACCAAACACCTCTACAAATAGGTTATATATTTTGGCAAGATGCACTATTCAGGGATGTAGACCTTGAGTTCTGTTCTGGATCTCTCGCAAACAGCATGGCTGATGTGATCTAGTAACCCGCGCACAGCGTTTTCCTGGCCGGCGTCATTTCTGGACAACAAACTGGACGATCCTCAAGGACCCTCAGTACCTATTAGAGCTGCGGAATTACTGTGTTTTCTGCTTCCCGCGTTCCAGACCGTGCGGCTTTTCAGTTTTTACCACACTGACAGGACAGCTGCATGGAGAAAGAACTGCGGATGTAGTGCACAGACATGGTGTCGGCCATTCAACCTGCCCAGGGGGATTTCTGCTGTATTCAGAAGAATATGCTGTATGGTTACAGTTTGCATTCCATGGCAAGGAAACACAGCTAAAAGTGAAGTGTACTATCACTAGACACAAGAACGCACACCCTGACGAATTGTTTGTTATCTCTAGGGAACCAAGCCAATTTCAGCAGTATTTACCCTAAATACCATCCTGCCTTCCCTTATAGGCCATTAACTAGTCGATTACTTTCAGTGCATTTCAGGATGGGTACACGTAACAGTTACACGGTACCCAGCATACCCAGCGTTACACCGTACCCAGCGTAAACTGTAACCGACTTGATCACTGTTACATGCTCGACCGCTGTTACCCAAAGAAGCATAGCGCTCTTTTAAACGGCTGCACCTCACAATCAGTTCACGCCTCTCTACTGCTGGTTTAAAATCGTAAACCGAAGCATGAGGAGTCCATGAAGTGGACTGGTTGCAGGACTGCTTTGACTCTGTGGACTGGGACAGAGACTCGTCCCCTCACGAGTATTGTCACAGTGGTTGGCGACTTCATTGGGTACTGTGAGAGCGACTGTACACCCACTGATTCAACAGTGATTCATTCCACAACTAGAAACCATGGTTGAATCTAGAAATCTGTCGTAAGATCGGTAAGCGGACTGGCGGCCACACGAGAGACACGTGTCGTCATCATCACCTGTGCAAAACATTACTGCAGAAACAGAGTGTACTGCACACAAGATGTGTGTCAGATGTGGCAGGGAATTCAGACTCTAACCAGCTATAAACCACAGGCTCATGCATTCACAGCTGCCAGTGCATCTCTCCTGGATGAACTGAACGAATTTTATGCCTCTTTTCAGCTTGTAAACAAAGTTATGGAAGCATGAGTTCCCGCAGCGCTCTGAGGTGGATGTGAAAACATTTATTTATTTTTTGCAGAGTGAACATCTGCAGAGCTTCCAGTCCAGACGGAATTTCAGGCCATGTTTTAAAAACTTGCAGTGAACAGTTGGCTGCTGTTTTTACGGACATATTTCAATCTCCATAAAAGAAACTCAGCGGATCCCACTTGATTAATAAATACCACAATTATCCCTGTGTCCAAGAAAAACAAAGTCACCTGCCATAATGACCGAGGCTCTGTGGCACTAATCTAGATTCTGGATTTCCTTGCCAACAGACCCCAGCATTAACAGAAACATCTCTTCCACCCTGATCCTCTACACCAGCACTCTTCAGGGCAGTGTTTTGAGCTTTCTACCCTGTACACACACGACTGTGGGGTCAGATACAGCTCCACTATAGTGTAATGATGACACAGCAAAGCAAGACATGAAAACTCACACCAAAGCATCATAATCATGTGTGAACAGGGTGTTTGGATAAGTTTCAGTTTCATAAGAGAAATAGCTAAAACAACTAATTTGTATAATAAAACAACAAAAATGTATAATCACTAAGTTTTGTGCTCATTTTTGATGAATAATTCAGTGGATTTGCAAGTGGACCTAAACATACTGTGTACCCTAACCCTCACATGTGTATACTTTACCATACATTAGCAATGTTTTAATTTATATCTAAATATCACCGTTTTCAATCTTGTTAAATATCTTCAGTGTTCATTCTACTTTTTGCCAACTTTTTGGTGTGTGCATGTGTGTTTGTGTATGTGTGCGCGTGTGCGTGCATGTGTTTGTGTATGTGTGTATGTGTATGTATGTGTGTGTGTGTGTGTGTCCATCTGCCTTCCTGACTCAGACTGAGCAGTTCCACAGAGCAGAGCTCCTCCTCCCAGCTCATGCGGAGGCACAAACGCAGGCGCAGGCGACACAAAGTGCCCAAGATTGACCGGGTATGACCTCACACACCAGCCGCACTGTGTGTTTCTGTGTGTGTTTGTGAGGTAGCCAAGAATGTCCAGGCGTGTAGCGTACCTTCAGTTGAGAGCAACTCTCTTCCTCTCCACAGTCATCCTCTTTCAGCAGTATCACAGATTCAACCATGAGCCTAAACATCATTACAGTTACACTCAACATGGGTAAGAGCTCCACTCTCACCCCAACAAACACACACATACACAGATGTTCACACACACTATTAAACCCTCAGTATACATACCATATCATGTTATACATTTCAAAGCATTCAGTTTACTTTTTACCCTTTGTACCTGTCTCTCTCAACGCAGAGAAGTACAACTTCCTGGGCATCAGTATCGTGGGGCAGAGTAACGACCGTGGTGATGGAGGCATCTACATCGGCTCCATCATGAAAGGAGGAGCGGTTGCAGCTGATGGAAGGATAGAGCCAGGGGATATGCTCCTGCAGGTGACAGATGGTGCAAGGATAGACCAACCGAAACAGAGCGACAAACAGCAACAATATCCCTCTTTTATAAATTCAGTGTAGCAATGCTTATTGGTAAATAATGAAGCAGCTTTTTGTTGACTGTTTCAGAAAGAACATTTTTTTTTTTTTTAAAGTACCAATGCAAATTGAGCAAATCCATAACAGACAGCTCAATTTTTTTAACTTTGCTCTCAGCAAAGCTTTTGCGTGTTTTTTTCCACATGCGTGTACTGTATATGCACACGAAAACTCTCCACTGCAGCCCTTTCCATGTTGTATCCCACCTCTGGAACCCACAAAGCAGCTTAATATAAAACCATGACTTAACTGAGCTGAGGCATCGTATTAAAGTGATTAAACAGTGTAGGAGCTTCACCTCCACATCAGTTTTAGAGGTTGGGTGGGGGATCATCCACTGGCTCTTGCCTCCCAGTGTTATCGGCTGTATCCACTGTCTCCAGGCAGCAGACACCTCCAGCAGTTCGTTAATCCTGACTGAATGCCAAGGTAACGGTGTTGAATGAGATAGATCCCCCAACAGCGAGATGCCACCCTGATATACAGCATATTAGCATATTAATGTTTTTCCCTCCCTCTTCCATATCTGGCTCATATTCACCTCCCCAGGGTGTGTCTGTTTCTCCTGTCTGGTTTTTGAATCCGGTTTAGGAGCGTAACGGCTAAGCCAAAAGACAACACGACGTTGCCCAGATGTGTTCAGATTGATTTCACATCACCAGATTGGAACAGCAGTAGCGGCACATGAAAGCGGCAAAACAAACAGACCGTCATGTTCGCTGCTTCAGGATATGATCGGCAGTAAAAACATAACGGCAATACTGTGCGGCCCTGTGCCGCCTGCAAGCATTAGTTACCGTTACCACTAGTGACTGTCTTTTCGGCTTACAGGTGAATGATGTGAACTTTGAGAACATGAGCAATGACGATGCAGTAAGGATCCTCAGGGAGATTGTCTCCAAGACCGGGTACTTATGGAGAACTGGGTTACAAATATTGCATGTTCATTGATTTAGCCGTCACTGAGAGTTAAGCAAGCACTTGCTGAGCCATCCACCTCACTCCTTTAGACCGATCAGTCTCACTGTGGCCAAGTGCTGGGACCCTTCCCCGAGGAGCTACTTCACCATACCAAGAGGTGAGCTAACACACACACTCCTGTGCTCAATCACACATTCGCACACACCATCTTACACGCATTCACCCCCTCACACACCAGCAAACATATGCACGTATGTACACACACACAAACATAGGCACACCATCCTGTGTAGAGCCAAGAACAATGTAGGGTTAAACAAAAAAAAACCTTCACATCGATGTATACAGAAGACTACAAAAAATCAGATTACAAAAAATTTTATTTACTTAGTTGCACTTAGTTACCAAGAGTTACGTTAGACATGCTATAATCGTACTTAGACATGCTATAAGGTTGTAGATGCTATAGTATAGAAACGTTGGGAAAATGTTTTACCCTTAGTAGCAGTAAAGTTTGCTTCAGATGGAAAACATATCACTAACAATATGTTCTGACAGCATTACCCTGCTCCTCACCCTGGTCTCTTGGTTGATTATATTAGCCTGGTCTCTATACATACAACTAATAATTGGATTTTCTGTAAGTGTGCTTAGTTACTTTTAATGAATGACCTTACGGCTATAGTTTATCTGTTTAACAAAAAAAGAGATTCAAATGGAAAAACCCTGAAAATGGCCTTAATTAGACTGAACAGCATTTGAGTTCATTTGAGCATTTAACAAATAAGCACATTAACCACACACACTACAAAAACGTTTGACCTTAATCACAGCATGATTCTGAAAAAGTATCCCTGCTTGGTTCTGAAAAAGTATCCCTGCTTGGTTCCCAATGTTCCCAGCTGAACCCGTGCGGCCGATCGATCCTGCTGCCTGGATATCACACACTACTGCACTTACAGGAGCATATCCACAGTACGGTATGTCACATTCACAACTGCTCTTAAAGGAGCGTGTCGGCAGTACAGTGCGCTTCTTCTGCGAAGAAGTTCTGCTCTCACCATAGAATTTGAATGACTTTTCCTTAAAACCAAAAGACTTTGTGCTTTTCAGAGTTTGACGACCTCCCACTCACAGTTGGGAAGACAGACATGGCAACCATCGTGAAGGTAATGCAGCTCCCAGACTCAGGCCTAGAAATCAGGGACAGGATGTGGCTGAAGATAACCATTGCCAATGCTGTTATAGGTAAGCAGGTTTCAAACGTTTTACATTGAAGTAGGTGATTAATATGTAGGGAAAGTTTAATATGTAGGGAAAATTTAATACGTAGGGAAGGTTTCTTATTAGGTTTCTATGGTGAGAGTTGCTTATTAGGTTTCTATGGTGAGAGTTTCCCTGTAACCACGGCAATCTTTGAAAACCACAAACAATCCGTGAATGGCCCGTGTGCGACCTGCACTGGAAAGCAGGAGAAAGCAGAAAAAGGAGGCTCCTGTAGGCCCTTTCCACACTCTCCTGTAGGCCCTTTCCACACTCTCCTGTAGGCCCTTTCCACACTCTCCTGTGGGCCCTTTCCACACTCTCATGTAGGCCCTTTCCGCGCTCTCTGAGACGGCCGTGTATGTCGGATATTGTACTGTTGACGTGTTTGAAGCCTAGTTTTGGTTAAACTAGGCTTGCCTATTTATTTTGGTTTTTGTTACCTGTATAAACAATAATAAATGAATGTGTGCTTATACGTGTCTGTGCTGTGTGCCTGATCCTACTGTGGTGTAGGTGCGGATGTGGTGGACTGGCTGTACTCGCGGGTGGAGGGTTTTAAGGACCGCCGGGATGCCCGGAAGTATGCCAGTAGCATGCTGAAGCACGGTTACCTCAGACACACTGTCAACAAGATCACCTTCTCAGAACAGTGCTACTACACATTTGGAGACCTCTGCCAAAGTACTGCCCACACCTCTTCACAGACATCACAGTCTGCTGCACGAAATAAACCAACATTTATGATCAGTTTAAAATAAAAGCTTTCCTGCTACCTGAAGATGAAAGTCGTCCTCCTGCTTGATGTCAGTCCGTTCTTCTTATCCAACGTTTTATTTGACTCTTTTGCACTCTGCCTTGTTTCTGTCTCCTCAGACATGGCTTCTCTGAACTTAAATGAAGGTTCGAGTGGTGGTGGTTCGGATTCGCTCGCTCCTCTCCCCCCGCCCTCCAACCCCTGGCCGACGGGGGGGCAGCCTTTTCCCTACCCACCCTTCTCATCGGCGCCCCCTGGCTTTCCCCCGGGGTACTCCGACCCCTGCCACAGCTTCCACAGTGGCAGTGCAGGCAGCCAGCAAAGTGAGGGTGGGTGCAGTTTTAGTGTGTGTGTGTGTGTGTATGTGTGTGTGCGTGTGTGAGTGCACGTGTGCAAATTAACACACGCGCCAACTCACCAAATTCTTGGACCTGCTTCATTCAGACACTGTTAAATAACAGTGGGACTCCCTTCCTGTGGTCTTGTTCCATGTCAGAACAAGCACACATGATCCAGCTCACCAGGCAACTGAACTTTGAAGGATGTTGGCGCAGAGAGGGGAGGCTTTTTCAGTTTATACCACTGCATGGAAACTGCTCATGACGTTGAAGCATTCCGACTGCTTTAATATGACACTAAGACTAAACCTAAATAATTAACCCCACTTAATTTGGCTGTTGTCTTTTTATATCAGAGAGCTTCATCTCTTACAGGTTTCTTTAAACCTCAAGGTCAAATGTTATTTTTCTGCACCCTTGGCAGACTTTGTATTTCAGTCTTTTTAAGACTGACAAGTTGGCAGTTGCAAGAAGCGGTTTTGCAACTTTCTTTTTTCCTTTTAACACAAGATTTGGCCCTTCACATTAATGACTTTCTAGAACCATCCATGTACATACAGCTGAGAGCACAGTATGGTATAATCAACCTGAAATTCAGTTTCAAAACCAGAAACTAATCTTCACAGGGCAGTATTAACTCATTCATTTCATAACCACCGCTGCCCCAGTACTTTTCATTTTGGTTCAGTTTTTTTTTTTTTTCCCCCACAAAACCCATGACATTTCTTTGATAGTTCACAGTGCCTCATTCATAGATTTCCTTCACTTCATAAAATTCACTACCTTAGCATGGAGGTGGAGAGCAGAGCACCTCAGAGAACCACATCCCGGAAGGAAGGAGTAGTAGATAGAATGGGTGTATGGTCGTGTTCTGTTTGTACACTTGGATTTAAAGAGTACACTTGGATTTAAAGTGGTTGTGATGAGTCATTGAAGGCTGGAGTTTACTGTGCTCAGCTTGTGGTCCAACTCTTTCTTTAGAGGGCAAAATTATATCTAAAAGTTTGAGGTACAAAGTTTCTGTATCACTGTGCAGTAACATTAGAGATTACTATTAGAAATGCCCGATTTATCTTTGTTTATCTTTGTGAACAAATACATTGCAAAATAATGATTGGGCCTGTGTTAGCAGCACAGCCTGGAGTGTGCTAGAGCAAACTGTGTTCTGTAGGTATGGCTACTATTTATCTGTGTTCTATAGGCAGGGCTTTCTGTATTCTAGAGGTAGAGTCACTGTGTAACTCTTCTGTAGGTGCCATCATTGCGTAACTGTGTTCTGCAGGCATGGCCACTGAAACTGTGTTCTTTAGGTACGATCACTGTGTAACTGTGTTCTGGAGGCAGGGTCACAGTGTTCTGTAAGCAGAGCCACTGCATAACTGTGTTCTGTAGGCAGGGTCACTGCATTGTGTAGTCAGGGCCATATAACTGTTTTATAGGCATGGTCACTGTGTAACTGTTTTATAGGCAGGGTTGCTGTGTAACTGTGTTATGTAGACATGACTACTGTGTAACTCTTCTGTAGGAAGGGTCACTGTGTAACTATGTTCTGTAGGTAAGGTCATTGAGTAACTGTGTTTAGAAAGCAGGGCCACTGTGTAACTATGGTCTGTAGGTAGCGCCACAGTGCAACTGTGTTCTGTAGGCAGTCCACTGTGTAACTGTGTTCTGTAGGAAGGGTCACCATGTAACTGTTCAGTAGGCAGGGTCACTATGTAGCTGTGTTCTGTAGGAAGGGTCACCATGTAACTGTGTTCAGTAGGCAGGGTCACGATGTAACTGTGTTCTGTAGGAAG
>JAOYMR010000018.1:2782501-2794706 GCA_025802075.1 Tenebrosternarchus preto | reverse complement strand
CAAAACGGGTAAAGCAGTTCCTTGAAACTGAAAACATTGAAACAATGAAATGGCCAGCCCAGAGTCCTGATCTAAACACAATAGAAAAACCTCTGGAAAATCCTTGGGGACAAAGTAATGGCCAAGAAACCTACAACAGTCACAGAACTGTGGAAGAGACAGGAAGAAGAGTGGACCAAAATCACACCAGAGCGGTGTGAGAGTGATGTCCTGTGGCCACAGATGTGCTGAGTCATTCAAAGCAAAGGCCTGTAAAGTTCCTACTGATTACTGACTGTTGTAACCTTCAGAAAACTTAGCTGCAATCTCAATCTTTCTCTGTGTTACAATTATTGCTGTTGTCTAATTATGATCACATTTTTTGCAAAATAAAGCTTTCATACTGATATACTTTGCTTATTTTGTAAAACACTGTTCTAGTGGCATGGTGTACCCCCTATAAAAAATCCTTCAAATGTTGATCAATGTAGATTACATTATTTCTGGAAAAAAATCAAGTGTTCATACATTGTTCTCTAATTTTGATGTGTGTATGTATCAGTTTGTGGTCCTCCAAAATCCCATTCTCCTTCTGCAAAAAAAGAAGATACTTACTTTGATTGACATGTTGTTGGACTCTGTGGCACCACTGGTAAACACAATTTCTCGTGGATCAGCCCCAATAAGATCTGACACTTGCTAAAAGAGAAATAAACACTGATGTTCATGAACTTTTTTTTGGCTAGACCAAAATATTCCTCTTTATACTAGATAAGCAAAAACAAACATTTGACAATGAAACAAAAACACTAGGCCTATTTGTAGAGACTGAACAGAAACGGAGCTTTTTTTTCTGAAAGAAAAAAAGTTACTTTTCTTGCTTTTTCCATTGCAGTCTCACTTTCCCAGCCATACGCATGAGTCCTAGAATGCGGATTGCCATAATAGTTCACTTGATATGGAAGCATGGCGTCCAAAACTCTTGGGTCCTGTTGAGGCAGACAGACACACAAACTCCTACTCCTTGGCAATGACAATCATGTAATGGCAAGGCGACTGTCTGAAGCAAAGTGCTGGGAGTATCGATGCAAGAATCTGTCCCGACAACAAATGTTAATTCAGACTAAACTATATCTGGGAAATCTTATGGGTGTTTCTCAAATACTTTTAGATACTGCATTAGGCATTCTTTATCTGTATAATTAGCTAGTGTCTTAACAGTAAATCATTACCATTGGTGTTGTCGCCTGAAAGTCCATGTAAAGTGGCCGGAGCTCGTCTTCCTTCAGTTGCCTGCTTTTGATTACTTCTGTGGAGGCAATAAGGTTGACAAGTAGCTAAAACGTTTAATTACATGAAACTAGCAAGCTCTGTCTGTACAATCTAAAAAGTTATTTACAAACTGCTTGTTTATTGTGAATACTCTAGCTACCTCAACTAGCTAACGATATCTTTATTAAAGAAGTTGCAAAGACACTAGGCTAACGAGCTAGCTATGGCTAGCAAGTTAGCAAAGCAGCTAGTTAGCAAAAGTTAGCAACGACCCGCAACGATCCAGCTACGTCACGTAAAGAGCAAGATTTACTGACACAAATGTGCCATTTAAAGATTATGTGGAAACGGAGTTTAATTACCTCGCTCTCTCGGCGAGGCACTGACAGAACTGTGTGCGTAATTCAGTCGAAGGCAATGAGAAACCCCACGTATAGTGCCTACAAGTGTCCTCACACCCCTCTTCCCCATCATCTTCCAGCAACCCTAACGCAAAAGAATTATATTCGCAAAAGAATATAACAAGCACGTTATTGATACTCTATCGCTGACAGTCTTTTGAAGTTCCCCTTGAACTACAGTCCCGAGTACAATTTAAACAGCTTTCGTAGCGAACACACGCCTTATCAAATCGTTCAAAACACTCGTGTGCTGTGCATGATCCTGAGGTGGTGCTTACAGAGCCTGCTGTAATGCAGGGAGAGTAACTCCTGTACATTCAACTCTGGTTGGTTGCAATTTAGCATTTTAGGCGGGATTTTATGACGGAGTCGAAATACATTGGTTCAAGAATAATAATGACTTTCCGCCGGAAGTCAAAAATGCATGGGTCCTATGAAAACGATATTTTCAAAACACGTTGCTGATCGTAACGTGAAAATGTCCGTAAAATTATACAGTTAGACTAACTGTTTATGGTTTTATTGTATTTGAATGCAGAGACTATAAACTGCATGTGTACATGTATTTCAGTATGTCCCGTTACCAACTACACGAGTTTTATTGAATGTGTAATAGCAGGTTCCTTTGATCAATATCTCATCCTTTCTGCAGAATGACCCAGACCTCCGTGAAGTGAAAATCGCTTGCCCCCAAGCCAGTGGTCAAAGATTATTAACACGTAAAGCTCAGCTTTAGCCACTGACCTTCAGTCACAATGAGCCAAATATGCTTACTGGGAATGACTTCGCAAAAATGCTTCCTCCATACCAACACTCGTAAGCCAGACATGTCTCACCACATAGTTGAGGGTTCAGGACAATTTTCTAATATTTGCTAGAAATATTCGTTTCGCTATGTAAACTGATATACGGAACGTTGTGCGAGCAATTGAGGAAATATCTGTTTATATTAATATCACGTTAGGGTAGTCTCCTGGATTGCGTCTAAAGACTGCGGGACAGCAGGCTTTCCCCAAGGTCCGACACGAATGGAGCACTGTGGCAAAGCAATTAAACGGAACACTCCAGCCGGTTAACGCCATATAAAGTTCTGCGTTTCACGCTGCTCTGATGTTTTTCCACAGTTGTGATCACATTACAGGTATTAACCTCCATCTCGTGGTCTGCTTTTTTAACATTTCTAAACATCTGGACAGGTTTAGAGTGTGTACTTGGCATATCTAAGAATTCACACAAATCAAGGCAAACCAAAACTATTGCCAGCATCATGGCTTTATTTGAAATGACCTGTTCATCAAGATTTTTACAAAAACAAGTCTTAATTAGAAAAACAAGATACTCTGAAACTGTATGGTCTCTATGAACACAAGAGGATCTCATCAGCTTTCTAGTTCCCACAGCTCATAGAGCCCAAAACACTGAAGATGTAGATATTTAACCAAAACTGGGGTTTTTTTTTATAATTAAAAAAAAAAAAATTTTTTTTTTATTTGTTTGCCTAACTGTACATTTTCAACCTTGCCACACCCCAACAACAACCACAATTTTGTTCCAAAAAAAAAAATAAAAATTAAAAATATAAAAAAAAAAAAAAAAAAAAATTTGCAGTAAAAAAAAAAAAAAAAAAAAAAAAAAAAACCCTAGGCTGTACATACAAAACCTTTAATGCCAGGAACGTAAAGGCATTTGAACATGAAGCTCAAACCTCTAATTGTAATTAAAGAGGTAAGGGAGGAGAAGAAGAGGACATAGAGTAACTGCCAGAGCTCGCATGACTGAATTATTAATAAATTTGCCCAAAAGTGTTAAAAAGAGACGGAGGAAAGAGAACAGACTGAAAAATGACTGCGTCTCCAGGAACGAGAGATCACCGGCGAGTGGGCACGAGAAGTTGAGTGGCTTGCACAGACTCTGGGAAAAGATTGTGGTACGTTGGCAGAGGGACGTATGCCGCCTTGATCATTTTACCTGTGAAAACAACAAGGAAACGGCACATTCAGTACGAGAAGAGGCTGCTGTTCCAACTTGAGTAACCGCACAAGCACAGCAGCCCAAGTGGTACATAACGTTCCAGGTTAAAGACGTGTTGCGGCAGTCCTACCTCCAAACCAACGCCCATGTAACGCACTAACTGCAGCCATTGCAGCAGGGATGGTTGGACACTTCACATATACGTTTCCCTACACAAAAACATGAATAAGGGGTTCATTAGCATAATACTGACATGACCCCAGTCCCAACTTCAGTACTCCTGAGGCGAATCTGAACACACTGCTCACGTGACTGTGGCCATTACATGCCAGAACTACTAATGTAACACTGTTACATGCAGAGGAGCACAAACCTCAGCAGATTTCTTGTCCACATATATATGTATGACTCCACCATGCTTGTTACATTCCTCTATGACATCATCTTGGATTTCAACATCCCATCCAGGATCGTTTTCCCTATGAACATAATGTTGCGAAATATTAAACTTGAGAAAATAACACACTTTATATATTGGACACAAACATGCATAAATTCATGAGTTTATATGCAAATTTGGCACACTTACGAGTTTGGATCAAACATGTTGGAAAGCTGGAAGCAGTGCGTGGCAATTGGCTGAGATGGCAGATTCAAAGGTTGGTTTGTGGGCACATTGATATTGAAACTCAATCCAGGATTCATAGCCGCTAACACGTCACAAAACAATGAATGAACATAACGTTAATTCCTTAAATGACCAAACTACCAGTATTTAAAATAAAGAAATAATAATAATAATAAAACTTAGCTAGAACTTAGCTTACCTGTAGCTGCTGCCATGGCAACCATAGAGCCGCTCATCTGAAGAGCTTGCTGTGCAGCTGGGGGGATTTGCAATCCAGTACCTTAGAAAGCAAGAAAATCAAATTGAATAAACGGAGACGGTAAACGAACAACAGGATCGTCCCCGAATCCTCTGCAACAGGAAGCCGTACGCCACCTTTAGACAAGGACAGCGGCACGTTCTTACCCTCGGCTAGCCGGGCCATGAGCTGGAGCCTTCCGGTTGTGCCCAGGTCGATCCCAGTTCTTTCCAGCTCATCATTATCCAGGAAGGAGCTGGCGGTGGAGGCATCGGTGCGCTCAGTTACGTGGCCCACCTTCATGGGCCTGCCAGCTAGCTCAAAGCCATTAAGCTGCTCCAGGGCTTTCTTAGCACACTCTGCGTCGGCGAACTGAACGGGAAGGAAAAACAAATGAAACGCCTTATTGCGCGCTCGCTTTTACAGTCGCAGATTCTTCTGGTAAACATCTAACAGAGGAAAACGAAGGCCACTAGAGTGTGGCTGGTGTATAAAATGTCTATTATTAACTCACTGTAATAAAGCCGTATCCCTTGGATCTCCCCGTTTCGCTGTCCATCATAAGTTGTATGCTATCAATCTGTTTGGAAGAAAGCAAATGGGAAGCATTACATCCTACCGACTGTACAAATAAAAGTTTAAAAGAAAATTAAACAAAAGGCCAAAGCCCTCACCCGCCCAAAAGGTTCAAAGATGCCCCTGAGCATATCCTCTGTGATGTTGAAGTGCAGTGAACCAACATACAGCCTCATAGGCCCAGCACTGCCTTTCTGCAGGTTGTTGGCGTTTGCAGCTGCTCTGTTCTTTTCAGCCTGGAAACGAGAATTAACACTTTCAGATGAGGACAAAAACACACACATTTCATTTAAAAGGAGCTGCTGCAAGACAGTTTCTCTTACCTGTGAAGCCTGAACGATGATCGGTACTCCTAGAAGCCTTTGTCCGGATAGGCCAATTGCCAGAGGCACAGAAGTGGCTTCCACAAACTCAATGTAAGCAATGCCTTTGGATCTTCTTGAGTTTCTGTCAGATATCATCCTCACATCCCTCACCTGTCGACAGAATAAAAACCAGCACCGGTACTTCTGTAAAAATAAGAACTATCAAAACAAGAGTACATAGATACCGAACAAAGTAATCAACATTAAGTTACTGACCTTCCCCACGGCAGAGAAGAATTCCTCCAAGTCCCGTGGACGAATTCTGGCTGCAAGCTGCATACAAAACACTGTGCGCGCATCCCTCTCCTCGGGTGTGAGGTTATCTATGGGCTGTCTACAAAGTCATGTACGATAAATCAGTTCAATCAAATGTAAAGCAACCTATTTACTATATCTTCAGATAAAAACTTACCTGATTGGGCTCTTGTCTCTCTTGAAGGGACTGCGACTCTTAGAACGTCTACGGCTGCACAAAAAGATCTCCTATTAATGTCATCTCCACCTTGTGACTCATACACTTAACAGGCAACTACCCACACAACAAAAATAGTATCATAGAAACCTTAGTTTGATGGCAGGTGGTGGGCCAGTCTTCCCCCTGGAACCACCGTTAAATTTCGGGCCAGAACTGTGATTTAAAAACAAGGTTTATCTCAGCAGCTACTACGACTGCTCTACTCCTTATGGTCATCATGAAATGTAAGCTTCGATAGCTTAACGGGGGACACCAGGGTGTTTCTGCTCACTTGAAAACCCCGAGTTTTCAGGGAGCACCAACCGGTCGAAACTAAAACGTTAAGCAGACACAACTGAAAAAATCCCCTTTCTGCAGAGGTTTTAAAACAACAAGAAACACCGACACTTCAAAACTCAGTATCCGTACCAAAACACATTAACAAATAAACAAAGCCTGTATTTATTGTGGCTATACAAACCTGACCAAGCCGATATCTAACTAAAAACACTGGCATGCATACATACAAGGAGGGTCTGAAGCGTCCTGGGCGCTCTCTGCTCCGGGAGCCGCTCCGCCGTCTCTCTCTGCTGCGACTGCGCCGCTTGTCTCTGCTGCGGCTCCTCTTGCGCTCGCGGCTCCGCTCGCGGCTCTTGCTCCTCTTGCGTTCTCGACTCTTGCTCCTTTTTCTCTCCCTACTCCTGCTACGACTCCTGCTCTTCTTTTTCCTTCCATTCAAGAGTTTACACTTTATGAACCTGAACACGTTTAGCTCGGTGCATTCAGATGACTTGCGATTAACATGGCAGAACGTGTTTAGGGCTGGCTTCCTGAACATGGATTAAGCTTAGATGTAGACTAAACTGTAATATTTAAAATGATTCACCACAGGTGGTTCCTTTTTTTTCTTTTAAACCTGACATGGGAAGCCATCCCTTGGAGACTTAAACCGATTCCATCCACTAAAAAGAATTAAAACATTCTTCAGATACATTTTATTAGCTTAGAAGTTATCGGATTAAAACAGACTTACTTCTTACTTCGCTCTTCATGGCCATTGGAATTTATGGACTTGGTCTCATCCTAAGCAGGGTCGATAGAAGAACATCATGAGGAGGACGGCGTAACATTGCAAGTCGTAAGGATAAAGGGGGATGGGAACAAAAGAGAATATGATATGATCGTTAAATATGTGTTCTTTACAATGTTAATGTGTGTGGGGGAGGGGGGGGGGGTAGGGGTCAACGAGATTAAAACTGGGCCATTAGAACCACAAGGCTGCCATTTTCCTCCTTCCTTACTAGTGTCTGTAATACGTATGTGGTACGGTCAATAGGTCAAAAGCTAGTGCTATGCTGTGAATGTAAAAATGGCATGTTTAGTGACGTCATCCTTTTGGCAGCCTGTCAGGTTCAGTACCAAGGCTATCTGTGCCTATAAGACCCAAAGTGGCAACGCTAGCAGCCAGCCACTAAGCGAGCTCCAGTGGTGGATGCCATTCCAGTGATCTTCACCCCCATTTGCCTTCGTGGATTGTAAGAGCTCGATGCCACCTCTGTCACACATCTCGCCCTGAAGCAAACAGGGATTCACACGGCTTAGTAATATCGACTCCCAAAGAACACCTAAAGCTGAGATGCTCTTTAAATGTTCCTAATGATCTGCATGAGTTTCTTAAAACAAAAGTGGCCATTTTATGCAGTACAAAAAAGGCACTTTCGTGTGAAAGTTATTTTGCAATGTGCAGAGAGCCATCATTTCCTGTATGTCAGGCCCAGGAAATAACCACAGATCTGTATATGAAAGTCAACTGCATGCATAAATATTTAATGCATGAAGTGATCAATTTCCCTCCAGTGTCAATATTAATAACTTCCTGGTCATTAGTTATGATGTTCGTCTCTGTTCATTTCCAGTCCCACAAGAAGAGGGAAAAAAAAAACATTTGAGAACTATGTGGAATAGCCTGTATGCCAACTCCAGCATATCTGTAATGAGAATTTTAACATTTAGGCCAACATAAGATTACGTCAACAGCTACAGTAATATTCTATGATGAGACATGCAGACTAGAATTATCCTTCAGTAACTTGTATTGAAAATCATATAAGGATAGCTGCTAAAAATACCATGCATTCAAAAGCGTGAATAGTCTCTCCAAACACTTCATACCAGCACTTAAATTCATGTGCATCCACTGTATTATTTTGTCGGCACCAAAATCAATCAGCCTATGTATTTGCAACCAAGGGTACCACAGTACATCAATATATGGGGCAATTACTACCTTCATTTTTTTGACAGTTCACACTGGAATTCATGGGAGTAGAGGTGAGATATAGGCATGTCTACAAAAAGAGATAGATGGGCATTTATTCATTGAAACCACTATCACAGAAACAATCATGTAATTTATCTGCACATAACGACTTAGCTATCGAAAACAAAGTGCACCTTGGTTTGCTTTTTCAAATGAATGCAATAGTTAGCTAAGTTAGCTATCTCAACGAGCTAAATTAAACACCCACCTTTTTAAATGGCGCCTCAAGCATTGCTTCGATGTCAAAGTCGTCGGCCATGATGTCGGTGATTCTGCTGGCAAGTAAAAAAAAAACCGTTAAAAGCGGTCCTAGTTGTGCCCTGTCAAACTACCACACTCTGGAAAAAAATTTAATATTGTCGTTTTTATCGCTCTCTCAATGTTTTTGTACCAGCAACACATAACTATTTAGAACTTCTTGACTATGGCCAACAAACTCCGAACGTGAAGCTTCTAGATCGCTTGCTAGCCTGCCACCCAAGTTAACCTAGCTAGCTAACAGACAGCAAGCTACACAAAAACAGATATATAAGATAGCAGCTCAAATAAAAACATTTCACAAATAGCCACATATATACATTACGTAATTACTAAAGTCTATGTAAACATTATTGTGAGATTTCTCGACTGTGTTCATCGTAGTTGAATACAGAAAGTAACTAGCTAGTTAGCTAACATTAGCCTGCTAGCTAGTAACGCACGACTCGTCTTTTCACGCAAGATGTGTTGTTAGCAAAAGCTAACAACTAGCTAGCTATATTGCCTAAAAATAATGCAAATGGAGAATGTTTACCGATGCCATTTTGGGGCTTAAAATAGGGCATCGAGGTTCTTTGCTTATCGAAATATATTTTTGTCCGTACTAGCTAGCACGATTGGTTGTTGATCATTTGTTAGCAGACTGCTTTGTAGCCAAGCATTACGTGTTCACCTTTTCCGCCTTACCTTGTTAATGCGGCCTAGTAGAATCCTCGTTCAAACGATGGTGAACGCAGACCTCTCCGGGTTTCCTTCTCGGTCGTCTTCTATTGCCTGTTTTTAAGCACCGATTTTCGTTTTTACGTACTTAAATTTGAGTATTTGTTAGAAAATGTGCGGGTTTCCCAGTTATAACTGCCAAACGGTTACTCGGACAGCGTGGCCCACCTTCGCCTTCCCTCGACTGTGGCGGCAAACTGTTATGGCGCAGCAATGTTTCTTGTTGCATAAGAAGCTTGTGGTATTGTCCACAAGGGGGACCTTTGAACACCCAATAAAGAGGTCGAGCCAAAGCGAAACAAGTACACCTCTGCCCCTTATGTCTCCTTCCATTACTTAAAAGGGGAATCTTATTCAAAAATATGTAGAATATGTAATATTGTAATAAAACTATGATTTGGCCATCATATAAAGACCTATGGTGGATACTTAAGTATATACACTTCACCAGCAGCCTGTAGAATATTATACTCAATAAAGGTATATACTGTAGTTATAGAGATCGTGTTAAACATTGCACTTGAATCCAACTCAGCAGACGTTGTCCATGTACTGCTTAAATATATATTACAAGATTACATAATAGATTACAATAAAACAATTACTGATAAATTGTTAGGAACTCTGGCTAATATAGGAGTGAAACGTGAGCGAACGTAATATGTTGTGTTGCACACTTCTGACAGTGTAAAATGCTATGCATAATGTACATGTGAATAAACTAAAACATTATTTGAGGTTAATGTGAGTGAAACGATTGTCCTTGACATGTTTGGCCAGGTCCATAACAGCGTGCGTGCTGATTGGTTCATTCTGTTTTGGGGGCAGGGGAATAATAAAATAGATAATTCCATGGCTGTAAATGTTTGGACGATAACAAATATTAATAATAAAGAACATGTGTCGTTGAAATGTGTTTACCCATGTCTATATTAAAAACAACTGCAATCGTAATGAGTGGCATTTATTTCAGATCTGTTAATCCAGGAAGGAGCCCCCAAAAAACCTGCCCGCGGGCCACATCTTCATACGTTTGTTAGAAAATTAGGCTTAGATCTGGCCCGTAAATCAATATTATTGTTTATCAATATTAATTTGAATATATTGAATTTTGGTTCTAGGTTTACTATATTGGTTCTAGATTCTACCTTCGTTCAAGATTTTAAAAAGGTTCTAAAAACGTGTGTTGTGCGAAAATTTGGCGTGAGTTTCGTGAGTGTTTGGCAAAACACTCGTAACTAGGCAACAGATTGGTTCACCCAACCTACGTGTAGCAGGTCTCATTCTACGCACATGCTAGTTCACCCTTCATGCCAAAAATAAAACAAACAAACAAAACGCATTGTTTTTGACAAAATAAAGAAAAGTTTACTTGGAGCATATGCAGTTTTGACAGAGGTGGATACGTTTGACGCGATCACCACTTGTCTGATATGCAAGGAGAAAGTAGTCGTCCTTGAAGAGCTTAACGTGCAGAGGTAGGTGAGAGGGAGAAACGAGTCACTCGCAAAAATCTGTCCCAGTAGCAGAACTGTTTTCACTGAGCAAAAATCTGTCAGAATAAGCACAACCAAGTTTCTGGAAGCACTGAGCAAACTGAACAATATGATCTTAAATCACTGTATGCGCATATAGTTGTACGTGTTGCATGTGTATATCTGATATGTGTATACAGTTGATATTCACTGCAGTTTTGCTGTTTGTTCTGGCCCCACATTGCTGTGTTAAGGCAATGCACACATACACTATTGCAGCTTAGTATGCTTCACAGCAGATTTATTAATGTTCAGTGCTGTATAATTGTTTATTTTTGAGTTTTGCGTTACATCAAGAGCAGATTGAAATTAAACTTCCAGAAATATATAGTACCAAAAATGGCACAACTAGACAGTGTGGGCTATGTACTGACTGATTAAGTTGCTCAGCACATAACAACCTACCATTTCAGCTATTTGTTTTAGGTTCTCTGTCATTTAATTATTTAAATTGTTTATATTTCAGGATGTGGTCGAGAATAAGCAAAACAAGGAGCCAATTCGTGGCATGCCATTAAATTCATTTAGGCCTTCTGTTTCACACCTGTCTTTCTCAGAAAGAACCGTTGTTTTTGGTCAAAAGGTGGTAAAATGTGGTGTCCACATGCCATTAACAGCCAAATTAGACCAAAGTTATACATCCCAGGTGACCATCTTTACCCAAACTTACATTGTTACATTGTTTTTTTGGTTGGTTAGTTGGTTTTGTGTATGTTTAAATCGACTATTGTAATCTTCATAGCACATAGGAAACAATGTATATTGCATGAGAAACAATGTATATGTTGCCTGTACTTCCAACTTTGATTGCACTCTGCACATAATGTCAGCACTGTCTAGGTCATACATGCACACGTGTATCTTACACCTGGGTTATACTCCAGTTATTTTGTCATACTGTGTACTGCTCATTGTATATGGCTGGGATAATAGTAAAGATCTGCTTGAGTACTTAACTTGATAAATCATGGCATATCGTTGATTGATACAGATCTGTTTCTGCAGATCAGTTTAGCACTTTAGATTGAGCTGCAGTGTACTAACTGAGCAGCTCAAATTTGCAATGCCACAGCATTTTGAAAAACAAGTTTTCTAAAAGTGGCTTAACAGATTTTCAAAGTAACCCAAATAAGCCAAAGGAAAGACATTTGAAAGAACAGTAAAATGGCTCTTTTTGTGTTGTTTAAAAAAGGTGCA
Source organism: Tenebrosternarchus preto (assembly GCA_025802075.1). Lineage (NCBI taxonomy): Eukaryota > Metazoa > Chordata > Actinopteri > Gymnotiformes > Apteronotidae > Tenebrosternarchus > Tenebrosternarchus preto. The sequence goes on along the minus strand of JAOYMR010000018.1, from coordinate 2,782,792 downwards.
TTTATGACTTGCATTTTTCTTGGTTTAATCTCATTTTTCCGTTGTGTCTAGCCACAGCTTGCTTACTTCAGTACCGGCTGCCAACTTTCCGTAATTAGCACCCCCTCTTTCCCTCTTTCTGTCTCTCTCTCTCTCCCCTGTCTTTCCCTCTCTGTTTCCCTCTGTCTCTCTCTCTGTTCTCCCCTTTCCCTCTCTCTCTGCCACCCCCACCCATTCCATCCATCTCACACACGCACTCTCTCTCTCACTCTCACTCACACTCTCTCACAAACACACTCTAAATCTCACACA
>JAOYMR010000018.1:2761676-2773992 GCA_025802075.1 Tenebrosternarchus preto | reverse complement strand
GGAGCTGTGTCACAAAAGGGCAAATGGGTGCACTCAAGTATCACTGACTGACCCACAGCACAATGTGGCTCCCAGTAAAGTTATACATAAATATACTATTTCCAAGTAGCCTAAAGTCAGCGAAGTTACGAAGACGACAGAGCTAATATTTCAGCCGGTCACGAAGTAGACGTTCTCATCCGCTCCTCCATCGGTACAAACGAGCAGTGTGCATCAATCAGTTTTGCTTGTAGTAGGCTACGATGTAATGCTATACCCAGGAGTCATAGCAACAGCCAGCAAAGTTCCACAACGCCGTTAAAAATTCACGAGTGGAATCAGAGGTTGTTCTCTCTTCCTCCACCCTCCCTCCCTCGCTCCCTCCCTCGTTCCCTCCTCATTCTGTCCGTCACAGTCGCCTCTCTCACCCTTGCCTACACAAAGCCTCGCGGAATACGCATGTACACACGCACGCTGAGGCACCAAACACTGCTGAGTTCAAGCTTTCAAATGAATGCTTTGGTCAAGGCTGTAAATATGCTTCTTAATCACAACTGTTCAGTGTGTTTCATTAAGCATATCCGAAAATTAACCTACAATTGTATGCATGTTTTGACGCAATAATCCCACGTATCTTGACGGTGTACCACAAGTGAATGCATTTGCGCATAGCGCATTGTCCATTGCGTTTACAGTACTCATAACTCACCTTGTTCACAGACATACATATGCTTTCAAATTAGCGAGATACCAGTCTCGTGGGTCCTCCGATGCTCCCGTGTTTTCTTACTCTTTTCCTAACTCACGGGTCATATATTCTACGTGATCTGGAAGTTTTCCGAGAGTTCACTCAAGTCTCATTCCAACAAAATGACGTCTAGCTTCAGTCACTTCCTGTTTAACGCTAAGTTCGACATAAAACCTTGTCAGTCTTTATTTGTTAGTCAGCTTCTTTGATGCAGAAATTGCACTGAACCCTAATCTTGCTTTGATAACTTCGGTGCTGTTAAGTTTTGCCAAATGCAACCCCAAGTGTCAATTGCTGAACCATCAAGAAAAACAGTGTCCAACGTTTATGTTTCTTCAACCCAAATAAGCAGAAGCATCCACACAGTCTTTTATCAGTGCATAAAGCTCAGATAGGACACAAGGTCCAGTCTTTTGCAGGAATCTGTACTTTATGAAACTCTCATGAAACTTTTCCAACTGCAACATCAGAAGTAATCAGAGCAGTCGCCCATGCAGAGGGGTGATGAAGGCCCTAAATGTTTACAGATCAAGTCATGTTCCCACACTTTATTCGGTTACAGCAATGTCCCAAAACTGCTGTTACAGGGTTTACACAGATTTAGAAGGGGGTTAGAATCGCTGTGTTCACAAGGCAAATAAATAAATGTTCAGACATCCCAGAATAAAGTTCAACACTTGGAGAAATTTTGGCAATTAAACACAAAGTAATATCTGAGTAAAAACTAGCCACAAAAAGTGAATCTCTAAAGAATAAAGCTATTTTATGTGCTGTAGTATGGATCGGTTCTCATCATTAATTACATCAAATGTAATTAGAAACATTTGTCCTGAAGTGTAAAACCCCTGTTGTCTGTCTATAATAACATGACATACCGCATTGTACTGTATGAAATGTCATTGTATAAAACTGTATAAAATGTACAAAATGTAATGCTTATTACTAGGCCTACTCCAGACATAATGAAGACAAAACAAGAACGTAGGAAAGTGTAGTGAACATGAAAAATGAAACAACCTTCATGTTATCAGTGTGTGAATGCACTGATGCTGAAAATGAACTGGACTATTGAATCCATGCAATTATATAAGTCAGGATTATATAATTATATAGGCAGGCAGGCATCCCTTTTTATACGGAGGTGGATATCTTCTTCTGGAGCACACCTGCAATGAAAATCACACAAGATGTTACTCACATATCTTTTAACGCACCGTAACAAAAACTCCAAAACACATCCTAAGATCGTGCGCGTTACTCAACTATGAAGTCATCAGTCCAGTGGAGTTACGAAACTTCTATAGGTCGGTTCAGCTCATACATCATATCTTCTCAAATATCTCAACTCTCGCGCAGTGAACTTATATGAATAACCATCGACCAAAGAATGTTTATGTAATGCAAGAAACATTTTCCCATACATAGACCGTTGCATCGTGACTATAATTCAAAGAGGAGAGGCACAATGACTAATTCTCTGTGACAGAATAAACCATGTGACGGCTCCCCTGCGAATAACGGACACTGCATCCTATCTCGCCATGGGGAACAAACTATTCTGAATCAAATAAGCAAAGTATCTCTTCACATGGGCCCAGGGGGTGCGCATGAGAATGTGTATGTACTGCGTCTGCATGCAGGTTGCCAGGTTAAGGGCAGCTGTGGTAATGAAGTAAGTAAATCAGGATGCAAACAGTCTCTTTATAGAACATCTGCCCTTAAACGTGGTCATTATAGCCATGAACGATTCTGTTTAACACAGGAAGCAGGGGGGACAGACTCTGCCGGGAGCAGGGGGGACAGACTCTGCCGGGTCTCAGGCCATCTGCACACACTCAACTCCAGCCTTTGTCACGAGTGAGCCAGGAAATCCCAAATCTGGTTGCTATTACCCTCAAAATGGAAATCACAATCATAATGTGTTGTTTGTGAAAACTTGAGTATGTCTTGACATAAGACAAATAAGCTTTTTGTATGGAAAAAAGTTAAAAGAATTCGCAATTCAAGGGCCTGCATAAAAGCATCTTGGTCATTCAACAGATCCCATATTTGTAAATGATTATATAATCAACCTTTGACAAGTGCAATGTCCAGAACTGAACTGGTGCTAATTCTCTGCAGATATGAGTGACTGTCATGGAGAGCGAAATGTCACGCTGTTTTGGAACAAACCGTTGGGAAACGTGAAACCCTTATTAACCTTTAATGGCCAACTGGGATTCCATGAATGTAAGGCATGATGCTGCTCTTCATTTATCTTTAAGATGGGAGCTTTTTCCAAAACTGTAATATTACACGCCTTACGATTAGCCCATTTCTTTTTCCTCTCCTTTTCTTCTTTGGAAAGAGGAGTAGGTGGATTCCCTTCCTATGACTTTGCCTTCTGTATGCCTCATTTGTAATGCTGGGACAAACGTGCACAGCTATTGAATGTGCCCTGCTAATTGAATATGCTACTATTACAATCAATTTGCATGTCCTTCTTTATGTTGCTTAGTGCAATTTTAATGTTTTTGAATGAATCTTCATTGGTCGTTTCCCGTAAAGCACATATATTATGAATTCTGCAGTTATTGAGTACCATTTGTCATTGTCTGTGTATTGTCAGTGTTGGCAAACAGCTGTGAAAGAGGCTCTAAGATGACGGTTGTGATGACGGTTTCAACATGCATCGCTTCATACATGCAGGCTTTAATCACTTTAAGAATATAAATACAGTATCAACAGCTAAGCACACTTCTACATGCCCAACGCTATTCTTTATTCCTAATGTTCTATTAACGATATAACTAATGATCTATTAACGTGTAACTAAACAAACAAAAAAAAACTGGTCCAAGTTATCTCACGACTTGTCCAACTTTGGGAAAACATCCTGGAAGACCTCTCTGGTGCTAGGCCTCAATAGCAGCAGGGCCTGAATATTCCTCAAGAGGGCGCTGTTCTCCTCCTCCAATTTCATTATTTCCTACATGCAACAGATTCACATATAACAGATATTGTAAGTCAATTATATATTACACAATTTTCCTTAAAAACAGCCCAGGACAAAATCTTACTATCTGACAAGTTTGAGCTTATCATGTAAGTGAACAGGTCACCTGTCTGTGCAGTCCGATTTCTCTCTTCATGGTGTGGTTATGTAAAGCCGTACGTTTTATCAGTGGAGGGACATAAGATAGACTCTTCTGTAAAACAAATCACCAAATATTATTATCCTACAATGTAATCAGTTAATCTCTCTTAGCTCAAATGTACAATGTGTTTGAGGTTTTACTTTGGCAATAGCAGACAGCACTTCCTGTTGTTTCTTTTGCAGCTGCTTCTCCAGATTGGCCATCTCCGACCGACACAGCGCACTCACACTGTCACGTTCATCCTGACAGAACGAGAGAGGGAAATATGCTATCAGCGACAGAAATTTTCCAGAGATTCTAAAATATGTGTCAAAACAAAACAAAAAAGTCCATTTGATCCAGGATCTCTGTTCCCTGTTTCTGAAGAACTACAAATTTTTCCTAACATTCCACAGTAAAGGAAACTGTTTTATAGTCATGAGAGCATCGTCATCCACTGAATCTTCCACCATTACCAGCCTGTTTAAAAGGTCATGAATAGGACAGAAGCCTCTGTAATAATGTGTGGCCTGTCGCTGTACCTGTTGGGCCTCCTGCAATTGATCCAGTTCCTTCTTCATGTTGGCGATCTGCAGGGCTTTGACTGGATACTCCTCATCTTTATATGTCTTTAGCGTGTGAAGCTCCACCTGGGCGTTCAGCACTTCTTCTGTCACTGCCTCTAGCTTCAACTGGAGGCCTGAAGTGTCGACAAAAGCCCTTTTAATGCCATTTATATTTATATTTATATTTAATGCTCCATTTTGTTTCTTTGACTTACAAACCACTCCAGCTCTGACCCACATAAACTCATGACTGTAGAAATGATTAACTGTTTCATTCATATTTGGAACCTGGAGCTCTCTGTTTGTACTTAGGCTTTATAAGTATTTTATTAAATCCATTTCTCAAGTTGTTTTTGTGTTGACATGTTTAACGTAATGGTTTAGTTGGTAAATGTGACTTTCTGCTAACCTGAGAGTCGATCCTTGGTCTCCTGGACTGCATCACTCAACTCAGCTTTGACCTGCCTCATCTGCCTGGTGTTCCATGTTTTGTAGGCAGCTACTGAACACTTAAATCAGATTAGGTTTAATTGGTTAAAGATTCACTCAGAAATACCTTTAAATCACATTCATAGCCATGTACCACCTATGTACCTTTAGTCTCGAAGGACTTCAAATTCATTGGTTATATAACAGCCATCCTCTGTCTGTAGAGGTTGTAGTAGATGGCTCACCCCAAGTTTTGCGTGTTGGATTAGGAGCTCCCTTGCATTGCACATGTTGTGTCTGTCTGTGTCCTTGATGTCCCAGGCTATCTGCTGGTTTGTGTCCTGAAGCAGCCTGCAGTGCTCTTCCAGCTCCTCAACAGCTGTGCTCTGCCACCTGACAAGCAGCTGAACAACAGCTCGCAGTGTAAACATTTTCCGGAAACCACAACAACAGAAAAGCCAGAAACAAGTCAGTTTACTTATGGCATTGCTCACCTTCAGTATTTTCTCCTTGTCATTAATACAGGCTGCTTCTTCCTCCCCTTTCTCATTTTTTAGATTTCTGGAGAGTTGAGATGAAAGTTTTGGCAACTTTTGGGTGCTTCTTTCACGGAATCTTCCTGTGCACAGAACAGAAGGCAAGTAATGAACCTGACAGTAACATAGAGATCCAGTTTATAAAACAGAACCTTTTTGTTCAGTGTTTTTTTGTTTGTTTGTTTGTTTTGCTGATAAGGGCTCACCGGATTTTTCAGACTGTGCTCGTTTTAGCTCAGTGGGTGATGGAGTTTCACTGTGCTGAACCAAGATTGGTCTGTGGGATTCCCTGGCAACTTGGCGACCAGGTGGAGCCGAAGCCCAGTGGACTGGTGCCGGTCGGGTTGATTTTAAACCTTTCGTCCAACTGCTTCGCTCCCACTTGCTGTAATCCTTGAAAACATTAAAATAGGGATTTATTCACAATAATAATACTTGTAGAACAAATATAATACACAGGAGAAAACAGAATGATGTCTTACAGGACATTAATTACCTCCCTCTCCCCAACACATGACACCTCATCATGTCTTTGTGTATATCCAGTTCACTGGACTGATTTTATTAGAAACATCTCCATTGTTTCAAACAGAACAGCTAATTGAGGAGGGGGTATTTTGCCATATAAGGGCATGTCTTTTGGTGTTAGGTAAAACCTGTTTGTAAAAGATCTGCAAATATCTATAACAGAAATGTTTTACATGGAATGAAATTTCCTCATTCCTAAACTGGATTCATGCATGTGAAATATTTTTTTTCATCACAGCCTGTTGTATATTTTAATCAATGAGTCAAAGGTCGAATAAACAAAATCTTCATTTTCAGTTTCAGGTGGGGATTCGAAGATAACTGTGCCACTGCTATAACTACGACGATTATCTATTTTATCATTACTATTTTAGCAAAGTTCTTGCGAACAAATCTATTCGGGTGGGAGAAAAAATATGATTTTTGTATGATCACATTACCCCCTTTAGAAACCACCTTTTGGTTAGAGTGAATTGTAACTTCAGCTGGTGATACTACCGCCTAGAAATGTCTGCTATGTCTGTATATAGTTTTTGAGCCAACGCTTTCGTTACTCTTGACTGACACATAACGTCTCATAGATCGCAAGATTTCATGAATAATGAAAGTATAAAAAGTTTTAATGTCTAAACGAAGGGGGAAAGAACATATGAGATGGAATAAAACTTACCACATTTTTTAAATCATCTTTCAGAGTACAAAAGAAATGTTTTGGTAGTTTGTTCATAGTTTTCCAAAAACTAATAGGTGCTTGTTTAGATTTCAAAATTATTATTGCTGCTCATAACACTTTTTAAGAATTCATTATTCTGTTTAGACACAAGCGTCTCAATGGTACAAATAATATATTCGTCGTTCTAAATAAAGTAATGCATTTCACAAGTTCCAATTGTCATAGCAACCACACACACCGAAAGTCCCACAATGGAAATGTACTGCCATCTGCTGGTCATTCTACTCATCGACTGAAGCATACTGTCAGATGAATAATGATGGAAACTAAATGCTAACAGAAAAAGAAAAATTCGATCCCAAGCGAAACCAGTTGTATTATGTAATTATTTAATTTACGTTAAAGTTTTATTAATACACCGTTTTTTCTCACCAACTCAGTAGATATGCCTTTTACTGTATAAAAAGTAAGTTACAATCTCTTGACAGTCAGACACCGTGCACATACAAACAAAAAATGCAGTAATAAATAGGCTTCTTTATTGATCCAGTATGAGTAGCAATATATTAATTAGTATAATCAAAATAAAAAATGTGATTAACACAAATACAGTACTCTTTTATGGATGTATATTTGCCATGGAATGTAAACTGGATTCAAGTGTATGAACCGTATGAAAAACAATACACAGCTTCGACTATATATTTAAAACAATACTCCTCAATATCATCTTTAACTGGTCGCATATAAAACCTGAAGCCTTGAAGTCAGTGAAATTCAGGGGTTGTGTGTTCGATGGCTCGATCACGCAGCAGTGTTGTTGTTCATGTCCATGCGGTTCACGAGTTCGGTGACGAGCTCCATCAGCAAGTCCGCGCGCATCCTGCTCACCTCCAGCACTGCCTGGTGGTCGATGGCGGCGGAGTCCCCGTAGCTCTGCACGACTTCATTGGTGATGAGGGAGAGGCCAAACACGCGCATGCCGCAGTGCTTGGCAACCACCACCTCGGGTACCGTGCTCATTCCTGAGGGGCAGTAGCAGTAATATCAGCTTCACTATGGACTTTGGAAAGCTTTGGGAAGACCAGCAACCACACAATCCGGATATGAAACTCCCTGGATGTAGGTAAGGATGAAGCCAGCAACCACACCTAGCTTCAAACCCAGGCTTTTCAGGTGGCGAATGTGTGCCCTGACTACCAGACCAAAGAGCCAGATATCTGACACAGGAGCCACAACACAGATTTACCTTCCTGAGTGATGCTCTCCATCACCCTGGAGTACGCCCTGGTCTATAGAATCACCCTGGAGTCTGCCCTGGCCTATAGAATAACCATGCAGTACGCACTGGCGTATAGAATCACCCTGGAGTACGCCCTGAAGTATACCCTGGCCTATAGTATCACCCTGGAGTATGCCCTGGAGTATGCCCTGGTCTGTAGATTCAGTCTGGAGTATGCCCTGGAGTACGCCATGCTCTATAGAATCACCCTGGAGTACGCCCTGGTCTATAGAATCAGCCTGGAGTACACCCTGCTCTATAGAATCACCCTGGAGTACACCCTGGCCTATATAATCAGCCTGTAGTATGCCCTGTAGAATGCCCTGAAGTATTCCCTGGCCTATAGAATCGCTTCACTTCATTGTTTGTGTCAGTAACAATGGATGCTTACCCACCGCGTCTGCTCCCAGTCTGTGCAGAAAGCGGGCCTCTGCTATGCTCTCAAAGGTGGGCCCTCCAACCATACAGTACACGCCCTCCTGCACAACCTGGGACATTCCCTTGCTTTTACAGATGTCAAAGGCCAGCTTTCGCAGATCTTTATCATAAGCAGCAGACATGGGGGGAAAGCGAGGGCCAAACCTGGAAAATATAGACACACACAAGAGCTCAGTGTCCCTGAGGCATAAATCCTTAGTCTAAAAATGTCTGCATATTTATTAGATATTTATGGCTTTAAATGGCTATTCTAATACCAAACACTAATGCTTTCAACAGTAATGACAATAAATCAGAGCCGGTTACTTTCATAAGCCTGGGACCATGTTAAATGTAACCTTTTCATCCACTCTTGTGCACGCTAATCCTAATCTAATGATAGTGCACTCTAATATAATCTCATGATAGTATTTTGGGTGAAGTACTCAAATAGCCCTTGAATTTAAACCCGTTCTAGGAGTTCCTCGGGGAAGGGAGGGTTGGATATCGGTAAGGTTTGTGATTTGCTAACCATGTGTTATGGTGAGACAAATACCAGCATGCACACTTCTGCATTGGCTAACTTACTTGTCATCATTAGGGCCGTTCAGTGGGTTCAGACCGGCGAGCCCAGGGATGTTTATGTGATCCCTGATGACCATGATGTCCCCACAGTGGTAGCTGTCTGCTAAAGATCCTGCTGCATTAGTGACAATCAGGGTCTCCACACCCAACAGCTTGAACACCCTTACTGGAAAAGTCACCTGTGACAGAGGCACAGAAGATGAGCTTTTGCCTCTCCAGGGCACGGAAATGCCACATTTAAACCCAGATCTAAACCCAGTGTTAACAGACTGCAGTCTTCTTACTCCCAGAAGCAGGCTGTCTACTGTACACCCCAGAGAATGAACGGACATCTCTACCTCCCAAGGTCTGAAGTGGACAATACTACTATTGAAAGAAGAAATTAGCACCAGCACACAGCATGTGACACAGTTCAGCGTGATCAAGTGTGCATGCTGGTAATTACTGAAAAAGTGCATATCCCTACAGTCATCACTTGTGACTAGATCACAGTTGGCTCAGACAGGATGCAGGCAGTAAATAACTGCCTTAATGGTGATTTGTGATAACATAAGCAATTTAGAGTTTTTATTATTTTTAGATAGAGTGCTGTGAAGGCGGATTGACTTAGTTACATGAGAGGATGAAGGTGATCAGGAAATATGAGTGCATCTGAAAGGACTCACCTTACAGAGTGGATGACCCTCATACATGTGGAAACGACCTTGCATACAAACACAGGTCTTTCCCATGAGCTCACCAAATACCAGTCTCCCAGCATGACCTTGCACTGTTCAAATACACATACACACACACACACACACACACACACACACACACAAACACACATAAGCCCACATGCCGACAACCTACTATGATATAAACTACAGACTATTGTCAGGGTACATAAAATATTTATACTGAAACCTTGGTGACATATGCATCATTTTCTGTACTTATTTTACTAACTAGAAATTAATATTTTGTAAATCTTTTTTCTAGAAAGGAGACCACCTATTCTCTCATTTCAGTATCTGGCTTCATATGAGCTCGTACCTGTGCTGTGAGGAAAACCAGGAATTTCAGAATACTTAAAGGAGTCTTGGAACTGGAGCACATCAGCCAGCAATCCCAGTCCAGAACCACAGATGATAGCAATTTTGGGTCTGTGCCGGGTCTGGGATAACAGCCAATCAGCTGTTTTCTGATAATCTTCATGACTGCGAGGAGGCAAAAGAAATATCTTTATCTGAATTCTATATTTTTCAGAGACTGGGAAACTGAAATGACATGCACTGTCACTTAATCATAGAAATTGAAATAACTATATAATTGTACTAATTAAGTAAGATGATGCCCACATCTGACATGCTGGGACAAGTCTTCGCTAACGAATTAAAGTGTGTCTTTAAGAATGCTTATTAACACAAAAAAATTACCACTTGTCGTTTCATTTGACACCTGAAGTTTTGCAGCAGCTAAAACGGACTATTTCTCCCCCTCTTCACAGAGATATCATTGAAACACTCAGTGGTGTCTCCTTAAAAGGGAAGAATTTACAAAACAAATCTACTGATTCCCTGGAAATATCTAAAGCTGAGAGTTAAACCCACAACATACAGTACAGATCATAACTATCTGACAAAGTCGATCTTTATCTATGACAGATTTAGGACCCTGAATGACACTGCGTTGCCATTCTATCCCTTTAAATGTTAATATGTTCAAAACCCATTTACATTCTGTTCATTAAACATTTGTGATATTCACTCATTAATGATTAAAAAAAACAAGAGTCCAAGAAATCCAAGTCTTACCTGATCTGACCTTTACTGTGCATTTTGTGGTCCATGTGAAAGAACTGCGGCTTGAAGATAAACTGAGTCCCTGAGGAGAGGCGAATTGAACTGAAAGACCAAAGTTTTCAGACCATTTAAATACATCCAATCCTAGCACTCTTAACCAACCTGAACTTCCTGATTGGTTACAGCTGCATGCTGTGGCCAGCGAAGACAAATGAACTGTCTTCCAAAGGCTTGTTAATATTTAAATAACCTATATGCAAATTCCATCTCAAATCAAGCATATTTTTTTTCGTGCTCTGTTTGGTCTTATACTATTTGTGATTTTCTGACTTTCCTATGCCATATGATTAGGTTTGGATCTAAAACAGTCTTGAATATGAGATAAGCATCATATAAATTAAAATTATTATTATTAATTTATTTTATTCATTATGTAGCCATATTACATAGGTTATAATCAGCAGTGCTTGTCCCATGCAGACACAGGAAATATCACGGCTGTTTGAACCAAATATAGTTAGAGCATCTCACCTCTTGTCTCATGTTTATCTTCTCTTAACTGTAAATCATACTGTGTGTCAAAATATAGTGGAATTGAAGAATGTTGAAAATGTTCACAAAACTAGGTCAGGCCTTAAAATGTCATTACAATCATGATGAAAGACTAACTATTTCAATACATAGTGGAATGTTCAACCTGTCACACCATTATGTTACACTAGCCATAACATATCCTAAACATGTCCTATTATTTAGTGATATGACCTGGAGGATCTGATATAAACTCACAAGGAGTTTATTCACCCTTTTCCATCTTTTTAAAACATTACTTTTTAGATACAACAGAGAATCCAAGTAACCCATTAATGATATGTGTTAAAACTGCTGATCTGGCCATAGTAGTGGTAGCATGTGAGACCCATTACCAGAGTCTGAACTTCATCTTAAATCCAAACCTTGGGACCAGAAAAAAATCAGTTTGAGAACTTCACAATGTTTGGATTGTTAAAAGCCATTTCGAACCTTTTGATACACAACTTTAGGCTTGTAAAGTCACATGCTGTATATCAAATGCTTAAGGGAAGGACAAATATCTCTTGATATTATTTACGTTTATGGCATTTGGCTGACACTTTTTATCCAAAGCAACTTACAATTAAGAGGGTTAAGGTTCTTGCTCAGGGGTCCAACAGTGGAAATTTGGCAGAAGGGGGGTGGGGTGGATGGAACCATCAACCTTCTGATTACTAATCAAGTGATTAACCAGTGAGCTACCACTGCCCCAATGCATTACATCTCCCAACAGGCATCCTGCATCTCAGTACTGGATATCAACACGATTTGTTAGTGTTGCTGTATACTGTATATATGTGATTTATTAACAAAATTCAGTGGCAAAAGACAGTCCACAATAAAGTTCATTGCAATGAAAAAATGATGAACCCTGTTGTTTCATCAACAAAACCTTTGGGTCATTTTGATCATGTAAGATCCTGTAAATACTCAGATGCTTGTTGAACCAAACTCTCTTTGTTTTATCATAATAATAAATGATTGTCATTTATATAATATATTATGATAATTTTTGTAATATATTATTGTAATAATACTGATTTAAGTGGGGGGGGGGGGGGGGGGTTAAAAGGGAGGTTTGTTTTTTGGTTTTCAAGTAA
>JAOYMR010000018.1:2744471-2759180 GCA_025802075.1 Tenebrosternarchus preto | reverse complement strand
CCCCCCCCCCCCCCCCCCCCCCCCCCCCCCCCCCCCCCCCCCCCCCCCCCCCCCCCCCCCCCCCCCCCCAACAGACAACGATGGGGATGGAAGGGGGCTGTTTTCCAGGAGGTTGGGTGTTGGAAACCTGCCATCATGGTTCTGTCTGTTCTCTGTTTCTGGCTGAGTAACCCCCCGTCTCCCCCAGTCCATAAGCTCCAGCTACTGAAGCTACGCTAGATGCTCCTCAGACAAACACCATGACAACATGGAGTGTGAGATAGAGAGAGAAGAGAGAAATAGAGAAAGGAGGAGAAAGATGCAAACAGAAGAGAAAGGAAGAGAGAAAGAAAGAGAGTGTGAAAGAGAGAGAGAGCGAAAGTCAGAGGTAAAAGAGAGAAAAACATGGTGGGAGAATTCTCTAGTCTCACATCTGTTTCTTAAGCGTGTGACTCACAGTGGTTGCATACAAAACACACACATGAATTTCACACATGCAAGCTCACACATACACACCTACACACTTACTCATTTGGAATGATAACAAAGGGCAAACCACAAGAAACACACCTTCACATACACATAAGAGCAATAGACTACATTTCGAAATACTTGCACTTAAAACACAAACTGTGTTTTATGCTGCTCTCTTAAAGTATAAAGTACTGTTTTGAGAGACAGGTATAGTGACCGCCAAACCACCTGCAGCGGGATGACATGAGGAAGAACTGCAGGAAAAAGAAGGAGCACAGGAAAAGGAAGGAACACAGGAAGAGGAAGGAACACAGGATGTGGAAGGGGCAAAGGACGAGGGAAGAACACAGGAAGAGGAAGGAACACAGGAAGTGGAAGGAGCACAGGAAGAGAGGAACACAGGAAGAGAAAGGAACACAGGATGTGGAAGGAGCACAGGAAGAGGGAGGAGCACAGAAAGGATAGAATGCAAGAACTTTTTTGCTTTAATAAAAAGAAGAATGGCTCAGTATGATAAGGAACATCATCGTTTTAAGTCTGCTATCTTTGATAACTCATAATTTCCTCAAGTGTACATGCAGCAGGTGGATGGTGGATGTCCCCAGAGGGTAAAATTGGGCCTGGTTTTGGTTGGATATAAAGGGGCTACGGGGAGGCATAATCATCTGTGCCACTTATTCTTGTTAGAGCGAGAGCCGCTCAGGTTTCATGTGGCCGATTCAGACTGGGCCTTCTTCTGGTTTCAGAACCAGACAAAGAGGTCCAGAAAGAAGTCGGGGAGGAAAGTTGTGGGGAAGAGCTTTGGGGAAGTAGAAGAGGTCCAGAGAGCTTGGAGAGACGTGGAGGGTCAAGAGTGCAGAGAAGGTGTTCTACAAACTCAGGCACCCAAGGTCGAAGCTTTGTGTGTAGCCACAAAGCCAGTGTGTAGCTCCTACCAGCTACATTACAGCAATGGCATGTCGTCTTAATGGCTGATTATAATGATGCCTCATGCGGTTATGAGAATAGACGTGGTGGAGTTAGAACGTCAAAGTGCTGCTTGAGCTCTTACATCCAGAGTGAAAATCAAAGACTCTGGTTCTGACAGAGGCTGAGAAGGGAGCTCGTCTTTCTGAGAAAGCTGCTTACTCCTGAATCTTTTCCTCAAGTTGATTATTGTGGATTTCTGCTCTGCAGATGGCTGACAGTGTGTTGGCAGTGATCTGACTCTCCACTTCCCAGAAACAGCCTGGATTCAAAGCATCCTCAGCTCTCATGCTCAGCTGACACATGAAAGGAAGACACTGTTACTTAAAATATACCTTTGTTGTATTACCCATTGAATCCATTTATGCGTTTGGCTTAATATCTTAGATATACCACATTATAACATTTGTGGATATGGGAGCGAGTGTTTTAATTAAGTATATATGATTTCATTTGATCTCTTATGAGTATCTAGGAACTTGCCTTCAGTGAGATGTTACAAGACAATGCTGTTCTATGGTGAGTAGATGCTATGGCACAAAGCACTTTGTTCAAATGAGCGATTTGTAAATTCTCATAAGCTTCAAACTCTCAGTTGAATAAAGTCAGCCATCCTAACCATCATGCACACTCATTAACACTGTATATGAACTCTTCATAACTACTGTCAAGATAAACCGTGATACACCAATGTCATCTGGGTATCTATAGGTAGACCTTGATCAGCTCTCAACATCTATGAATCAAATCAAATAAAAGCTATGTAAATTTCTTCCCAGTGGACACTTGCACCCCCCTGATGCTGCTGCATTATTGAGAGGGAACTGGCTTTGCCAGGCCCACCTGTCATCCATTATTTAATACCACACAGCATTGGGAGTTTTTGACCTCCCATTATAAACAGCAAGGCCTCTCGTAGCCACTCTGCCAGGCTCTATGTGTGATTGACAATAAGTAAACATCTCCAACCCAGGCAGTGTGAAAAGGGTCTCCATTTATTTCCAAGAGAGGGTGTGCCTCCGAGAGAACGTCAGGGGGTGGGTAACAGGCACAACATTAACTGGGAGAGCCTAGTGTAGATATGACCATGGAAACAGACTTGTATGCTGTAAGAATAAAGTTACTTGAGGGCAAATTCAGTGGTTTCATGACAGTGTGTTTAATGGTTCTTAACAAGCTTCAGATGCAAACGGACTGGTCTTGCTATCTGCAGGCTCTTTAGAAAGGCCTCTAGTTAAAGGTGTGTGAAATCTTTTTTAGAAGGATTTAGTATAGCAAGTGACATCAGAGGCTCGTGGTCAGGATATATGGAGATAACAGTTTGTGTTTTTGCTGGTACAGGACAAGTATGGACATGCAAATTCACATGAAGGATGACTGAGTCAATAAGACAAAAATCAGTATTAACATTTTCTGTGTGGGTTTCAGCTGAGTACGGTGTACACGTGATTTGTTTTCCCAGAATGCCTATAGAACATCAAAACATCGAAACCACCAAGACCAATGGAAAACAAAAATATTGGAATAGTGATCTCCTGCAGTTTCTCTCACATGCTGAAATGAATGCTTTCTGAAAAAGGCACACTAGTAAGAACTATCCCAAACATTATCATTAAAGGCTAATAAATTTCCCACTTTCTCGTTCTGGATGGCTAAACCAGTGCAAGTTCATCAAGACCCTGCCACAGTTCACTCTAATCAACCCAACATTTACCTTTTTTGCTCGGCCGACCGATCACAGCCCACAGACACAACACGGCTCACCCCGTCCATCTCATCCCTGCGTGTCTGGCCTTTTTTTGCATGGAAATGCATGGTAATTACAGTTCCGCACAGCACTGATATTTGCTCAGGGATAACTAAGTGTCATGGGATTTGAGGTGCCTGTCAGAATCCGGAAGGAGGAGAGGAGATGTGGAGAGGAAAAGACGATGTGTTGTTAGCGCACGGTGCACTATGGAGACGGGCGTACAGAGGATGCCTTACACCGAAGCTACAGCCCTACAGGACATGACTCACGCATGTGCTGAACAGGACATGAACTGGACCGCACAAATTCAACTCTTCCTTTCCTGTGCTTTTTCTTTTAATGAGACAACGACAGCAGTTCGTAAATTTTCTAGAGAGAGCAGTCATTTTGTGGAGTGAGCAGACATTCTTGATCGAGCAATTTCAAAACTTTTTGGCAAACAACTCATGACACCCTGGACCAGCAGTTAATGATTGATTTAAATCTAGGACCAATCTACAAACCAGTTTATGTATAAATGATTCTCAAAACTATTCACAGCTGGTTCCACGTAAAGGACATGAACTGCCACTTTTTTGCGTTATTAATTGAATCCAATGGTAAAAATCAGATGTTTTCTGATTGTGCAGGCTGACTCTAATGGTCAAGTGCGCCCTGGGTGGACTTGGATAATGATGAGTCTACTGTTTTTATTAAAGTACATGGTCAATATCTCGTGGTTAAAAGTCTCATTTCTCTGATATGACACCTCCCCTTTGCCCTTGAGTGAATTTAATGCAGAAGGCAAGGCAGTGGGCAGGTCAAACAGCAGATCAATATATTGATCAACACTCACTGATTCTAAACAGATCAAACGATCTTTGAGCCACTCTGTGTGGCATAGCAGGCTTAGCATGCAAGTAGGTATTGAACTGTCTGAACTCTGTTTACCACTTAAAATGAGCTTAGCAACCAAACTAGCTTGAGCTATATTACAAACCCGGTAGCACTTTTAATTAGCTGAACATTTACGCCATTTGGATAAGAAAGTGGAGCTGATTAGAGACTATTCCATGGGACGCTAACAGCATGCTGACAGATTTGCTGTGTTTCCTGTCACATATCACACTAGCGCACATGCTAGCTAGTGTGTCTGTCACTCATACACCTGGGACAGGCAATGGGAGAAGTCTCCAGAGAGATGAGTGTCTGTGTGGAGGGTTAACGAGCTCTTTGTTATTTTTTGTCTAATTAGCGCATAGTTTTTGATTGTATGCAAACGAAGAAAGGAAGTAGCAGTGTTCACTGTGGTAACTAAACCCCAATCAATTATTCACTTCACACATAAATATATCATATTTTATATATAAAATATGACACTATCATCTGTAGCCTATCATAATCATTTCATTATTATTATTGTTGTTATTTTTATTAATGGAGTGTGTTGCACACTAATACTGCACAAGAACAGTTGCTATAGCATTTCTGTCTATGATGAGTGTATGTGAGCTTTAGATTTCATTGTGGTTGGCTAGAAAATTCTTCTCTTTTGCTCTCTTCTCAATACCACGGTCAGCACATTCAGACCATTTCTACATATCTAGTTTTTAATGTCTGGTTTGCTATAATAATTAATATTATGATTGTTTAATATGTAATATATTTCTCTTATACATATTCAGCTGCACTACATTTTGATTGGCATGGGAAAACGGTGTGAATTAGACACATAGCCACAGGTAATGTTTAAGTGAAGTCCCATTAACCAATCAACCTCCCTCCCACCCCGGCTCAAGATCAGCCATTTGGCCTGAAGACCACCAGCCAGCTCCATCAATCTCAATCACTGGAACAATCTGTCAGGTCCAGCTGGTGACACAGTACTGGGCTTTTGCCTTATCCAGACTGGTTATTTAGCCCTGATTCTAACCACATATGGCCTTATTCCCAAAAGTGGATGAGATTATGAGCCCATAGGGTTGCTGTGTTGTTTCTGTGCTGAGATGACATGTATTATGGAAGTCAGTGACAGGACAAACCAGGTGGGTGTGTCAAGGCTCAGTGACTTAAACATGGGACACGTTAAATACAGCAAATATACCAAATGTACGAGGAGACTCATATCTGAGCCCTGCTTGAGAGAGTTGCTATTTTGTACCAAATTACCAGCTCAGAAGAAGAAGAAGAAGTAAGCATGACATGAAACCGGGTCCTGAAGCCTACACTGAGATCCACAGCGTATACCCTTCAGTGAAAAGTTCAACAAAGCTTTAATGTGGATGTGGCAAATCATTCTGAGATGACCTTAAAATACCTCGAATTAGTAAATAATCAGGTTGGCACAGCTTGCAATAGAAGTCACATGATAATGACATGATAATGACCACACTGAATGGTGTAATGTTACACTGCCTGCACACTAGAGTGTCACTGACACTGTCCCTGAAGCATCTGAATACGACACAGAGCTGAGAACAGATATCCTTTGCTTTAGATTTCCCCAAGCATAGGTAGATAGGCTCCTCTTCGCAGTGAACTTGACAGACACTCATCTTTGTGTTAGTTTTCACTTTTTTTCTCCCATACCTCCAGTTAAATCCAGTAACCAATCAGGGTGCTCATCATCCTTCTCCAAAGATGTCTACCATGTTCAGCAGGCATCTACCACCTTTCCCAGCTCTTCTGATGGAGGTCACAGGCATTTGCTTCAGAATATGGAGGTAGACCACTTGCTATGGCCCAACTGTTCAAAGCTGCTTTGTTATCTGTGTATTGAGAGTCTCATATAGATTTGGCATTCAGCCTGCAGGAAAGAGCTAGATTGGATCTAGCCGTCTAAAAGCCTTCCAGCATGTATGTTACACTGCAATGGCAGTGGTTTAACTTTGTGCTCCAAATGTGCTAAACACACACACACACACACACACACACACACTTCTAACACATGCACAAGCACTGACTCCTGCCCACAGCCTTCTTCTTCACATAAGCGCAGCTTTCCAAATCCATTTCATGTGCCTTCACAGTTTGAGAGCTTTGCCAGGCTCCTCTCTGTCTCGCCCCCCCCCCTCCTCCTCCACCAAGCCCCAGCTCTCCTGAACAGTCAAAGGCGCAGCAGCAGACCCCCCCACCCCCAAGATCAAGGAAGGTTTTCTGGGCTCGTCAGCCCTATTTTCAGCCTCATTAACTCTGGAGGGAGGCCTCTGTCGCACTTCATCCACTCTCTCATCTAACCAGGTCCATGAAAATCAATTCCATTAATGTTAACAAAATATTTATACATGAGGAACACAAAAAAGGTTCCTGCTGCTATGGGAAGCACATTTGCTGCCCGTAGATGAAAATGTGGGTCGACTAAAAGCCCAAGTTGTCAACTCTGAGCTCAGAAGAATCAGGGAATGAAGTCTCACAAGGTTTATGTAAAAGATGTGCAGCAAATGCTGCAAAGAGGGCAGATTGAAATTGATCAGTCATGGACTCTTTCTTGGAAAGTCCACACAGCTATTGATATGTGAGACTGATATTTGACAGACCGATAGACTCACTAGGGGAATTGATAGGAACTGGTAGAAAATATTGATCCATTTGTGAGGAGGCGGATGAATTTGTTGTCACGGCAAACAGTGCAAGGTGAATAATGCAAAATGGGGCTTCTCATGTTCAGAAAGTCTGACTCAAGTCCTACCAAGTCCTACCAAGTCCTACCATGCTCCTGTGTGCCCAGCTGGATTTATCCGAAGGCATATGAGCAAGTATGTGTATATCTTTCCATAAACATGCTGTCTTTTTTATGCGCTGTATTTTTGAATAGTTAAGAGTCTGTCACCTAAACCGAAGCAGCTGTGTTTACCATAAACTATTTGAGAAGACCCAAATACTGGGTTTTACAGTACATGAATGAATATATGAATATATTATATTTGTGTGTGTGTGTGTGTTTGCCATGGGCATTTAGGCCTGGGAGAAAGCTAGACTCGGTTGGCCATCTCTCACCCCTGATCTTCATATCAGATCTCTCTCCTCAGCATGGTTTCCATCACAGCTCTGTGTGTGCACCCTGATGCTGGCATTTTGCAGGTCACCACCTGCTCAGCAGGACCCAGGCACCATTAAAGTGACTGTGACGTAACCCCACCCTGAGACACCTCCACCACCTCAGCGCTACACCAGGAAGGGAGCGACGGGCAGGGTGGAGGACACGACCTGTTTAAGTGCTCAGGAGACGTGATCAATCAGCTCCACTGCAAACGTTTCATGCCAAGCACCCTGATATCACGTAACGTGAACATTTCCTCCTTTTGAAATGACAAGGTTTGGTTTTTTTATGGTTTGTTTTCTGATTCCTTTTGGTTTAGAGAGTGATAGAGATTGAAACTTCTCATCAGTGAAGAACATGGGATGGAAGAAGACAACAGACAGGAGAACTATCAAGGATGAAATCCAGGCCACCCTGATTAATCTTGTGGTCAGCCTTGGTTTGAGTATGAGGGAGGCTAGGCAAAGAATCCAGCCAAACCTAAATCATGTCATAATAGCTGATGTCATCCAGAAATTATGCACTATACAACTATATTTACATCACTATGTCACTATTGCACTGTAGCACGGCAATATGATATATCTGTGGTAGATCTGTGATAATGACATTTAGTAGATGCAGATGTCAAGCTGACTGTAAAAAGGCTCCAAGAAATATTCACATCATGTTCTTGCAGAATTGAAAGACAACTGTTTGTTGGCTGAAGAACCCAACTCCTCAACTCACAGCAGGAGGAGCAAAGTGTGAACGTGATCATAGCAACGAACAACATTCCACTGTGAGAAGTAGAAAACCAAGTCCTCACAGACAACACCACCTTCAATAACATCAGCCAATTTAGCTTGTCAGCATTGTCCCATGACCTTCGACGGCATAAAAATTAAGTAACTGTACATAGTGCCGTTTGCGAAGAACTCTGATAGAGCGGAACAGCCATGAGTATATGCAGGCAAGTATTTTCTGCCATTGTAACTGTTGTCAATGGTACTGTATTTCAGTGCATAGTGTTATACCATAGTGTTTTGTTTTGTCTGTTTCAGAGAATCATGGAGCTAGATGGTACCATAGTTCATGTCAGGTGCATCAGTGAGGAGGAAGTTGGGCTCCGACTGAGCTAAAACAAGGTGCAGGGAAAGACATGCTGGAGAGCAATGTGCTATTATTACTGTTTACAGTGAGGGGTGTATGAGAAAAGTCTCGTTTTATAGTTCTGCTTGATTGTATTGCTCTGTAATCGTGATCTCAGGCATGGCTAGAAACTGGTGTTAGTTATAGTGGACCATAATGTACAAGAGTCATGGCCTAAACTGTTCTTCTTAGAGACAGTTGACAATTGGATGTGCAAGATTTCCAGTGACAATTTCCTACTATTTTGTATGAAGTACTTGTTCTATACATTATATAGAAATGTTCTATGCAGTTTAGTCCTGTTGCTAGGGTTAATTATTAAGGGCAGATTATTGACTCTAGAATACACATTATCTCTGGAAGAATAAGCAAGAACAGAGGGATATAAAGGAGACACCAGAGGAAAAAAAAGCTTCTTCAACTTCGTTCTTCCTCCTTGCCTGTGATATATTGTGTTGGATATTCATCTGCAGCTCATGAGCAATAATAAAACTTCTGCAAAGGACAAGTCCAGTGGTGTTTGTCGTTTTTGCATGACAGGGGGCAACATTACTATGTGTGCTGCCCCGGGGGCAATATGGAATCCTGCATCACCACGCCATTTTTGGTCCATTCAGTCCTGCTCACAGCATCCTACACAACGTATTGATTCCAGATAACCATGGAAATGAACCAGAGGAGTCCAGGTTTGTCATCACCCAGGTAACAGAACTTTCCACCAGGATAATCCACCTGAAACCAACCGCATAACCGCAGGTTCATAGGTTCTAAAGGTAATTTTTCATATTGGAGCTAATGATATTTCGCCTTTGTCAGTCAGGCTACTAAGTGTAGAGGTGTGTGATGGTAGAGGTGTGTAAATTAGCAAAAGCGATGTCCGATACTGTAATACATGGTAATGTATCTTACAGTAGGTTATGGTCACTGAACTGCTGGATGTCCAAGTGTGTGCCAAAAACAATGTGGGCTTCATAGATAAGATCTCCAGGGCTATGCTCTGAATTTCTATGTGAATTTGCAGATTCAGAATGTAATAGGACCTGTTCATAAACGTGGCCACAAACTCAATCTTATACGAACAATTGGGTTAAATATAGAAAACATGGTTCCATGCCTACAGTCTGAAGCTATCTTATCATTTCATCATTTAAAATATGTATTAGCCAAAATAGGTGCATTCTGCCACACATTTACACCAGGTATTGGCAATAGTTTTATCAGTAATTAGATCAGTACTTTAGCATGGAGGACATTAGTCAGTGGATGCTGAGAAATGTTCTTCACTAGATCAGCCTTCTTTCACATCAGGCACATTGCCAAGATAAGAAATATAATGTCAGCAGATGATGCAGAAATACTAGTTCATGCTTGTATTACCTCTAGGTTGGATTATTGTAATGCCTTGTTGTCTGGATGTTCCAGTAGGAGCATAAACAAGCTACAGTTAGTCCAGAATGCAGCAGCTAATGTCCTTAAAAGAACTAGAAAATATAAACATATCAAGCCAATCTCATCATCACTGCATTGGCCCCAGTCAAATTTCACATTGATTAAAAGGTGCTGGCTCTTTGTGGGTACCTCGGGTTATGACAACTACAGCTGGGGCAGATTTTTCTCTTACAAAGCCCCACAGGTATGGGAAAACATTCCAGCTAGTGTTCGGGAATCAGACACAGTCTCAGTCTTTCAGGCTAGGATGAAAACATACTTGTTTTCTCAAGCATTTTGGTAACAGAGTTTTTTTGTAATTGCAGAGCCGATGGTTCATGGTCATGGAAGTGTTTTGGTAAACAGGGATGTTTGGATGTTTGTTTCAGTGAATGGCTGGATGCTCAATGTTCCAGGGCTCCCACATGTCTGTGTCACCTGCTGGTACATTTTATGTACCCATTACATTAAAAGAACACCACTTAATATTCTGTGATCGCCCCCCCCCCATAATCCTCCTCTCTTCACCTCCCACTCGGTTGAGACTCCAGGAGATCCAGATTCCTGATCTGTAGGTCTGCCTGATACATCCTGAAGCTCTTCTTCTGCTTAGAGTCTCACCAACGGAAAACCACTCACTGTTGCTGAGAATAAATGATGACCATGAAGGTCTAACTAAAGATAGCAGCTAGGATCTGTTGTGGACTGGATCTAATATAGAAAGTCATCTAATGGGAATCTAAGACTAGATGTCAGGAACTAAGGCTAGATATCAGGAACCTTTTTATAATCACACAGGTAATGGATATACATTACTTTTTTTTGTTTACTGTTTGTACTTTTGCCCCCCCCCCCTTTTTTTTTTCCAGGTTTCTTCCTCGTACTCTAATTAAGTTTTTCCTTGTCACTGTGACACTAGGCTCACTGGGGGCTTGGCCGTGGACATCTGTAAAGCTGCTTTGTGACAATGGCTGTTGTAAAAAGCGCTAAATATATAAATTTGACTTGACTATGGGAAAAAAACAACAAATGACAGCTTTTTTCCCCCCTAGTGTTTGTGTTTTATATTGATTAAAAGCATGTACAGCTGAAGCGATGTTTGGATGCCATGGAGAGGTGAGGTGAGGTGAGGTGAGGTGAGGAGAGGAAGGGGGAGGGGAAGGGAGAGGAAGTGGAGGAGAGAAGCGAAGAGAATGGGAAGGAGAGAGGTAGAATTCTACATGGTGAGGAGGGGCGGTAGGCTTATAAATGGAGTAAATGGATTCTCAGGACTTAGGGGAGGCGGCTTGTCAAGGGGGGATGTGGGCGAGAAGCCTGACTCTGGCTACACAAAGCTACTGAAAAAATTACTAAGCTTTGTAGCCTGCCAGGAATCTTCAACATCCATTATAAATCTGATAAATCTTGAATGAAAGAGTCCTGTGCACAGTGTTAGGGCCATGTCCAAAGCTGTCAGGCTGAAGTGTCACATGCAGGCACTTCACACAAGGTCTACATGTTTCATGGTATTGATTTGCATGTTCCTTAGAGCGATCCAGGCCACAGTGTATTCCTGCCTGTAACGTTATGTATACTGTCTCTTTTCCTGACAAATTTAGATTCAGAGTTGATGAACAGATATAATAATGGCTTAATAACTAAGCTAATCTTGCTTCAGTTTTTTTGTACAGTATTTTACACCTCCAACTACCAGGGTGGTTCTTTAGCACAAATTTGCATGGATTTTATAATTGTCCATTATTAAAACCGTGGCAAATACTTGCAGTTGCGGTGATGCTAAATAATTAATTGTCTGTTTCTGAGAAAACAGAGAAGATCATTCCTGAGGAAGCCAATCCCATGACAACAAGCAGATGTTCACAGCCCAGCATCATCAAAAGAATGTCCTAGCACATCCAAGCAGCTCTAATGACAGCAAGCAATGCTCATCAAAACCATCCACCTCCGTCTCACTGTGGCACATTCACTGTTAAGATCCAAACATCTAATTCTAGACCAGAGGGAATGATGTATTTTTTTATTTTTTTTATTGTAGTGCCTTTTGAGGCTATTAAGAATTGATTACATCCCATAAGGGTTGGATGGGGAAGAGCTTCCCCTGGAGTAGTAAATGGTATGAAGTGAAGCATACATCGCCAGGGGGCGGAGCACAGAGACTGCCCTGCTTTTACAGCTCCACTCCCTTTCGCTTCTTGGCCTAACATAAGGGCTCATCACGTTCGCAAAAATTAACGGGCCTAATAAACCACCCGAGAATCCTCCCTGCGTAAATACTAAGCTCAGACTGCTCCCGGAGCCTGAAAAGGAGTCTTTTTTTTTTATATGGTTGTAAAAAACAATCTGCATATTCTTGTTCACTGTGGAAATAACTTCCCTCTCAGAACACAGCAGTTAGATTAGTCACACCCATCCCCTCCCCTCTGTGGCCTCCTCCTTTCCCCCATCCCTTTCTCTCCATCTCCCAGTCACCTTCCCCCTGCCTGGCTGCCATGTTCCCCCACTCCAAATGAGCATTACACCCATGAAATTAAAACGCAGGTCCTCGGAGATACTCACGGAGATTAGGGGCTATACCGCAGGTATTTGGAGATACACATGTCACGGCAAGTCAAATTCATTTTGTGATTGCTGGAGACTTGAAGGCAAACCATGTCCCGTCGTCTGGCACGTATATTGTATGTCCATTAATTAGGTTTTCCATGTCTGAGGGGGTAATGAATCACTGTTCGGTGGAGGATGTGAGTGGCAGTGGCCGGGAGAAAAAAAAAATCCAGTCTGGCACTGGTTGTTCACACCGGCTGGCAGGCAGTTATTACACACAAAGCAGGGGTGGGTTCTCCTCTGTTTCATTGTCAGCTGTTCTGGGCTGTGATGTTTAGTGATGAGCAGGGCTAATATACTGTATCTCACTTTGATAAGCTTTGGAAAAGTGTGTTCAAATATAAATGTGTTTATTTTAAATATTTAAATAAATACATGTTTAATCAGAACATAGATGTTACATCCTTAAATCGCTGCTTGAAGCATGACACTAATACCGTACTGATGTGTTTCACATGTGTTTAATGGATGTTTATGGTTAAAGACTCATTGATAAAATGAGGCTATAAAAACAAAATGGCACTTTCAGTGCATGAGTAAGTAGTGACTCTTTCTTGATACCAAAGAGATTTTTTCAGCACCCAAAACAGACCACTTTGTCACCAACCTGGTTTAATTATGATATTTGTGAGCTTCTTCAGAGTTGCAGAGTGGAAAAAGACACGCCCCCTGACCCTAATTTAAAGTGCAAAGTCTTTGTGTGAAAGTGAGTGTTAAAAACATATCTGCATTAAATGCAGTCAGAAAAAAAGCAACTGAATTCATGTGAAAATCAATACATTAATTGTATAATCATTAAGATAAAGCAAGGGTTTGCAGCCAGTCTTACAGTCCAGGCTGTCTGGATTGTCTGCCTTAAAGAGTTCAACTGAGGTGATGCGCACTTTCCTTCTCTCTCTCTCTCTCTCTCTCTCTCTCTCTCTATACCTTCCTTTCTTTGCCTCTTTCCTACACACATCAGTCAGTAGTCATTATCATTATCTTTCCCTGCCCTCTGTTAGGTCCAGTAAGAGAGTGCTGTCGGTCAGAGACTAATCTATGGCTCTGCTCAGCAAAGTCAGACCAAGCGAGGCCGCGGCACTGAGCCCGCGTCTTGCATTTAAATGGCAGTAAATTGCGTCTCTTTTCCCCCAGAGACTGCCATTTTCCCATGTAATGGCGTCTGATGGGAGTGGGTGTGATTTTCACGTCACTGCTGTCAAGGCCGGTTCCTGGTATGGGCTTTAACGTGAGGCCCCAGCAGCCGGGGGGGGGGGGGGGGGGGGAGCAGGAGCAGCACCTGACGAGGAACTAACAACACGGAAAGAGGAACGGGGGACGTATCTTAAACCAGACCTCGCTCCCTTCCTAGTGCACTTCTAACGAGCATAGCCGAACAGAACGGCCTGTTCGGAGAGTCCGCATGTTGAAGAGACCGAGAACCCTTTGGCTCCTCAATGGCATTGCTCAGTCACAAAAAGCACGCTGAGCTCAGAAGGCTTTCATCAAAACGCAAAGCAAATGATTCTTCAACAATTGCACCCCGCTGGCTCTCGGCTGATAGACACACACCAGCACAGCAAGACAATAAATGCAGAAGATGTCAGAAGCTCTACCGACTCAGAGGATTGTGTGTAAATTGAGTGTGTGATGACTTGTGTTGGCGTGTAATATCTAGTAACACTAGAGCAGGGATGAGGGAACATAGTGGTTACCCATAAAAGCTCATCTTGTAAATCAATAAAGCAGCAATATTGATTTTGTACAAATGTACAGAATATGGATTGAGGACTAAAAACCACTTAGATACTGAATGCAAATATCTGAAGAGCTTTATTCTCAAGGAACACCATGATGCAATAATTATGATGCAATTGTCAATAGAGGTTTTTTGACTCTACATTTTTAAGCCGTAGAGTTGGGACATTGTTATTGTTCTATCCACAGTAAACGGGCATGTCAGAACAGCTGTGATGAAAACTTTAAAACCTTTATATCCCAAAACACACTGACACCTGTCTCTGAATGCATCAGTGGGAATGGTCAGGTACTATTATGTACTATTCCTTGCATCCTCTAGCACTTTCTTAACAAGATCTCTCTGCTGTTCTCTTGCTCTTCTGAAGTTCCAAAATAGCAAACCCTAGCCAAACGTACGGCTTCCCACATCTCCAGTTTGGACTTTTTGACTGGCATCTCCTTAGACGCTCATAGCCAGCAGGAGGACCCGAGCTTTGTTAACGAGTGAGCGGATCCTCTATCAGGCTGGATGCCCACGAGGAGACGCTGATCACAGGGTTTCCCTGAAGGCTTGGGGAACAGGAACAGCTCAGCACAGCTCACGGGGGTCAGGGGTAGAGTGGGGGGGTTCAAGAGTATGGGG
>JAOYMR010000018.1:2676983-2693936 GCA_025802075.1 Tenebrosternarchus preto | reverse complement strand
GAGCGGCGTCAGCCAGAGCGGTAAGGGATGCCCCGCTCCACTTCAGGGGACATGTGACGGTCAGGCACAGGAGAAGGACCAGACACGTCTCGGATTCCACAAAAAAAAAAAAAAAAAAAGAAAGGGGGAAAAAAAGGTGAACAGCACAGCTGTTTGTCATCAGGCAAAGAATCCGAGAGGTCTGAGTCAGGCATCTGGCCTTTGTGGTCAGTGCAAACGTACAAGACCACAACGGGTTTGATAGCCTTTTCATCACATTTGGGAACTATCGACCTGTGCACTTCTAAAAGACATAAAAAGGGCTGTGAAAAAACGAAAGGCTTGAGTTGTGCGTCGGCCGCTTGAAGGATTTGGTCACAAGCAGAATAAACTGTCCAAAGCACAACTGGACCTTCACCAACATGTCGGAAGTGTTTCGTTCAGTATTGATTCAGTACACTGTACTGATTTGCGGTGTATAAATTTCTTACAGTGTACATTTAAGCTGTTCGAAAGACATTGACAGACCTGTCTTAATACCTCTACCTTGAATCCTGGTATACTTGATGCACAGTATGTGCCTTTTATGTATGTACTGTTTACATAATTTTCAGTGGAAAATGCGGTTGACTATTTAAAGTGCCTTTTTCACTAGTACAGTTGATGTTAGGTTGGGTTTTTTGGAGTAACCTACCAAAGATTTAAGTTTCTTCACCTCTCCTTGTTTGTGTGAATCGCTAATAGGTTAGTTGAAGTGCTTATGTTTGTTTTCTGTTTGAAGGGTTAAAAAAGTTTGGTGTTCCACATCATTTTGGAGACATGTCTATATTATTGTGACAAATCCTTGTGTTGATTCACTCAGAGAATATGGCAGAATTGTAATGTCATGTCTATAGACCAGGAGCTGTACATGAAGTCCAGGAGCTGTACAGCTACAATTCTGTGTAACCTTTCAGGATATGTCCTCAGTGCCAGGGTTTTTATTGTTCTCTGAGGAACCTGTGATGTCATTGTAGGCATAGTGACTTAGGTCATAGATAAGTTTAAAAACAAAACAAAAAAAAAAACAAATGACCTAAGGCATGAGTGCCGTCTGTGTACATGTTGTGGGTGGACTTAGTTAGACCCTGAAGAATATGGAGGGGTAGGTGACTGGCACCACAGTGAGATTCCATGTAAGGGTAAAGTGGTCTGTGGTGTGCCCAACACATTTGGTGAACAAAGGCATTACTTTCGTTGCCAGTAGTGATGCCTGCATGCAATGTTTTGACTCTTGTTTGTCAAACTACATTTTGTGTAACTTGTAAATATGTTTTATCATGGCATAAAAAGAACACTACAGTTTCCTCAGTTTAAATGATTTAATTTTTGTTGTTGCCAGTACAAATAAAAGTTCAAATAAATGGTTTTTTTTTAATGAATGCAATGCGCTGATGAGTTTTAACTCATCTCAACAAACTCTTTAAAATAAAATGCACAAGCTTGTCTCCTAAGCTGCTTAAAACAAACAGTCCTTTAACAAACAATGACTTTTAAATGTTTAAGATCTTCAATCCAATGTCACTGCGCATTTTCCATAGTGCTTTTCAGCCAAGTATCTACACAAACAGTCTAGTTTGTGTAATATAAAAAGCATTTGGATAACATTTAAAATCTTACAAACCTTGTGTTTGCATTTCAATCAAACTCTTAACTTGGCTGAGGTTGGTGCTTTATTACAGGAAAGAGTGAACCTGGTCACACAGAAAAGGAGCTATGGAGAGATTCATGGTGTATGTGCACCAGCTGGTCCAGCCATGCATTTGGAACCAACAAACAAGCTTTAATTTGGGGGCTGAGGACAACTGCACATGACCCCTTTATTTTAGTCAACCTCGTTAAAAGCAGCTGCCCTCTGTGCATCAAATAAAATGCTAAAGAAACTTATCACATTCTATACTTTAAGCAAACTTCACAAAACATCAATACTGAATGTTTACCTGAACCTGCATGTCATTTTAATGTAATGTTTAGCTAAGGAAATAAATCCAAAGAGCATTTAGCTGCTGTTTTTGTGTCGATTCTATTAACATCTGGAGAAGATCCACACTGTCGGCCCATTTATAACATCACAGTGTAGCTTTAATACAACGTCTAGAGAACGACGTGGGATAACATTAAACACGGGTGTTTTACTCAGGCCAAGCCCGTGATCACTCATTCACATTCACTTTGACTAACCCTTGCACTGGCAGTATTTCCAGCGTATTCAGGTGTAAAATAATCCATATTAAAATAATCCAGATTATTTTACAAACACCAAGGCAACAAGGATCATTAAGATACGCTGGGAAAAGATCACAACGCTGACAACAGCATTGGCATCAGATCTGCAACCTGGAAATGGAAATAATCTGACAGGCCAGCTCTGATGACAAATAGTGCTGACAGTTGAGACTCCAGAAACTGAAATATACACTATTAGCTCAGTAACTGCTAAGAGTGTACAACACACACACACACACACACGCACCCACAAAACACAGCAACATAAAAAAAAAAATTCAGGCAGTTTTACCCTGAACTAAAACATTAGACACAACCAAAAGTAACAATCTTCAGGGTTATCTAGGACAAAACATACTGTGCACAAAAACAAAAATCTGCAAAAGGAGGCAATGTTAAAGAACAACAACAAGCAAATACACACTAAAGACAAATGTGGCTAACATGGGAGAAGCTCAAACGCACACATTTTAAACAGACTTGATCAGCCTACATCCATAAAAGGAAAGATTGAATAGACAGTTAAATATGGAATCTTGTGTTATCTTTATCTTATCGTCAGCCAGGATACACTAGGGGGCAGCAGTGAGTCAAAAAACTGCACAGGAAAACATGTTGGGAGTACTGGTTTGGAGCAGGCACCAGGGAAAGGCATAACTGTCCTTCCTCTGTACAGTCTTTGTGCTCTTAGGGACCTCTGAGGTTTTAGCTGTAAATGGACTGGAACATGGCCCCTCGTCTCCCACCCACTCTGGCTTGGTCACGCTGGAATACCGTGACAATGTAGCTACCTAAAGCCGCCAATATGTGAACTTAGAGAGAGAGAGAGAGAGAGAAAAAAAAGCTACAAAACAACTTGACAAGTTAAAAATCCAAATGACTAAAAGCATGTCATTCAAACCCTGAAAAACTTTTTGAGGTGATGGCTGAAAGAATTCTCACAAAAGAAACCGACATATGGGTCTAGAGTGTTGAGACAATGGTGTGGTGGAACACTCCACCTGGTGGCAAGGGACTCGCAAATATTGGTTAAAGGAAAAACAAAGCAAGAAGTAAAAAATATATACATCTATTTAAGATGATCATTCAAATCACACAGCATGATAAAAAATATCAGGTAAAGAACTATAAAAAATTATAAAACAGGACAGAGAAAATACCGATATGATAAGTTGGTGCCATTTTTGCACTTTCATAAAAATAAAAGTAATAAAAAAAAATTGTTCACCAAAAACAGCCTTAAACACACACACAAACAGTAAAACTTGAATACATATAAATTAAGAATTTTACCTGGCTCTCAACCATGAAATTTCCCTTTAAAATATGTAACTGTCACAAGTTTATAGCAAAAAAATTGCTGGACAGTCAACCAACTGAAATCCAAAGACGAAATATGCCACTGGATGGAAACAGAGGTCACCTCTATTGAGAGGCGGTCAGGAGTGAACCACAAGATCTTCTGAACCTTCACAGGCCACATGGAGCTCCATACCTGCAGAGCAAAACATAGATTAAAGGCGACAAACAGGTTACTGCTCGGGCTCTTGTGCTTCAATTATTATTGCAACACTTGTGATGACACAGAAAAGGAAATTCCCTTTGTTCATTCGAATTCCTTCAAGATATATATAGGTGTGTCCTTGACAGCTAATAATTTTTGTGTAATGCTGTCAGTCGGTCTTCCATAATGAGATTGCACACACACCTCTCCTCATCCATGCTCTCCTCCTCCTCCTCCTCCTGATAGCTGCCATCATCCAGGTCCAGATCCAGTTCTGTACCGATGCCAGAGTCCCGAGGAGCCATGAAGAGACTAGAACACAACAAAAAACGTCACTGCACAACTACAAAACCAAACCCAAAATATATATTATGCAACAGGAAACAAAAAGCACACTTGTTTATGTAAAAGTTACAAACAGAAGTTGTTTGTGAACACACAAAGAAGCATTTGGCCTTTGAGCAATATTCTTTCTGTAGTGTCTGGAGAAGGTTTACCTAACAGAGCGGCATGTGAAGAACACAATCCTTTTCAACCTCTTGTTGTAGAAGAAATAGTTAAAGGACCACAGGTTGCCTTCTTCTCCATATGGATCTGAATCAAGGTCTGGATTATAGCTGAAATGAGAGCAAGAAATGTATTTTTATAAATTAAACACACAGTAAGAGTCTAGTGTTATAAGAATCTGAAGCTCAGGCCAGATAATCACAGACCCAGCAAAAGAGGTGGTGAAAGAGGGGAGGCACCTGTAAATGTCGCACTCAGCCAGGCTGATCTCGTGGTCGATGGCCTCCCAGAGCTGAGGCTGGAGGCGACTGTACGCCTCCCCAGCGGCGACAGACAAGCTGCTGTTCACTGCGTTGAACACCTGAGGAAGCCGCACCAAAACGAAACACAAACGTCCCATTTTACTGAGCACTCAATGTTCCACTTTTAAGGAGTGCCTTGTTGAAAAAGTGTTCAAGACATACAAAACATTTACACCTCTTCTTCTGCCATGAGAACCATCTTGGTTACTGGCCATAACAGCCAACAGTGTTTCGCATACAAGTAGACTTTTCTAACAGTTTTTCAAAACACACAGCACGCTTTTAGTAAAACGTACAAGTGTCAAGTGTTTCCCTACCCAGTTGACGCTGGGCTCTCTGCTGAAGTCGTGTCCCCTGGTGCGGCTGAAGTCGTAGTCTGGTCTGAAAGACTCGTTAAGAGTAGCAATCAAGTAGAACAGAGTCTTTCTGCTGCACTTATCTGAGAGGGGGCCCTCTCCTTCATCACCACTCTGACTGTGGCTCAGCCTGAAAGCACATACACACATGCGCACACAAACACACACACGCGTACGCTCAACAAGAAGCAAACACACGTGGCCCCCTCTAAAGGCTTGATGTGAAGTCCAGCGATTTGCCCCAGTACCCGTCGCCTCTGTTCTCTTACTTGCTTGGGCTCACCCCTGAGGTCTGTGGAGGAGACAGTGCCTCTAGCACATGAGGCAGCCCCTCCTGACAAAACTGCTTAAACATCTGCTTGTCTTCACCTGCCATTTTGCAGGAGTAGCTTTCAATCCTAGGAAACAATCAGAACATCACCAACCAGCAAAGGCCCAGTGTGTTCAGGAATTGGCTAGATTTGGTTTTATGCAGTTAAGAGAGACAGACTAATTCAGTGACATAAAACATACTCGTTACGGTCAGATCAGCAGTTGTGGATCAATTCCAGAATATAAAACATTTTACGGAAAACTTTGCAACTGCAGTTTCTCACGAGATTTGGCAGGACAGTTATCCAAACTTTGTGAACTTACCGTCCGATTATTTTACAGTCTCCCGTCTCTATTGTGAGCTGTGTGTTTATGGCCTCAAAACTTGAACTTTCCAAGAGCTTCATTTTCTGTTTGTTTACAGGGTTTACATAAGCTAAAGGGCGCGCCTGAACCTACGAGCTAATTGTCAATCAGATAAACAAATGGCTGAAACGTTATTTAGCTAAATGCACGCAAATAAAAGCACACGCTCAAAAAGTGCAATATAAACTGGCAACTGCAGCTTAATTCAGCAACACCCAAAGCTCAATCTTAAAACATATAGCTAGTTAGGTAGCTTCTGACAACGTACACAGCTAAGGTTAGCTCCTTAGCCAAATTCTCTCTGACCAGTATTTTGAGACGACTACGGCTCGCTATGCAAATCATGAGGCCCCAGGCAATAACAAACAAGCTCGCTTTTCCTTATTTACTCAAAATATACATGAACTTCTTCCCATAATTTAAGAACGCGTTAAAAATATTTGTCGCGGGCTTAATGCGCTTCTATGTCTAATAAATATGTCTTCCTTTTTACTGTGAAATTTCCAGTACCTCCCATTAAACAAGCTAAAATTACGAGGGAAATTATGCATCCCAGCTACTGAATCAAAGTTTAAATAGAAACACAAGGCTTATATAAGCCTGTTCTTCGTTGTATCGTTATCCTAAACACTTCTTGTATATTCTTCGTTTGTAACAATATCAGCTGCGCAGCTTTCGTTCTTCTGTGATTCTGTATCGTCGACTGTCGGATATTTAAGCCAAAACAATACTAGCTCTTTACTGCCCCCTATCTAGCTGGAGCACGATGACGCCAAACAATGCATTACTGTTGATAATAAACCAAGCAAGACTTTAGCAGTCTTAAGTTTGATTCAGAAAAAAATCTATTTTAGACTGGAAAAACGTATTAATGCAAGACGCAAGTCTCTTTAAACGCAATAACAGTGATGGAAGCATCTTTTTTCATAATGTATTTTATTTACAAAGCTTTACAGAACTTAAAATAAGTAAAACAATGTAGATACTGGAGCACAAATTATATTATCCTATTTCTAAACCTCAGTTCTGAGAACAGAGATCTAGTCAGAGACAAGAACCTAGAAGAGGTGACATCTGAGGGCCAAAACTCATTTGAGGCAATACAAATGAATAAGTTCTTAATTTAGCGTAATTAAAACATTTGGAAAGCTGAAACAGTCCCTGAGAACCAACATATTCACATTAAAGTAACATTTAAGAGACTGAAGAGGACATACAGCTTCACCTGATTTACTTGGAGAGAAAACATATCTGGTGGTCCCAAGTACAGTCTAATGTGGAGAGTATTCATGCAACAGGTCATAGTATAAATGAGTCTCTACATTCAAAAAACAAACAAAAACAAAAAATATATTTTAATTAACCTTTTTTAAGACAGAATTCCTTGAAACTGTTTCAACTTCTTTATAACAGGCTAAACATTTAATTAAAATAAGTCATTTGTCCATTGTCAAAGAACACCTCGCAAATTGTACTGCAAAAATTAAAATGTGCACAAAAAGTGAGAGTATTTGTTAAGACATTATTTGCCTCCAAAACCCTCCCGTATCGTTCACACAAGGCCCTCCAAAGCATACACAGTATACAAGTGATCACTTTCTGCATCAGTAACACATGATGAGGCGGCAAGTCTTTGCACTTCCCAACAAATCAGATATAAGCCATGTTACTGATGTGTCCTCATATAATGGCTTGATCATTTTATTTTCAGAGATATTCACAAAAGTCATTAGTGAATGACTTGAACATACGCAGAAATGCAATGTTTGTATAAAACAGTCAAAAACAATCTAAATGTTAAAGAAAAGGTAAATTAAAAGAGACGTTGATTCAGACAATGATAAAAATGAAGGATACTTTACTTTTATAGTAAAGCCAGGCTAAACAAACAGAACCTCGCTGACAGAAGCTGATTCCAGTCCATCCCAAAACTGGGTGGCAGTGGCTTTAGGCCTGAGGCAGGCAGAGTCTGAAGCCATTCAGTCAAAGAGGTCTTTATTCCTGAGCTGAAGTCTAGCTGTCAATCATCTCAGAGAGCTCCAACAGGAGGTCGTCCTCGCCTTTGCCCGGGTCCAGCTCCATGGCATCTTCTAGCCTGTCATCAGTGAACTCATCCAACAGGTCCTCAAAGTCATCCATCGATGAGGCGTGTCCTGCGGCGGAAGGGCCGCGGGACGACACCACACTGGCCCGCCGCGTCCGCATCTGTGTGGACGTCTTGACGACAGGGCTGCAGAAGGTAAAGTAAACGTTCATATCGTGGCCTGCAACGTGTATTCAAACCCCAACATTAAATGCACTTTGTTGTTCTCTCTGTATTTCTAACCCCTCCGTTAAAAGGCAGAGTGTGTGTCATACCTTTTTAGGACAGCAGGAGGCTCAGTCACTGAGGTGGTGGCTTTGCCCGGTAGGTCAACTTTGTCTTCACGTAATGCATCTGAACTGCAAGTTGGCATGGACAACTAAGGGGGGGAGGGGGGGGTTTGGTGTCAATGGTATTTTCCAGGACTGTCAATCACACTTCAAAACACGTCAAACTTTGCTTTAGCTGCGATCAACACCTCACCTCGATGCGCTTGCAAGGCTGTTCGGTTTCAGAAGCAGGAACAGCATTGAGAGGCTTCACAGCAGCAACGGCAGAACCATGGCTACCTGCAGCTTTTCTCTTCTGACCAGGGTTCACCTGAGCAGCTGGCTTCATCACTGATGGTCTTACATTCACCTTGGGCCTCACTGAAACACAGATTTAACCACACAGCGCCATTACATATGCATCAAGGCTGGAAACCCACAGACTGCTACATAATCACAGTCCATTCGAATTGGAAAAATGACGTCCACAATTACTAGGCTGTACCTTTCACTTCCACGGCTGTGCTAGGGGACATTTTGGGGGCTACGAGAGACTTCTCTGACTGCGGCTCCTGGGAGTTCACGCCTGGAGAAGCTGCGACCTCGGCCACTTGCACAGGCAGCGTTACCGAAGGCGAGGGCTTACAACTTGTGGAGTTCTCATCAGTCTCCAGCTCTGGAGACTTCCTCTGAGGCACCACAAAGGGAACGGACAAGGCTTTGAGACCAAGGCGCTGGCGAACAGAAGGTTTTGCTTGATTGGAGGACTCAGTTATCAGGGGACTTGCTGCTGTTGGTGGTGTAATTCGTGGTCTGATAACAGAAGGAGGCTTGTCTTCAGGTACTGCAGGGTCAGTTTTCTGCACGACCTGCACAGGTTGGTTGGCAGATGATGTCTGTTCCTCTTGCTGCTTACGGAGTCTTTTCTCACGCATAATCTCTTCAAAGCTCTTTACCGTTACAGCTTGGCAAGGGGATTCATTCTTCCCATTGGTCGAAACAGGCTGCAATTAAAAAAGGTAGGATTTTACAATCAGATTAAGTGAACAAGAGCAATCAGAATGTATTTTGATAAAAGTACAATCGATCCTTGCCTCTGCAACATGATCCACTTTCTTCTCAGATTCTTGTGATTTCTTTTCAGGGCTGGTGTTGGTGGCAGCTGTTAAATTAAAAATAATTATATAATATCAACAGAACTATGAATTTATTACTTCCTTCACCAATGACGGATGAATAACTGACCAAAGCAAAAAAAAAAAAAAAAAAAAATCCTATTTAAACTCACATCTGGTCTTACTGATGCGAAGAATTCGTCTCTTTGCTCCTACATCACCAGTCTCCTGAGTCTGGCCATGCGTCCGTGCAGCTTTCTCCTTGCGAATCTCTTCTAGCGTCTTCACTCTGACCTCTCCTGTGGGTGCAGCTACACTGACTGCTCCAGCACTGACGGGACTTTTCCCTGGGCTGCGACTGCCTTCCTGAGACGCACCCTTCTCATCCTGCTGGAGCTTCTTCTCATGTAGGAGCTCAGAGAAGGTTTTCAAACTCACAGGTTTGCTCACTTTTTTGTTGGGGTTTAAGGCTTTGGTGGACTCCTCCTCGGTGACAACTCGGACACCTTTATGCTGAATCTGGGCCTTGGCCGCCTTCTCCTGACGAATCTCTTCCAGAGTTTTAATCCGGATCTCCCCTGGCGGCTTTAGCTCACTCTTAGGTGACTTGGGCTCAGCAAGATCAGACGTTATTCCAAGTCTTTCATGCACAGACCTCAAAACTAAACGGAAAAAGTTTTGGTTAGTTTTCTTTTTTTTTTTTTTTAAGGTACAACATTCAGATATTCGTGTTATGATCATTACTTGAACACTCTTACCTTTGTGAGGAGGCATGTCAATGTCGTTCTCGGGCGAGTCTACAAATCCACCAAGACGCTTAACGAGGCTCCCTTTTAGACGAAGCTCACCTTCCACAGGGACATCTAAAAGCATAAGAACCTTTAATACACCTGCCCACACATCGCTTTAAACACTGTGTGTTTCTTATTAATGTGCAAAGTGTCCAGCAAGTGATTTTACCTTCTTTAACAGTTCTTTTTCCAAATGCGTCAGAATTTTTTCTTTTTCCAGGGTTTTCCAAAGTAAGGAACTCTTTAAATGAGAGAATTAAACCCAAATCAACACAAATAAAATATTAAATCACCGATTACTATTTCAGGTCCTTCACAGCATACCATTCTTGGTAGTACGAGCAGCAGGCCGCATGAGGGATTGAATGTTTTCTT
Source organism: Tenebrosternarchus preto (assembly GCA_025802075.1). Lineage (NCBI taxonomy): Eukaryota > Metazoa > Chordata > Actinopteri > Gymnotiformes > Apteronotidae > Tenebrosternarchus > Tenebrosternarchus preto. Next base: position 2,683,712 of record JAOYMR010000018.1, on the reverse strand, counting down.
TCTCGGTTGCAGTTCCATTGCTGCGCTGCGCTACCAAGGTGAAACCATCAGGGCCTTGCAAGCTTGGAAGGCCTGAAGACAAAATATGCAAATGTAAGTGTACAAGAACAATGTTTTCACAGGCATTGTGGAAAGAATTAGATGCTCCAAGATTAGTAAATTTATGATCAGCTTACCTGCTCTCTTTAGATTAGCCTTCAAAGCTTTTCTTAACCTGATCTCCTCCAAGGTTTTGATACCAAAATTGAGAGAATCATCTGTTTGAAAGGCAGTAAATTCAATGTAAGTGTTCAAATAGAATGAAATACAAGCCTAAGAGGGAGAGATTCATTACCTTTGTTTGAGGTCACTGGTTTCCTTGGAGAGACACCGGAAGCTTCATCTCCCTCTTCTGAAAACTGATCTACACAAAATGATACAAAGCATTTAGGAACGCCTGGCTAAACTTGCCTGACACTATTTGATGCAAAAGTGACTGATTACCATCTTCGTCGTCTTCATCATCCACAGGATTGATGACCACAGGTGGATGTGTGGGGCTGGGCACGTTGTCCTGAGTCTCAGCCTTCAATACCCCTCTGAGTTGGGGGTTAGTGGGGTTGGAAATGGTGGCAGGAGTAGATGGAACATGGTCCTCCTGCAGTGTCTCCTCCTCTTTTTCCTTCCTTACAGCTGGGCCTTTGATTAGAAGCAGAGCCAATCACCATCAGGTCAGCACATTCAGTGTATTTGCAGGATGAATCACAGTTGAGTCAGGTGGCCATAATAAAATTCAGGTTTAATACATCATGTAAAGTGTAAATAAATAAAAAGCAGGTTTCATACCTTTGTCGGGAGGCACGTAAAGCCCATCAATAATACGTGGCTTCTCATGATGGAAAGCACAGTGTTGTTTTTGGCAGCCTCCTGGCTGGTTTTCCCAATAGCAAGGGATTTCTTTGCGGTTTTTCTGTGTGAAGAAACAAGGGGTATTATTATCAAGATAATGCATACATACTTTAATGAGGAAAGTGGCATCTAGAAAATGCTAACCCAATTTCAGTAGCTCCTCATTTACCTTTATTTCCATGTGGCGAAACTTGCATACTTTGCGGAAGCAGCGGTTCTCCTGCCAAAGGCTGCACACGGTCTCGCTACCCATGGCAGCCTCGCAGTGTCTAAAAGGGCAACCATCACCCTTTCCAAGGAAACAGGATAATGTTAGTGAACCTTCTTACATTCCCCATCACGGTAAAACCAGGGATCTTTCAGTACTGAACCAATCTGGTACCTTGGTGCATGTAGAGTAGTAATAAAAATAGCAGTCATCTCCTTTGTTGGTCATACTCCTTATCGCCAGGGAACTCTTGTAGACAGGAACTCTTCAGTGATGCTACAGGGTCCTCTGGTGTCTCCCTAGTCAGAGTAACAAGTCTATTCATGATCCTGCTGATTCTATGTGACCTTTCCCAGAACAGCAGATATGTAAAACCAGAATAAAGGTAATACAAGGCTTATTATTAGCCCTAGATTTTCCTTCTAGTGTTTAGCTGTGAGAGATGTTTCTCCATTCACCTGCAGTGGATAAGATGTTTCTAGGTGGACTTCTTCAAAGGTGTCTCCAAGCTGTATGGGTCCTGAAGGAACACTTGACCGATGAGTAAAGCGTGAACAGGGCGAGAGACAGGGCACTTGAGGGCTAGGTTTCCTTCTCTGAGAAACCTGCTCGACTTAGACTGCTTTGTAACAACTGACTGGTGGAAGAAAAAAAAGTCCTTTTTTTTGTTTTGCTTTTTTTTTCCTCCTTTCTTTTTTTTCCTCAATAAAGACAACTGTTGAAAGTGTAGAAGGGGGTTGGGGGCAAGAAAATCTTCAAGCTAGATGCTGTTGAAGAGGGCCAGGGACAATGGGAATGAAAATCTTGAGTGTGTGGGGTAAAGGAATCTTCTCTCTCTTCACACACAAAGTGGTAATTTGAAGAAAAGTGAGAAATTTTGTATTGGGCAGAAATTGAAATTGGAGCAGAATTTTGAGAAGAGAAAAAACAGACAATGTAAAAAAAAAATAATCTGCATGTGGGATTGTAGAAAAAAGGCAATCTTCTCAAGATTTTTCCCTTTAAGTTGGCCTCTATCCAAATCCAGTTATCGGCAGGATTGAAGAACAAGTTCCTGTATAACCTACATTTAAAGAGAAAACAAAACACTCCCCACACACTGGACAAAGTGGGTATATGAGTGAGGAAGGCACCAAAAACAGCAAAATGTCAATTATTACATGAGACTACTCTCATGAGCCATGAGGACACAAATACTGCACACAATCAAGTAACCTACATTACACGCTTATGGTAGTCTGAGATTTACACACCATGTAATGCATGTGACAATAGAAGTACTGATTCAGTCATGTTTTGCTATGACTGAATTTTTCAACCGAACAATAACGAGCTAATTTGAAATTTCGGGGTTTTTTTCTTCTTCTTCCCAAAATCAACGTGCCAACTTTGTGTCCTCGTTGGCAGTTCTACTGTAAGGGGCTTTCTCTTTAAAACTGGGTGGGAGAGTCCGTCAACCCACTGTAAGTTGTATGAAGCGTAGTCATAAAAGCTGCTAAAGGTAAAAGGCAATTTCAGGGGACAGGTAGAACAATTATCCATGACTCACTTGGTCTGCCTACAACAGCACTGCAAATGTATTCACCGGTTTCGCTAGCAAGCTAGCGAGCTATTGTTGCTAGCTTTGAAGACCATACACAATTTAAAAAAAACAATGAAAAGATCTACTTAATTTACATTTGATGGGGAATTTGGATATTCGAAGTAAAATTACCGAAACTGAGACAATAACCTGCAATAAGAATTTACTAGCTGCAACTACTGGTCTCGTGCGTTTTCACTTTCACGGTTGCTAATTATCTAGCTAAACAATTAGTCTAAATACTGTTACGTCAATACATGAACATGGATATTTTATTAGAATACGTTTAACTACCAGATTACATTTGGTCTAACTTTCAGACATGTTTATCTATCCAATAGTTGTCTGCTTTAGCTAAGGTTGTGTAGACTTAGGCCTGCGTTATTAACCCTCTACACAGCATAGCATAGTTGGGATAACTATTACTAGCTAACTAGCATAACTTACATTGCTAACAAAGCAACGCAGTCGCTAACAGAGCCTAGTCTACTTGTCTGAAACTGAAGGCAAGGAAATGTTCTTAACTATACCCACGCTGATATTGGTTATCTCCATTCAAAATCTCACCATCTATAATCGGTTCGAAACATTTCAGAGATATACCACAGCTTGTGTTAGCTAGCTAGCTAACTAGCCAGTCTGCCAGCCAGCCAATTCCGCCGACTTTAACGTTAGCTAGCTAGCTAGTTATCTCGCTAGCTTTCAAACAAATTAGTGAAACCTTATAGCTCAGTATGTTATTCGAATTTAGCAAATAATCGATACAAATAAATCGTAGAAATTACCAGTTATATGGATTTGACAGTTTTAAACTTGATTTCGTACGAGAGCACTGGTCGACGGCGTTCCCGGCCTGGTCGTAAGCGAACAAAATGGCGACGACTTACGTCTGACAGGAAAAACAGACTAGACCCGATGGATTTGGCTGAGAAACATGTCAAGTGACACAACTTTGGATCAATGACCAGCCTATTTGTAGCTGAAGAGATGATACATGTACTGGCTTAACTATGACATCTAACATTGTAGTGTCTTGTGTTAAGAGACTCGAGTGAATTGAGATATATAGGCTTAAATACGAAACCTTTGAAATCTATTTCCATCTACAGTAGATATTTCTGAGGTGAATAGACTAAGTGGGGAAAGGAGACCTGGGGAAGGTCAGGGTCTCTTACATGCCAGAAGTTCTGACAGACAGGCTTCCTATATTTAGTCTTCCCATTTTAAACAGACAAAAGGTTTTCCTTAGTTGTTCTTAGACTTAGTTTGCAACTTTTTAGTTTGTTAAATCCAACAATCATCTTTTATTCTCATATGATTTACCATGTGTTTTGGAACATTTTTATTTATTTAAACCTACGTATATTGAGTGACTTTTATATTTACATGTAACATTCTGGTCCATGTTTTATCTTTTGTATGTTTTGTTTACAGTTGCATGTAACATAACTAAATTTAGCATAAAAATTTGTTTTGTATTTGACATTTGTTATACAAGTGTTTCTTGTTAAGTAAATGTAATTGTTAATATATTTACCTAATAACTGGGCACACCAGTGGGACTTTTTTAAATTACTGTACTTCCCTCTTGACAAAGCCAAATATATATTTTTTATATGTTAAACATGGTTTTATATAAAATAAAGGATTTTGTTCACTGATAATGCACTGATATAGTATTGTTCACTGATAACATTGTATCTGTTAATAAAATAATCCTTAGATACAGCAATTGTGTAATACTTGTGCTTATACAGTATTACTACTAGGCTACTCATTTTTACATTTAAATAGAATTAATTATGCTTTTACAAAAGAAAATGTAAATATACAAAAGCATAAACACAGGCAAGTAAAAAAGCAGACATTTACAGTAAAAAGACAAATATAATTATTTCATGCTTATTCACAAATGTCCGTTATGTATAAGCAGCCTAACCTGGGACTGCACTCCAGTTCCTTCTGCAAGGTTCTAGGCAACATTCTCTAGTCTCAATAATTTTGTTCAATAATTTATCAATGTCTTGTGCCAGGCAAGGAAAGTCATGATATCCCAAACGTAACACCATTTCCACAAAGGGCATTACAACTGGTGTGTGGTGTGGTATTCACTTATTTCTCTTTCATAAGGACTGATTATTCAAACCTGAAAATATGGTTGTGCACATTGTAGTTGTGAACACTCCAAGCCTCATGATAATTAAGAGTCAGGATGAATGCTGGGCCAGTTTGGTATTTGTAGGTGAAAGTTCACTAGCAGACATGGTTTAAATCAGCTTCTTTACAATGACACCCTGAATAGACACAATAACACTTAAAAGGGAGTTTATACAATGATCGTGTCCCCTAATAAAGAACCACCAATAGAAAGCATTGTACAGAACTTTGAGTAAGTTTGAGAATGCACATGTAAAGGAAAGTGCAGCATGTGTTTGAGGAACTAGAAGATCCTTCAAGTCTATAGTTTAAAGATTAATTTCATACACCAGGAGTAAATTTTTTACTTGTATTCTCTCTTCTCCAATTTAGGATCAGGACAAGTGAACACAGCACAAGTATTTATAAAATGACTCTACTCTCTGTAACATGGAGCAGTTCTGTCTCAAGAAGTAAGAGGTAACACAGTTGTGTTAATCTTAAATCTTATGCAATATTTCAGGCCAATAAAAAGCAGCGTTATAAATATAATGTGCCAATATATTTACATTCATCGCATTTGACTGATGCTTTTTATGATTATATTTGTATATAAACAATGTTTCATAGAAAAAATACTGCAAATAGATATGCTAATAATGAAAGAACACAAGGATTCCACACCAACCGCTAGCTAGTGCTCGCATGAAGGAAAAATACTAAAACGTGATTTATATCCATTTCAGTTGTTTCGCTATACTGGTTCCACTTCTATTTCACTGAGCAGACGGACTGTAACCAGTATAGCAAAACAACTGAAATTCCTCAGACGTACTAAAGAATGTAGTGGTCAATGAATGACCAGCATTCCTGCTCCGTTACTATGGAGTCAGCTGTTTTGCAGTTCTTGACTACTTTCATGAGTCCCGTCCCCCCCCCCCCCCGGATTTGACTCAACATGTCTGAGGCTTATAGTGCATCTGCTCAGTTAACTGCAGAGCCGGAGCACCGATGGAGAACAGTAGATGGCGCTCTTGGGCAGACGGCTCCAAACCATTTTGGGTCAAAATTTCAAAGCTTCTCATCCAGTATTGAAAAGATGTGCAATAAAAGCCATGTTTGTACTTGCTAGCTCAGTGATTGGACAGCGCTTAGGTACCTTGACTGTAGGCATTAGGCTAGTGATTGGACAGTGCACACAGCTTGTATCATGGCTGCTTCTCCTGTGCTGACTGACTATGTAGATGTTCTTGTACCTAATCCTACTTGTCATGTTGGGGCCTACTCTCTCAGTGAAGTTCAGAATGGCATGTTTGTGTGTTTAACACTGCTGAAGATGCCACATTAGTTGAAGATACAAGTGACCTCCCCCATGTATAGTGGTACAGTATCACCTGGGCAGGTAGATGTAGCAAATATGTGGAATTCCCAGGCGTAGTCACTATAGCTGCTACTTAAACAGTACTCCACAGTGTTTAGTAGACTCAAGTTGCACTGGCATAATCAAACACCACATACAGTTGTGCTCAAAAGTTTACATACCCTGGCAGAATTTTTGCTTTCTTGGCCTTTTTTCAGAGAATATGAATGATAACACAAAAACTTTTTTTTTCCACTGATGGTTAGTAGTTGGGTGAAGCCCTTTATTGTCAAACGACCGTGTTTTCTCTTTTTTTAAAAATGTTCATGCAATAGAAGACATAGGGGTACAAAGTATAAAGAAGTTTTTTTTTTTCAGAACCCAAGACAAAGAGCTTGTAAATGCAACCAAAGTGCTATACAGATACAGGGCCATAACTACACTAATAGTACAGTTAGACTTTCACATTATTTCTATGACAACCTGTTGGCCAGATAAGATGAATAATAAAACAGCAAAGACAGGCAAATAATTAAACCAACATATTATGTATGT
>JAOYMR010000018.1:2638805-2659965 GCA_025802075.1 Tenebrosternarchus preto | reverse complement strand
CTTCCCAATACCAGGTCGGTACTGGGACCAGTTGGTGAAATAGCATCCCAGCTCATGAGGATATGCTGTACAACAAAGGTAGAAAAACCATTAAGTTACTCTGGAAGAAATTCAACAGATGCTGATACAGGTACGTAGATCCTCTATAACTCACCAAAATGGCACAGCACCAAGCACAAGCCTAGAATACATGGAGGTTTTAGGTCAGTAAATAGTATATTATAAAAATACATATTCAAAAAGCAATTAGCCACATGTTTGAAAACAGAATATTTTCAAAAAATACCTGCTAGAAGAGTAAGCCTGGCCATATTGATACCACTATAATGTCTGTTACACTTCTACTTCTTCCTAGGTTCTCCCACTGCAGGAAAGTCACAGATATCTGAAGACCACAGAACTTAAATAACTGCCTTGTTAAACTGGAGATTAGGGGTGAAACGTTTATCAGAACATCCTGAGATATGATATCTACTGTAGACTGTGGACTGAAATGGCAACTAAATCATATAATGTTGACAGAGTACAGGATCCAGTCCTACCTTTGAACTGTTGGAGGAAAACATGAATAACATAAAACAAGCAATATTGTATTATAAAGTGTATTAAATTAGATTCCTAATCTAAACCTCTCATACAGTAGGAGGCTTGAGACAACTGTGCAATTGGGTGTGTGGAATCAGTCAATGTACAAAATTAAGTACGTTCTAAAGTTAACCCTTAGCTGTCTTGCTGCTAAAATATGCTTTCCATTTGTGTAATTAATTTCATATAATAAACTAGCAAAAGTGACTTCAGGGTGATTGCTTTATGAGACAGATGTCTTTAAAACTTGTCAAAATGTCCTTACCAGGTTTGTATTTGTTTATTTGATACATTTTCAAGTGTTCTTGAATAAAGATTAGATCCTGTAAAACTGATTTTTAAAATGTTTTTGTAATAATGAAAAGTTTCACATAGGCATTCTGTTTAACCACTTCATGAGGTTTGCTATCTTAAAGGAAACATTATTGGAGTTCACGTGATATGAGATCAATATCAAAACAGTAATTTGCCATGTTATGTTTATCACATAGTTTAATCAATGTTTTGATTTAGTTACATATATTTCTGTCACGGGATGCTGGTCCCTCAGCACAAGGGAAACGCCCACACAAGCACATCAAAGCACCAGAAAACTCTCAATCACTTTGCTATTAATGCAGCGCACCTGTTCCACGTTTCGTTTAATCCCCGTTTGTCTCGTATAAACCCCACAGGTTCAGTCCTCCAGTGCTGTGCATTCGAGCCACTTCCCTCGTTCTCTGACGGTCTTCACTCAACAAGCATGTTCTGGGCTTTACTTAGCGTTGCCGTGCTTGTGTTTATTTGTGCTCTCGCGTGTTTATTGCTTGTTTATATCTTTGTTAGATTATGGACAGTAAAGACGTGCCTCTGCCACCCTCGCCTCCTGCTTCCACCTCTTTGATGGCCCCGTCACAATTGTCAACTTCAATGAGAGAGTTATTAATGTTATAAAATTCATTATATACAATTGTATACAATCGCAACTATATATAATCACAAATATGCAGGTCATTTTGGATAAAGGTGTCTGCCAAATGCTGAAAATATCAAAGGGTGGTTATGAAATGATACCTCACCTGTACTTATCTTTTGCATAAGTACAAATAACATAAATGAAGCCAACGTAGTATCTCAACATAATATATAATCTGTCTGGATTGCTGCCTTACCTATTACACCCAGTGACTTCAGATTAAGGTCTGGTCCTTTGACGATGTTTAAGACTCTAAAATATATTTCCAGCCATCAACATCAACTGTATAATGCATAAAATAGCATTCCACCTATCCACTTACTGCTACCTATTGCTTAATCTATTGCAAAGTTTAGACTATATTTCTAATTTAACACCTGGCACAGGTATTGCTGATACAGAGATAATACTATCAGAACTGCTAGAATAAACAAGTACTATTAAACGATTTGTTACGTTTATTAAACAATTTCTTAAGGAATTGACCCCATTTTCACACTAATAAACACACATAGCATTGGCTATGATCCCAAATCCCTGGAATGGGCAGTTCTAAAAGCAATGCTTAAGAAAGCAACCCTTGAGCTCTGTATTTTGTCAAAACATAGACTAATCTCAGATTTCCTCTTTTATCTCCAAGATAAACCTTAGATACCCTTAGAAAAGGTTGTAATCCAAATGCTTTTTTTGATTACAAAAATGGATTATTCCATATCAAGCCAAATCACATTACTCAAGATGTAGAACTAAAAATACTAAATGATTTTCTATTGGCCTGAGATCGTTGTTGTGCTACATGTACTACATCGTATACTTCATCTCTGCTTGCACTACACCTCATTGCTGATTTGGACTCTATATACCATAACACTATTAAACAGTCTATAAAACCGAGTTGAGATTAAAAACAGTATCTTGCTCTATATCACCGTTCTTTTCTGAAAACATTTGGTGTCCGGCAAAGCCCTTGGACCACTGCTCTTCAAGCAGTACATGTTATGTTCAAGCCATATATTATAGTGCTAGACATCACTGGGCTGAGAATATGTCTGTGCATTTCAGCAAAAACCAAAGAGCAAACAACAATTTAGGATGGAAGGGTGTTTAAAAGATATAATAAGCTACATGCTCCAAAATGTTCTCTTCCTTAACTTGGACAAAACTGGGCAGGCATGAAGGGATTGGGGTCCCATGAGGGTAGTAAGACCTCCCAGCAGAAATCCTGTGCAAAAAGGCTTTTTTATTATTACAAAGCTGTTAAGAGATGTACAGGCAGTTACAAAGGTTTCCCACAATGTTGCATAAAATAATAACTGTATCACTGATTCCTGCTGGCTTCCTCAACTAGCCTCAGGCAATCAATAAAATAAATCAGGCTTTGAGTCGGTATGACTCCTCCCAATCTGACTTAGTTCCTTGCATCTAATTCAGGGGGTAAATTACCTGCCTATGCCTCTAATTCCCTTTCTTGATACACCCCTAAGATCCTACCTTTCCACAAATTGGAGCATACCATTATATGACATAGGTGACTGAGACAATAGCATTTACTGTACTACAGCATGAGACAGTAACAGTAATAATTATATAACATTTCAAGTGCAGTCATAATTGTCAGTTGTTCTAATGCTAGCATGCTTGTGGTACAAGTAGCACAAGCAACAACAAAACTGACTATAAATTTTCTCTTTTGTAAGTGGCTTCCTCTGAATTCCTCTTCATCCAGGCAGGCCATGGATGTCCATCTATAGAAGAAGCCTTCCATCTCTGGTCACTTCACCCCCTACAGGAATCTCATAGGTAAGATCATTAATCTTTACCATGCTATAGGGTTAGGTATGAGGGGAGATCTACCTGAACACATTTACCAAGTCAACGTTGTTAGAACTGACTATTTTCAAGAAATGTAGAAACATTTAGAAATAAACCTGAAATAAGCAGAAAATGTAGTCCATGTCTTCATCACCTTAAAGTTACACTAAAAAGTTATGCTGCCTGGATGCTTCATTAGGAGCAAGTTCCAGTTATTCCCAAATAAAGCAGCTATAGTCCAAAACCTGGAGATTTGACCATATTAGGACCCATTCTGTTCACCCTTCACTGGCTGCCAGTCAGATTTTGTACTGACTGCAAAATACTTTTATTAACACATAAAGTACAATATGATCTTGCTTCTGATCACTTGAGTGACTTCATCATGTAGTATGATCTGCCTTGGGTGCTAAAGTCACAAACTGCAGGCTGCCTAGTAGAACCTAGAATTGTGAAACCACCTTTTACTACATAGACCTTGAGCTATGAAATGTGATATGTGTTGGTTTGGGACCTGAAGACTGTTCTGGAGACAGGGCACACCAAAAGTTGCATCAAAACTGGGACAAAGTGAGTCGATCATCTCAACAAGCCAATTCAGACTAGGTAGCCTCAGAGATACCTTGCTGATGTATATGTTTTAATGTGAGTTTATTCCAGCCACTCATGACCGCAAACAAATGTTTCTTTATAGCATGATCTGCTGCAGTTGTGTTTTAAACCTCAACAGCTACTCCTCTAATTCTTTGTGAAATGTTTACCTGGATCAGTGACAGAACATAGTCTTGTGTTGGATTTTCTATGGCCACATAACACATGAATTTGCCTTGTCTACTTATGTTGAAGGTCCCTAATGTTTTCCATTGTCACACCGCACTTTAGGTTTTGTATGCCTCTTTGTCCCTGGTGAAGACTTCCAACCTCTTTTTCCAATAATTTAAGCCCCAACCTTGTGCTTTTTTGGTATACTGGATACATTATCTCATTTATCATGTAGGTTTAAATGTCTCTACCTGAACACTCCTTAATTATGAGGCTTAAAATGAGACTGATGTTGGTTTCTTATTTGCAGTTTCCTGTTCAATTTTTTTTTTTTTTTTTGGTCCATCTTAAGTGATGCTGCACATATGCTAAGTTCTGCTCTTGTAGAAGGCTTTGCTTAGTCGATATCCATTTACTAACCCACAACAAGATTTAAACAATGCAATATTACACAGTAAGTTCACACTGAAAATAAATGGTTAAAATGCCAGACGCTAGAGGGAGCCCAGGAATTAATTAGGGCTCGTTAGCCTGATTACCCCCAGGTGATTCAAATGTATATAAGCAGCTAAGCAAACGGCACACTTTGTGAATTCTTGCTGTATGTCTCTTGTTCTCAAGCTTGCTGGTAAAGGGTAGTGATTGTTATCCCTTTTGTTTGTCTCAAAGATGTTCTTTCTATGGGACGTTACCCTTATCTTTTTGAACTGTTTGTCCGTCTTCGAGCTTTTCCAGTCAACCAACCTTCACCTATGGAGGCTTGGTGGTTCCTGTTGAGGCCTCTAGTGTAGTTATTACTAGAAACAGTCACAGATCTGGCTAAGCCAAGATCTGATGGACTCTCTTTTTTTTTTTTTTTTTCTTCTTGTTGATTTGACAGCTGTCCCCTTCACTTCTCCACCAAGCACTCCTCCAGTTGTTCTCTCCAAGATTTGTTTTCTCTTCTTTTTACATCTTCTCCACCTCATCAACATTTGTGTCCTTCTTGGAGACTTTCCCTTGCGCTAGGCAGAAGTCCCTAGGGATGCAGTCCGCCGGGGTTTGTAGTGTCTGATCACCGTAGCGGCCCTGCCACTCCTCCTGACTTACGGATGTTATTTGAAGGCTTAAATGACTGGCTCAAGCAAAAAAAATATCTTAAACTAGACCAGGCTTCTTAAGTGTGAGATGATTAGCCTAAAATCTACTTAATAACATGGCACACAAGATGTTGTGCAAAGGTAAATTAAGAAGCTGAAGATCCAAATGGATTATGAAAGCCAGACAAATAAGATCCCCAAAGGAGAACAGGTGGTATTGTAGAAGAAAAACTAGTTTTAGTCTGGTGTAACTTGAATTAAAATCTCAGAAATACCTGGCAATGTAGCATCCAGGCAACAGTGCATAACATGTATGAATAAAAAGCTGAAATTGCTGATGGATTTTAAAAAGCTTTATTAAGTTGGGAATATTCAATCCATTTTTTTTTTAGATGTCACAGGTTTTGCAATAGTATTTAGAATCTTTTTGTGTGTGTGTTTGGTGTTTCAATACCAATGACAAACTACAGTTCAGATGAATTTGTTCCTCCATGTTCATTTCTTCAAAGCATATCTGTTAAGTCAATAAAATAAATAAATTGGGGTGAGGAGGACCAGCTGCATGGGAATGTGAGGAAATAGATCCAGCTTGCAGGTGGGATATCTGTAGAATGGGCAACCAATGGACAAAGCCATGGTCATCAGCATTTCTGGAAAACCTTACAGTGCATGTGAAATTGCATTGTGACCAGTTACTGTACGTATGAAATCGACAATGCACTGGTATGCATAAGAATCCTAATATGAGACTGGTTGGATTTCTGTTTTGCACCATGTGCTACTTGTTTGAGGCCTAACAAACCAGTCTCTGCAGTAGCACCAGTTTATTTACAGCTCTGAGCTGTGGCTCTGTGGACCTGGAGGGCAAGAGGATGAGCAAGAAGAGGCATCTCTGCAAGGGGGGGGGGTTGGTTTATTGAGCTGGGTATATGTAAATAGACATCCTTGATCAATATGAAGTCTTATGAATTATTTTTATTATTTTACACAGCTGCTCTTTGCAAAAATTACCACACCAAGCACTTTATTATCAGTAGCAGGTGTGATGAGTGCTAACACGCTGCTTCCCTGGTGCTATGGTGCATAATCGAAACCAGGGCTTTTCAGCACCAGACATCCAACTGGATTTTGTTATGTGAGCAAAATGACATTTGCAGAGAGTCAGAAATCCATCAACACCTTGCACTGACTTGACATGCAGCCCTGCCCTATTCCACCTGCCCCTTGACCTGATATGACATCACACCTGAAGAGAGTAATGGTACAGAACAGTCACATGGCATATCTGACTAAATATCTGACTAAATATCTGACTCTGAATGAGTGTCACATTTGTCTGCACTACCTTCAAGGATTTTTGCAACCACAACTGAAATCACAGCACTCATCCCTCTCTACCCTCTCCAGAGGGATGATTGCTTGTGTGTGGGGACAAAACTAATCTGCTTGAAATGGAAAATTGCTCCAGCTCTGTTTCACTAGCATCCATGTGCTTTATCACTATGGGAAACACAGAGCACAGTATGTTCAGTAAGTACTGCTGATAGCAGCAGCAGGTTACAGAACACTGACACGTGTAACACTGATAGCTTGTTTTGATGTGCACCAGGTCCGTATGAGGAAAGCTGACATTAACGGCTGTTCTGAAAACAAGTTGTTCTAGTCTGAGATCAGTTGCACATCTCAGACTCACCTCTGGGGCTTTCTTTACCAGTATATGGTGGACCTTCTTAGCATTAGCTCTTGGACCAATTGATCTTTCCTAGTAAATGATTTTTAAAAACCACAAAAACTATAATTGTGTTTTAGTGGTTAGGAGAAGATAGTAGTACAACTGTTCTCAATGAGACCAGCCCTTCCATTATGCTGATCATCAAATACTTATATCACCAATTAATTTTACATTTGTTATATATTACTTATTTGTAAATAAAGCTGTTATTAAAGGTGTATACAAACATATTTCTAAAATGTACAATGTATGCGTTTTTGCCTAATTTTGGCCAAAGGGACATCCCTCTTCTGTGTCCACCCTAACCTGACAATATAGAGGAGATCTACTCTCCTTGGTACTGCCTGGTCAGACATGTGAGTATAATGTAACTAGAGAACTGTGGGACATGGAGAAAAATATATTTGGATTCAGCAATGTACACATGACAAGGTATTTTTTTGCAGGAAGCAAATCGCTGTTGACCAGTGTTACATGCTGAATGGAGGTAGAGTGATTGCTTCATTCAAGGAAACGTCCAGTTGTAAAGAGATTTCCCTTGGTACTGTTCTTTCTTTTAATGCCTGTGCTTTACACTTTTATTTTGAATGATTTACAGACCTCCAAAACATTGTTCAAACGTTCAAGGTTCAAAGTTACTGATGATGTCACTTAACTATCTCCATCTATTATGACTGTGTTATCATATCTGTTGATTTTAACAAACACTTACATAACAGCAAGGACAATGATGTCATATTTTTCTTTATTTGATGTTTTTGGGGATACACACTGGATTTGGTCATATCTAAGAATCTTAGCATTTGTAACATTATGATCAAGGTATTGACACGGTAGGAAATGTCTGAAGGATCAGCAGTTTGTTATGATATAACATGAATTAAGTCTGCTGTGGTTCAGATAGTGTGCATGTTTAACTTACAAGGAAAAGGACAGTATTTTATATGTTGTTAATATGTTAATTCCATACATCATGCCTTATTTGATCAGGAAACCAGAGATTATATTTTTTAATGTGTGATTATACTAAATGGTTTATATTTCCACCAATTCCTCATAATCAGAGCTAATCCAGAACGCTGAGTGTCTCTGGAAAGTCGGTACACTTCCCTACTTGAGTGAAAAGGTAGTTACTCAAAAAGGGATCAGTGTGACTGATTCTTCTGTCTAAGATCAGAAGAGAATAGAGGTCAGTGGTGTCTGGTGCGATGTTACCTCAGATGTCCTGATGCCGCGACTCTCAAAGTTCCTAAAGAATCAGTACCTGCAAGCCTGCGCAGCATAGAAACACAGACACTCCAAAGACCCCAAACGCTTATTGCTGTGAAATGTGAAAATTAGAGTAGGCTGTGTATGTGGCAGAAATTACACCACAGGAAGATGAACAGACTCTTGAGTCCTGGTACATCACCCACCATATGATGTGTCATACTGGCAAAGACTGAATTGTGTTTAACTGTTTCTTCCGGTGTCAAAGACCACTACAAAATGCACTCATTGCTCTTGCCTGCACACGTTCTCGGGCTGCCCTTACCTAATGTTCTTCTCAGGTTCTGTGAACAGTCTGTGGCTGTGAGTGAAGATGTCAAAGGCATCCTCCAGGTAGTTTGTCTTCTGTCATCTGACAAACATGTCCTTTGATTCATCTGGAGGAAGATGGAAAAAACCGAGCAACAAAAGATCTAGAAGTGGAAAGTCTGCTATTTAATACATGTAGACCTTGTTGTGCCAAATAAGCACTGTAGAGACTAGTATGTGATCACAGTAGTGTCAGTCTATACTGACAACTGTATTCATAGTCTTCAATCAATAGATGAAGCAAGTGTAGCAAGATTCCAGGTGGTGGTGGTGGTGGTGGGGGGGGGTTGAAGTGCACCAGTTGGCTAGCAACAGACCTGAAGACATAAATCTTCTTTCAGATGCTCGACTGAAAAGCAGTGAGCTCTGGTTATGCTAGACTGAGACTGATCAGACTCCAAGAAGTAACCACTGTATTCATATGGGACCTTAAGGAACATATCGTACACAGTTCTTGCATCACAAAACAAGATATATACCAGAAACATCCACATTTTTGAAAGGCCATATGGCTCAGTAGTCTATATGCTGCCTGTAGATAACGACCAACAAATCTATATTTGAGGTGGCAACATCCAGAAACAGTCTACCCTAGGAAATGGATCAGAATGCATTGAATATCTTGTCTCAAGCAAAACATCCATTTGCTGTAGATTGTGTTCTTGTACCAGTCAGTGGCTTGAAGCCTGAAGGACCTTGTGAACGTCACATGGGAAGCTGAACAGACTCTTGAGTCCTGGTACATCACCCACCATATGATGTGTCATAATGGCAAAGACTGAATTGTGCTTAACTGTCTCTTCTAGTATCTCACTTTTCTTCCAACCCAAGTGATGAAGCAACAAACTAATAGCTGCAGAGAAACGTCTGCTTTAACAGTCTCAGATGGCCTCATTTCCAAAGGTGGCTTGTACTTCTGATCAGTTCTTACATTTCAAGAGCCACGTGGCTTTCTTACTGCCAAGGTATCACTGAAGGACTGTATTAATTGTATTAATTGTGTGTATCACTGAAGGACTGTATTAATTGTATTAATTGTGTGTATCACTGAAGGACTGTATTAATTGGGTTTGGAGGAAGATTATGCAGAGCCAAAGAATTAGGAATGGGTGCCATCCACTCTTACAATATAGAGCCCCATTTATCTGGTGAATAAGATAAGATTAAAAACTTTGATGGCATGTTTCTTCATCCTCACTGAGAAAGTGTCTTTGAGGATTCATTCCTCTGAGGAATGTCACTGGAGTTAGCATGCTAAAGCTAAGAGTTCATTCTTAGATCTGTTACGCTGTGGTAGAAATGATACAAGCTTACCAAAATGTTTAAAACTGTTGTTCTTTTCTTTTTTTCTTGGAAAACTGTGTGTGTGTGTTGCACTGTTTGTTAAATTTTAACTGGGATTTATTTAAATTTTTGGTTAAGTAGAAAATGAGTCAGAAACACATTCTCAGGAATGAATGGAACTTCACAGCTTAAAGCCCAGTGGTAGACAAAAGGTGAATCATGCTTCATTTTTACCTCATTGCATAACTTCAGTAAGGCAGGAACAGTCTGTATTACTAACCCTCATTCAACCCTGAATGAACTCCAAATAGATTCTATCCTAAACTAATATATAAATAGCACATACACAGTAACACAAACAATTATTGTTGACATAAAGAAGTTTAGTATTAATAGTATTAATAATAATCAAGTATAAATAGCACTTAAAAGGGACAAACGTTTTGAAATAGAAAGGAATTTACTTTTATGTACTTTGAAGTCAAATTTAGAGTTAGTCCTACAGTACATCTCGAGTGTTATTTGTCTTTTGTATTATTTCTTTCAATCTTGTAACTAAATTTGATTAACCTACTCTAACTTGATCCTTTGAATCTGATGTCTCTAGTTTTCTGAGTGATCATAATGAACATAATGTCACCCGGGCTTCCAGCAGTACTCCCAATGACCACCAGAGGGCAGTGTCTTCACAAATATCAGTCTTCTTTCCTAGTTAATTGTTATCCACTCCTCTGTATCTTGTTAGTTTTCCTGCCTGTATGTGTATACACCTCTGTTCTTTAGTTTGTGTGCATTTTCTCTGCATTAGTAAGTAAAATTTGTGAATTTAGTAAGTGAAATAAAATGACAAACAATATGACAACTTCCCATAAATTGGACAATGACACTGGTCTTATTTTAAATATTAAACTGTTTTAGTATGGTATTCCAAACTTACATAAAAGTGAAATGAGTAAGTTGTTCATATAAATGAGTAGTTGTTCTTTTTAAATTCCCCATTGATCAACCTGCAGCTTGATATTATTGTTTAGAAACAATGAGTCCAAATGGAGCTGTAAGATCCCAGCCCAGGCTTGGGCCATCTGCTATGCCACCATCGGTCACCAGAGGGCGGTACAGGGTGCCTACAGGGTAATCATGGTCAATTAGCCACACCTGCCTCTTTTTCTCTCTTCTCCTCTCAAGCTTTTCCCAAAAGCCTTGAGTCATGTCTTCTTCCTTCTCAAGTTCCCTTATGCCCTTACTGGATTTCCCCCAGCCCTTGGGATTCTGTTTTTTTTTTTTCCTCTCTTCCTTTCAGGAAAGCCAGCTACTGTGTCGACTTCAGCTTTCCCTTTGCACTACACCATCCTGAGAACAGCAGCATGTATTCTCCTGACAGCCTCGGTCCTTTGTGTTGAGATCTTTTGTGCTCTCTCTGTGGCATACAGGTAACATGCTGGTTCTAACCCCACTTTGAAACTTTTGCTTTTCTCCGTAAATGACCAACTCCTACCGACTAGTTAGCCCGGTTCACCAGATGCGAATTCCCAGTGGAGCCTGATGTTTTGTTTCCGTTTGCTTTTCTGAGCTCAGTTCATGGCTCACCCGGTTTGCCCAGGTCTGCTGCCGTGGGTTCTTTTCCTTTGCTTTGGATAGGTTGCAGAAGATATAAATAATGTATAAAAATTTGCACATCACATTAGCTACTGTCAAACAATCGAATAATCATAAAAACATTTATATTTATGGTATTGGCATACTTTTGTATCCAGAGTGACTTTAAAAAGTGCTTTAGTACTCAAAAGTATTCTTAAGCCAACACAAATAGGTTAAATACACAAATAGTCCAAAAATACCTATAAATCGAGATACTGCCATAAAGAAGCCAGTACTGAGACTTAGAAAATGTTTTTTTATTTTTAAAATGCAAACACGCACTGTACATGAGGATATTTGCTGACTTGCTTTATAGTTCTGTCTTAAAACAAGAGCAACACCAAGTGCCAAATTGTGTGAATACAACAGAATGGTCTGGAACTATTATATGCTCTTTGCTTGCACAGTTGATGATGGACCTCTGTACAAAACATCCTGTTTCTGTGGAAACCTTTTGCACACTGATGTTTTTACTATCTAGTAATGATCTACTATCTAGTAATGATCTACTATCATTAGTTATATCTTTATTCATGTTTAATTATACCATTCATAGGTTCATCACATCTAGATTACACATTTCAGTCCATTAGTCACAATGTTATTTAACAGTGCAAGTATAATGATCCATCCAACGAGAGTATACGAATCTATGCACATGAGATTTATTATTTAGCATGCATTAACTAGATTAATTTGTCTAAGTAATGGACTAATGAATCTATGACTGGTGGATATGACTTGGGCTTTGCAGGGTGTGACCTGTCATTTGTCAGCTTGGAGTTTCCTGGTTTGATTATGTTGATTTGTTTCTCTCTGGGTGGTATCCAAAAGAAAGGCCCATATTAATGTTCAGTTGTTGACAGTAGACCTTTTAAACATGGTGAGTGACGTACCTGATGTAATGTGTGGACCCACCATGTGAGTTGCTTCTGCATGGCTTGGAAGACAAACATCATGAGAGAAGGGAATCCTGGTACTAAGATGCCTGCTCAGAACATCTTGGATTATTGGTTGGGTATCAGGATTGCTATTCTGTATTAGTTATACACATTGGTACTCTTTGAGTACCAATGGCACTTGGCACTTACCCTCCTCCCAAATTGTTTAAACAAAGGGACCACATTTTCTGACATGGATTCAATCTATTTAACAGCATCTTCTAGTAAGTGCCTCTGCTCTTCCAATGCTTTGACAAACTGTTTCTGATTACTAACATCATAATGTCACTCTGCTGGATTAAGCTTCATGAGAGAAAAATGATGTGTGTTTAACTTTGAAGGCTCCCCATTACACAGAGAAAACAGCATCCATAATGTTCTTTGAAGCATCCAACTCTACCACAAACAGCAGTGTGTGATCAGGTTCATGAAGAACGGGGGCAATTCAGAGTTTGAAAGGCTTCTTGCATGAGATTATTCCACTCAAGCCTTTTTAGCTTTTCCTTGGGCAGTGATGGAGGGGCAGACATGGAACTGAAGCTTTGGATAAACCTGCAGTTGACTTTGTGAAGTCCAAAAATCTTTTCAACTCCGAGCCCCCATCCTTCTTCTGAACAAAGAAAAAACCGAGTGCCACAGGGGAAACAGAAGGATGAATATAACCTAAATTCAGGGCATCCTTTACATATTTATCCATTGCCTGTGTCTTTGGGGATGTCAACATGTTATCTCCACTCTTGGGAGGGTAGCTTTCAGCTCTAAAAGTTAATGGCACAGTCCCAGGGATGAAACATGGATAGCTTTAACTTTGTTTCAGTGAGATCTAGGTAGGGAGAAGGAATCTGAAAATTCTTCTCAGTTTCAGAGCCCTCTATGGGCAGTATGACGAGAAAAGGAGATACATGTGTCAGAACACTGAGGGCTCCACGCAGTCAGTCTGACATCTCTCCAGGTCACTGCGGAATTATGGATTGCTAACCGGGCAATGATTAACACTATGGGATTATAAAACATTTGGGAATAGAAAGTTGAGAAACTCAGTATGAAGTAATTCAGTGGACATGATGAGGGAAATGGTTATCTTCTTAATCTTTTAATCTTAATCTTAGTTTCATCCAGTGAATGCTAGGCGGAGGGGGTTGCATGGGGACTAAAGGGACTTTTAACTTAACAATTTTAGCATGATCAGTCTCCATATCTTTACTCTCTAGTTTCAAGTCAGTTGTGGATGGTTGAGGATTGAACCTGAGCTGGGAATACTTGGTCCTTAATAGATCTTCTGTTCTGATAACAATCTGAATGAGCTGGTTGGGAGAAAGTCGTTCATCTCTGCAAGATAACTTTGGAGAGCATCATTCAATCCATGCCAGTCCAATTGGTCTAGCAATTCTCAGCAGTGATGGTGCAGAAACTGAGAGCAAACGAATTCTGCCGAACCTTTTCCCTTAAAAAGGCGATCCAGGATCCCTTTCTGACAGTGGGCGATCAAATACCTCTCAAATACCTCTCAGTGGTTTGACTGCGTTAAATGGCAGTAGTTGAGTCTAGTGCTGTATGCAGCGATTTTGAATATTCACCAAGTTTTACAGACTGTTGTAATTACTGTTTTAGAGGGCAGAATGTCAAGCAAAAAAAATTGCAAAGGTGAATAATAATCTTGAATTTTACTGGTTGATTTTATTATTATTTACATTATATACAGAATTTTAAATAGGAACAAAATAAATTTTTGGAAAGATTACTTTTTTTACTGCTTTTGGTTGCAAAATACAGGTCAGTCTGGAATGAGTAGGAAATGTGGAAAATCCATAGTATTGTTATCTGTGATGGTATGCCAAGCACCCATCTGGAAGGCAACACACACACACACACACACACACACACACACACACACCACACTTGCCCCTCTGCCAATCACTTGAGTACTATTCACCATCACCTGTACCTTTGTTTGTTTCTATTCTTTTCTTCCCTTTTGAAGGCCACAGGTGAGTAACTTCAGTGCATTGTTTGAGGCCCACAGGTGAGTAACTTCAGTGCAATGTTTGAGGCCCACAGGTGAGCACCTTCATCACATTGTTTGCATGCCCATTGCTGACCTTGATGCCTCGAGTGTTATCTGCCTTTCAACATCTGAGCACTCCAAGCATTTACTGCCATGTTGGGCTGTTTTTATTTACGCCACTGTGCCTTTCTGTTCATCTGAACTTTCATTGACGCTGCTATGCCTTTCTGTCTGTCTTTAATGCAAAGGAGAATGAAGACACCTCTTGTGTACTGTTTTGCTCCTTCTCTGTCACAGTGGGCTCTACTTAAAATGAGAAATGAGAAGCAACTATAACTAACCTTAATATTGTCACCTGAAATATTTGCTAATATAACATTAAGAGAAAAAAAAATCCTTTCAGTAGTTGTCTGGATATAGAGTTCACTTTGAGAGAATCAAATAGGTTCCAGCAAAGATGATATAAACTTCTTAGGCAAAAGATGAAATATGCTCTGAATGCTGAGTTCCCTCTCAGGTAGGTCTTTACAAAGAATTCTGTGCTTATGTAATCAAGTGTGAGATGACTGACAGCTTCTTGGAAGCCGAGAGCAATAGTGAGGCAGACAGAATCTATAAACCAATTGGTTTTTACTTCAAATCTGTGTAAACTAATTGGAAAAAGGAACATGCATAGCATGAACTGTGCTCTTAAAGAAAGGGTCTTTGGTCATCTTATCAGTGTGGGGTTTCCAAAAGGCCACAGTGGAATGGATGTGGTGCCTAGAATCAGATACTGGAAAATAAATAAGTAAAGGGGTAGAGATAGCGGTGTTTTTCAATGGTGAAAATGATATATGGTGTGGAAGCAAAGGTACTGAACTGACATTGACTTTGGATAAAATGGTAATGGGTGGAAGAATGTTTTAACTGAATTTTGGATTTTCTATATGGACAGACCATATGCGTTACAGTGGGAACCTCATATTTGAAATGTATTCTACAGAGAGTGGTACTCCCAAAGGTGATATGTGCTTTCCAGTTCTGTTTAAACTTATGACAAAGCACATAATCTCACAGGTGGAGATTAGGCTTTGTTAAATCAGTATGTGCATGCGATTGAGTGATATGGGGCAAAGGGTGGAACATTTTCTTAATTTTATGGAAAGAAAGTTAACAGCAGCTGCCCCTGCTGGGTGAAAACTTGGTGAACTAATGGGGACTCTGACTTTCTGTGAGTAAAACTGTCATGATTCCCTTCCCTCACGTCACGGTTCCCTTAGCAACCTTCCATGTGCCTCCTTGTTTCACCCTCTGCCGTGTTTTCTCCAATCCTTCGCCGGTTCCATCTGTTTCTTGTCTTGGTTTGTTTCCCTGTGTGTATAAATCTTGTGTTTTTGTGTTTCTCTGGTGTCGGCTGTGGTTTCATTTTGTTACGTTTCACCAAGTTCTCTTCTGTATCGTTTTATGTCTGCTCCATGGCTTTGTTTGTTCTGTGTTTTTGGTTAAGTTTAATTTTAGGTTTGATTTTGTCCCGTTTGGTGCTTGTTTACTGCCTCCTTGATTATTTTTGCCCTCCTCTACATTTCCTCTATACAAAATGTAGCTCAGCTCACAGAGCAGGTAAAGTGAGATGGTAGCAGTACAAACATCTTGGGTTTGACTGACGGGAAGCACACATTGGATAAGAACATTTGCCAAATGTTGTAAGGTAAAACCAAAGTAATTAATTTTACAAAAAAGGAATGAAGTTTTTGAAGTTAACTCTAGAAAGTCTTTGAAGCAGGTATCTTCAGTTCGTTACTCAGGAAATATGGATGGATACCAGATTAACTTTTAAGTAACACATACATAATGTATTAACTGGCTGCCAAAATCAGAACATTTTAGACATGTATAGTAGGACGGGATACAAGTGCCCAAGACACTGTTGAAAAAGGTGGACTGCCATGCTGAATTGTACTAAAAGGATAGTGGGAAGGGCATCATACCAATAATGTATTAATAGGCTGTTGGAAGCATAGCAAAGTGCAAAGTTCTGACATGTGAGGAGATAAATTCAACCTATCAGATTAGCTAATAATAACCTATGGCATTCTGTGGCCAGAGTGATAACTCCATCTCTTTTGTAATGCCCTTAATAGACCTAGAGTTGACATGTAGGATGTAATAAGTAAGGTCAAAAAATGCCCTTAAGGCATTTATAGTGAGACAGTTTTAGGCTGATAAGGATGATATCCATATATTTATGGATGGATCTTCAGTCTCAGCACCTACCAGAATAGCAGTATGTATCACAGTCCCAAACTGGAATTAAAACAAAAATCAGACTCAGTTGAGACTCTAAATGTTTTTAGTTATGTTGGATGTCTGTGTTTAGTTATTCTATGTCTGTGAATGAAGCTGGTATCACTAAACCTGCTGGAGTGCGGACTCACGCTTTTGGACTAAAGGTGCCATCACACACCATAGTGTAGTTTTACTCTGACTTAGTTGGAGATTTTTGTACTTGGTTTTGTCATGCACTGCAAACCTTGCAGTTAGCAGCACCTATCTAATAAGCTTCAGTAGGGGTGCTGACTTAAGTTGCAAAAAAAAAAATGCGGATTTTGTTTTATGGTGTTTTGTTTTGTCTGTTCTCCCCCCCAGTCATGAAATCCCAGTTCTTGGAACATTCAGCAGGCCTTTTCAAGGCCAGAAGGTTAGGACTCTGTGTTTCATCACATATGTACTCAAGAATCTACCGCTGGTCTCCACACCCAACACCTGACCCTGAGTTCACAGCCTTCTTGCACGGACTGTAATGGCTTGATTTTCCTTTTGCACATTTATTTTTATTTTTTTGCATTTTTTCTGTTTTTGCTACCTAAAAGAAAAAAAAATTACTCCTTTCAGTAATTAACAATGTTATACAAATATATTTAATTTTCATTGATTGGGAAGCTTAGAATATGAAGGCTCAGAAGAATAATGCTTAGATTTTATCATTGTAACAATCAAATGTGGCAAGGTGAGCTGGGATGGCAACATAAGTGAACTGACATCTTTTTTTAGGGAAAATCCAGTAATCACAGTCATAAAACAGCAAGTGTGGCCTGGCAGCTCAATGAAACAAAAACAACGGTCCATATCTATTAACGGAAAGTCAAACCAGACTGTCAGAAAAACAGGATTCAAGAATGGAAAAAGCTGAGTACTGAGTGAATAAAGCGTCATGGAATGACTAAGTGCCTCTGCATGAATCGGAGGAACATAGCTACCCTAAGACAGACCTTTGTCATCGATTCCCTACTCTCAGGCTCCTCTACCAGTTCTGGAAAGCATAAAAATAACCCCGCAATCTCTGACTGGGCTGATGACTACAAACACATTTAAAATAAAGATGGGGGGAGCAGAAACAAAACACTGTGATGTAAACGTCACCCCAAGTCATAACAAACAAGGGTGATCAAAGTAAAGTAAAATGATACTAGGAAGACAGAGAGTCGAAGAACTAGATGTTCTTCTGCATTTAAAGAGCCAGAGGTCTGGGTCAGTTAGTCTGTGGCTTTGTGTCGTCCACACCCACCCCCTCCCTTCCCTTGACAATGTGTCGACTGTGCAAAGATTCATGGGTGCAAGGCAGGATATGTGTACCGATTGATGTCTTTATTGGGGAAATCAATTTATCTTGGTCATAAATCAAAGTAATGGTTGGCAACCGGGGCAACCAAATGAGACAAAGGGCAAAACGTGTCCATGTACCAAAATCCAAAACAGGGAGTTGGGGGGAAAAAAAAAACCAAAAAAAAAACCAGGGAGCATAAACAATAGCCTTGGACCTGACAGCAGAAAGAACACTGCAAGGGTACGCAAAGACAAACAGGAGCTGGGTGGAACTACACAAAGTAACAAGAGGCTAATGAGACAGGTGCAGAATTTTAGGAGCAGTGAACACAAAATACGTGACAAGGTGGAGGCCAGAACCGACTGTTAAACAAGACCACTTTGTACAGGCATATTTATATGGAGAGCATATTGACGCATTTCTGTATGTGAAAACCATGTCATCACACTTATATGTTGTTGGATATCCAATTTTAAAATAATGTACAGTATATTAATATGCAATTGCCCCCCCCCCCCTCCAAACACACACACACACACACACACACACACACACTCAAAAACACCTTTGTAGTTACAACAGCGTTCAGTCTTCTGCTAAAGCTTTCTGCAAGATTTTGGAGTGTGACTGTGGGAATTTGTGCCCATTCATTCAAAACAGCTTGAGGTTAGGGCTCTGTTCACACATAGTGCTCTCTACATTGGACAGTAGCTTGAGGTTAGGGCTCTGTTCACACATAGTGCTCTCTACATTGGACAGCAGCTTGTCTGGTAGGCAAAGCTGCATGTT
This sequence comes from Tenebrosternarchus preto, assembly GCA_025802075.1. NCBI lineage: Eukaryota > Metazoa > Chordata > Actinopteri > Gymnotiformes > Apteronotidae > Tenebrosternarchus > Tenebrosternarchus preto. The sequence goes on along the minus strand of JAOYMR010000018.1, from coordinate 2,641,219 downwards.
AGCTTCTGCAGTGCATGTTTCTTAAAAAACACCACACATGTTGGCAAGTAATTGTAAGTCCATTAAAAGATATGCTTAAATCCAGATGACTGAATCTGGATCAGAAAAATCACCTACTTCATGGAATTCCGTTCAGTTCTTCTACAGAAAAAGACTCTTGCAGGTGGGTAAAATATCACACAAAAATAATATTTAGAAAACCATATATTCGTCATGTTTCTCAAGCATTGTTTTTATGTTATGCTCCTAGCATGGACTGAAGGAAATCCTACATTTCCTACAATCCTCTGCGTTCCGAGTCCCAAGTCTTTCACCTGGGTCTCATTGTCCCTATTGTGTGTATTAAAACCCCTCTATTTGTATTGTTTATTGCAGTCTCACTCTGCCTGGCCTTAGCGCTTCCAGGCTGTTTTTTTTTATTTTTTTATCCCTCTCTGGATTTTGATCTTACACGTGGATTGTTTATTCTTTTCACCTGGTCTTAGTCTGCTTTGTCTGCATGTTTGTTCTAGAAGCCTATTTTTAACTCGTTTGTTGTTTTAACTTTGTCGCTGGATTGTTTATTAAACCTTACTATCTTTATCAGATGCCTGAGTCTGACATAATGTAAGCAGCAAACTGATTAAACACGTGTCCAGTACATTGGACCTCAAGCATCCTAGTACTTAGTTCCTAGTTACCTGCAGATTTCTTTATGCATCTGCTTCCTGGTGACCTGGTAAAAGCACAGCTGAACCTGAAAAACGAAAACCAAACAAAGAAGCTAGAGCTACATCCTCTGGTGTCACCACCAGTGCTCACATCATCACGCGATGGGTAGAAGGAAAGCCAAGTCCATGATGAATATCCCAGAGACATTTTCAGTAAGGTTGTACGCATTGCATAATCAATACAATATGTGTTTTTTATCATCCTTAAAGAACAAAAAAGATTTGGAAAGACATCCTTAATCAGGTTGACCTCTCGCAAACACAGACAATATGATTTGACTGGACAGATAATATCATGCGACTAGAAAATGTGCAAAAATACACTCGGCACTAATTTTGAAAGACTCACTTATTTATTCACTTGTTTATGTCATCATAGGTTTAGAGTTAACGGATACAGTGCATGGTGTGTGTTAGCCGTCCCACAACTCTCTGACCACAGGCTGACAGTTGGCTGGATCCGTTTAGCTGGTAATTCACTGTGATGTGCAATACACATGCATGCTAGCACAGCATAGACAGCTAATGCCTCTATCAGAGTCAGTGCCTTCTGAGAACATCCCACTCACTGTCTAGATAATATCCATTCAGCACTCGTACTGTGATACTTCATCAGAAACAGGATGAACTGTGAGAAACTTGGTATAGGGTATAAAAACAGTACCAGAGAAAGGTAGACACTTTGTTATTTGTTATTTTCCAGGGATGTTTTTTCTGCTTGATTAAGGATGTAATGTGCTAAGAATGATGAACCATGTAGGTTTTGCTTGTCTTTTATGTTCAATGGAGTGGAGTAGTGGGTTATGGTGATCAGTCTTTGATGCCTGCCTCAGTACATGTGTTTATATGCAAGGTTAATACACTTTTAAGAAATACAGTATAATGCATTGAAGTAATGCATTTATTTAAGAGACAGTTTAGCTGATTCCACTGACATAGTATGAACTGAATACTTTGGTAACATTTCCAAATGCAATCAAATAATAACAATTTAAACTTTATTCTTTATATAATGCTTTATTTAAATTACAAAATCACAAAGAGGCCTACCATGCAAATACTAAAAAAAAAGGACAAAGAAAGACTATTAACTGTTTCAGGTGGAGTGTGTGGGAATCAGGTGTACAGCGACTAGGGTTTAGTGAGCAGTCCAAGCACAACACTTGCAGCTATCATTGAATACTGTGCCAGGTCCACAATCCCTATTATGTGTGTCACCGCTTACACATTCAAAATACTTGCTGAGATCCTCGGGATTAGGGTACAGCCCTTCTGGCTTCCCATTACAGAATCCTGGTTTAGGCTCATGCGTGGTAGTTGTGGTGGTTCTGGGGGTTGTGGTGGGTTTTAGGGTGGTGGGGTCGTTAGGGTTGCGGGTGGTGGTGGGTCGTGGTGGAGGTGTTGGAGGCACTTCTGAAAAAGTATATGAAGTTGTGAGAAATTTAGAATGCAGTATTCTTTGTCTTCTGTAGAAGGAAAATCAGATACATATGGTATAGAACAAAATAAAGGATGAATTTACTGATATCCAGAAGGTTTCGCAGATGGCTCATTAGAGGATGGTTCCCCTGCCCACAGAATTGACCAGCAAAGTCGTCCAGATCCAGAGCCCAAACAAAAGCCCCTCCAAACTTGTTGTCTTTTAGATAGCGGACCTACATTGAGAATTAAAGTGAGGATTATATAAAATATTCAAAATATTTT
>JAOYMR010000018.1:2624285-2634743 GCA_025802075.1 Tenebrosternarchus preto | reverse complement strand
TTTGGACTAAATCTGAGAGATATGAAGGGGAAAGATTATGAATAGCCTTAAAAGTTAATAACAGAATTTTGTATTCAAACAGTGCAAAATATTCCACAAATGCACCACATGGTGAATGTATGACATTTATATTAGCGTTTGTAATCAGTAACAAAATCAGGTGTTCAATATCTAAAATCAGTGTTTGCAATCTGAACACTGTAAAACCTGATATATTAACTCGACAAATTATAAAATTAAGTGACTAATTGTTACTTAGGCATTTTTAAAGCTGTTTTATGTAATTGAATGCTTTATATAATACTTTTCTAATGTCATAAATAAAGTTCCTTCATTGTTTTACTGTTATTACAAACTCGCCATAAAACTTTGATAGACAGTAAGATACAATTGTAACTGATTCATTTTCCTGATGTCACACCGGTTCCTAGCAGCACACCCACCTACCACCAGAGGGAGCCCTCACCTAAAGTCTAACCTCTCCTTACATCATATCCAGAGTGACATACATTTATTGATCAGTTCCCACCACTCTGCAAGAGCTTGACACTCTATCGGTTACCCACTCTTTAGGAACTCACCACTCTACAGCATCTCACTGATCTACAGTTCAACATAACTAAGGAGGCGCTCCCATAGATTACCAATGCACTGCAGACTAAAAGAGCTCACCACTGTCACCAGACAGGCAGACCCTCTCAGTACCAGCTCCACCCACACTGGCTCCTTCTCAACATCTCCACACTAACCCTTCTGCTTACCATAGCTCTTCCAGGTATGCATGATGACTCAGCAGGAATTTTAATGCAGTTCAACTCACTTTTCCATATTCCCAGACCTGCTATGCTACTGATGCAGGCAAGATTTTCTTTATTATCTCTCCTCCCTAGTCCATGGTTACAGTCGCCCATCTTCGCACATGATGCAGTACTGTGAGAAAATTGCAATCAAACTTGAGGAATAGTTATTTTCGAGAGAGAAGGTACACTTTATTAGTAAAGAAGTCGCCATATGCCATATGCCAGCTAATTTCAGATAGTAGACATTCTGCACACACTTTGTTCATTTATTTGTATAGCTCTTTTTACAACAGCCATTGCCACAAAGCTGCTTTACAGATATTCTAGTCAAAGCCTCTAGTGATCAAGCCAAGGGCAACAGTGGCAAGGAAAAATTCCCTGAGAGCAAGAGGAAGAAACCTTGAGAGGAACCAAGACCCAAAAAAGGGGGGCCCATCCTCCTCTGGCTGATACCGCATATCACAATAACAATGTCATAAACAGTAAAGTAAAAAGTAAGTAATAAAGTTATATTCCGTGTCTCTTGAAGTGTGATGATAAATAGTTTCCTAATATATAGTAGAAGTGTAAAATTGATCAGTCTTTAGTTTGACCTTCATGGTGATTTTTAGACTGTCCTTGTGGTTCATTCTAAGCAGTAGTGAGGGATGTTCAGCTGGTGTGACTCTACGCAGAAGAAGGGCATCAGGATGGATCAGGCAGGTCTGGAGATCAGAAGGAGCCAGGAATCTGGTATCTCCTGGCGCCTCAAGTGAAGCTTGTGTAGCTCGACCAAGTGCAAAGGTAAAGAGAGAGGGAGAAATAAAATCACAGAACATTAGATGTGTTCTTTTAATCTAACGGTTACTTAAAAATGTACAGTTGTGCAGAGAGCAAAGCAGGACTAGCTATGATACCATAACTAAATAGTGAGAACCAGCAGATAACACAGATATGAGGGAGCCCTGGGACATAACGTGTCCGGCCAATCACTGTCGTGAACTTGTGAAATGGGAGAGCTGCAGCATCCAAACATCTCAAAACACTCTATGACCATGAACCCTCCAGCTCTGTGATACATAGCATCTATAATATGGAGTCATATCTCTTGGATAGTAAGTCTGAAACCACATCAAGTACATCTTTCCTGAGGTTAAACAGCTCACAGAATTTGCAGCTAAAATTGTCCAGGTGGATTAACAAACAGAATGCACATGACTAATTGTTTATGCTTGCTAGCTGTGCTTCTTGCGCCTGAAGCTACTGTGATTAATGGTGTACATCCAGCTAGGTGGATAGCCAAAGTGTTTGACAAATGGCATTTGCTGTGTTTATTGTTTACAGAGATCTCTTTATGACAAAAATGGAAAGTCTCATAATTATGTGATTAAATATATTAATTTAAAAACACAGTTTGATAAAATATACTTTGAAAACTTTTCCTCTGTGCACCGACAGCTTCAAAGAATGTACATTCAGCCACATCACATTTTATAATTCAAAATCACTTCAACACAAAAGCAGTTATTCATGAACTAAAAAAGGCTCAAAGTTGGCTATACTTGGCCAACCAGAATATGAGCTTCTTCTGGTGCACAAACAGAGCAGATGCTACACTGGTGCTGAATAGCATAATGAGATTTTCAACACAGCACCTGTCACACTGGCTCTGGGCCTTTTGTCCACCAGAGGTTGGGCTCACCAGAGTTCTGAGTCCATCCTCTCCTGGTCTGTTGTTGTTACGTATTACCTAATTATCCCTGAGTCTATTTAAATCCCTATCACCTTTGTTTATTGTGAAGTTGTCTAAAACACTTCACAATAAACAAACAGTGCCCCTACTCTCAGAGTTATTTTGTCTGACCGTTCTATTGTTTTATTTGCTGTTCTTATGCTGCTGTTTGGATTTGGATCCCCGTTGATATCTAAGCTCATTGTAATTTTATACTTTTTTGTCCTTGGACAACCCCTTGTGTTGGACATGTTCTCTTATTCTATCTCCCATATCCAAGATAAATGCAGTAATTAATTCCTCATACCCCTGGTTGATTTTGAGTATTAAACTGTTGTGGTAGTGCAGACTAACGAGCTTTCATTACATATACACTTCTGCACAAGGAGTTTGTGTGGTATCAGTCCTAGGCTTTATTTTCCTCTGTTTTGTTTATTTTTCTTAATTAAATGGTTGGCCTTCACTACCCACATCATTAATCCTTGGACACCCATGACCCTTTCAGAAGTTCACTGGTTGTCCTTTCTCTGACAAACTTTGGTAGGTAACAACCACTGAATAAGTATCTTATCTTAGATTTTTTTATCTCATCTTAATTTTGATTTATCTTAGATTATCATCTTAGATTACTTTTCACTACATATGTAGAGATATGTGTTACATTACAGTACAGTCTTCACAGATTAACCCTTACCAAAAACACGTAAGTTATATCTGGTGAATTGTTAACTATGTTCTTGTTGTATTGTATGAGTACTGTGTTCATCTGCAGTAATACAGAGATCCTCTCCAAAGAATATGGCTTGTTTTGACCCCAGTACCTTGTTTAGACAAAAAAAGAAAACTTTGTGACTAAGTTTGAGAGAGACACAAGAATTATTACAGTTAGCAGAACAAATACAGAATACAGTAGAGAATCTCCTGCATCCTAACCACCACTCGCTCTTACGTCGTGAATCATTTATGTAAAACTATGGAAGATCTATAGTTTTGTGATGTTCTATTTGCTGACCTCAGTCCTTAGTTTCTAAGCTCTCAGAGTTTATGCCATAAACATTGAGTTGATCACCAGCATATTCCCCGTCCTTCTGTAGTTCAGAATCTTCATATAATCTTTGACGTTTTACTTACTCTTAAGGCCCATATCTTTTCCCATACACCTACATATTCGTCTATCTTTACAATATAACTCACCGTTGCCATTTTATCAACACAAAAGATGCAAACACATTGGGCCTTTCGAATAACATTTTGATTACTTCCATTATTAAATCAGATTCCATTGACATTCTGAATAAAGCCTTATGAGATCTTTCAAAGTCAGCCAACACAGTCGTCAGAGTGGGCAGTGAGTGCAGATACCAGGTAGGTGATTCTAAAATTGAGTGCTATCTGTACAACTAGCATGTCATTTATCTCATCATGTCATTGCTCAGGTAAAAAGCTGTGCTTATACCTTTGTAACATTGCTATTATTTGGTTTTATGTATAATAGCCTTATGCAACTTATAAGTAGTTAAAGGCAGTACATAAATAAAGTTTCCTTGCCTAGACATGTCACATCTCGTATCTCACTTTTAACAATACATTAAACAAAACATTAAACGACATGATACATAATTATAAAAAAATTTTAATGTTTATCAAAAGATGTAAGCTTTATGAATGCTTCTCAGATTAAGTCATGAGGTCCAACACTCTGTTTTGTGCTCATTGTTATATCTGAGTATCCCTAGGATTCGAGTTCAGGACATATTTGTTTCATCACATATTTACCCAGGAATCCACTGCCACTAAGCCTCCCCACCCATTACTTGACCCCGAGTTCACATCAACAATCTTCATGCATGAACTGCATTGGCCTTGAATTGCCCTTTTGTACTTTACATTTTTTTTATAAGCATCCATAAACCATGACGTCAGTCACTAAATATTCTCAAATATATATTGAAAACTTTATTGTTTGATATTTTATGCAATGTTAAATTAAAAATTTTGCGAATGGAAGGTAGCTTTGATTTGATAACATGTCGGACCACGTCCTCCCATCTGGCGTCTCATGGCCAGTCGCAGCATTTGCATGCATCGATGTAGACCAGGCCAGGCTGGCAGTGGTACAGGTAAGTGTTTCCACGAAAGCACTGAAAGTAGGTGGTAGCATCAGCAGCGTTGGGGTACAGGCCGTCAGGTCTTCCCACGCAGAAAGAGGCTATGGGGTCTGGGGTTGTGGTCGGGGGCCGTGTGGTGGTTGGCTTGGGTGGGAAACCTAAAAGCAAAAGTTACATAATGTATTTAAAGATCCCTTTTGCTATTGTTTTTCGGTTGTCTCAAGAGTAATTCAATAAGTCCATAAATTAGGAGCATAAAACCTGTAGATAAATCTTGCAAAAGCAACTAGTAGAAAATCACCCACTAGAGTGGGATTCTTGCTCAGCAAAAGTACCATGTTTACACTTTAATCATTGATACTGAGTCAGTGTAAGAAATGGGTTTGATCTAAGGAAAGTGAGTTATGGCTCAGGCTTGTTTACCCAGAGAGGTACGTAGCTGATTAACAAGGGGGTAGGCGCCATCCGAGCAAAACTGCCCAAGAAAGTCATCAAGATCAAGGGTCCACACTGATGCTCCACCGAGGTTCATGGAACTGAGCCACTGAGCCTGAGAAAACACACAGAATCGACCAAGAGAACAGATGAGATCATTATGATAGACAGATAAGATATCGTGAGATAAAGTCCGATAAGATTTTATTTCGACATTTAGATAAGATACATAAATACATAATTAAAAATGACAGAAACCACTGCACTAGATTCTGGCATTTGTTGAGTTGTTGGTGTAAGCAGTCTCCTTTACCTTGGCAGCAAAGCTCTCCTTGTTGTCGTAACCCACCCAAACTTTTCCTTGTATGGCATAGGGAACACTCTGTTCATCAATCCATTCAACTTTACCAGCTGTTGCAAACGTGCAGATCTATAGAACATAGGGAACACTCTGTTCTTCAATCCATTCAACTTTACCAATAGAACAGGAACATTTAATCACTACTAATATTAACATTATAACAAGCATTCATTTAAGATGGTCAACTAAATGTTTCGTCATTGTTACTGCTTATAAACTTTTGAATCTCATACTAATCCATTTTTGAACACAAAAAACTTTTCGCACCTGTGCTCTTGCTTATCAAAGATAAAAAATGTTGGTATTTGTCCTCGGGAATGCTTTGGTGCAGGACTAGGGCTATATAAAGACACTGTGGTCAGTAACCTCGTAATAGGACCAGTAGCCAGACTCGCGGGTGTAAGGTCCCGCTGCAGCACCGCCATTGGCTGGAGCACCAAGAGCCGTCACTGTAGTGGTGAGCTGGAACGTGCGTCCGTACGTCGGGAAACCCAGAAGCAGCTTCTCAGCTGGAGCTCCGTTACTGATCCAGTAAGACACGCTGGCTTCCTGAGCAGAGTGAGAGAGAACAGGGTGAGGGAGAACTTCAGCTAAATTGTGCCAGCTCATACTTTAGCTTTTTTGAATGTGGGTTGTGGAGTTTTTTGTGTTTTTTTCTTACAATGTTGTGATATAAGTGGCTTCCTGTATCCAAAGAGCTCTTGAAGAGGGGACTGTTGTGTCCTGTAACCTTCTCCCATGAGCCGTGGTAGTCATAGGTCATGATGCTTATGAAATCTAATTCGCTGTAAAGACAAAAGTTCTGGGGCTGTGTGCAAAGTTTGGCTGACCTTTTGTGGATTTCTGTGTCTTCATAATGCGAGTGGACCACTGATGTGATCTTGAGTACCTTGAGATTTCGCGGACCTCATAAGAGACATCAATGACACTCCTGAGGGCAGCCACTTTGGCAGAGAGCAGCAGGGGGGTCTTCTTGGTATCTACGGCCTCTTTCTCGACCGCTTTCCTCAGCTCCTGCAACAATAAACTCAACATCAAAACATATGAAAGCGAAAACAATGCAAACAGCAGAAATAAATTAGGTAGACATAATCATTAACAATCTGTAGGTCATGATGCTGGCAGCGTGTATTCCATGTTAAAACCATCCTGCAGAAATCAATCAATCAATCCATGGTGCTTCCTATGGTGCTTCCCCACCTGAATCAGTGCAGTGAACCTCTGCTTGTCTTCTGCAGAGCTGCCATTATGACCAGGGTAATCCCAAGCCAAATCCAGGCCATCGAAGTTGTGAGTCCGGAGGTAGAGCAGTACGGAGCGGATGAAGGTCTGGCGGTTGGCTGGGGTGGCCACCATCTCAATAAACCTAAGACAAACCAAATCACTTGTGTAAAATTGTTGTGGTTGTAGAATAGAGGCTTTATTTGGGCATGAAGGCCCGCTTATCATTTCAATTCTGATATTTCCTGACATTAGCAGATCAGCATGGAATGAGGTATATAGCACATTTTCATATTGTGGGCTTGTTAAGGTTGATTACAACATGCATGGTCATAGTTGAGTTTGTGACGAGGTTAACTGGGTAATACTTACGGGCTGTAACCCATGAACAGGCCTCCAACTGAGAGCAGTGTCTTCATTTGAGGATTTCTGCAAAGAAGAGAGATTTCCATTACTGATCTTTAAAATAAATATTAGTGTTTTAAAATTAATGCACCATCATTTTAGTTTATCATTGTAGACCATTCTAAATACAGCCATATATGGTTCTAAAAATTATATGAAACGGTGTATAGTAATTTTAAGGTCTCACTCACACATTTTTTATCGTGTTCAGGTTCTTGTACATGATCTCATCGTTCCATTCAACAGTGGTGATCTGGTGGTCTGAGCCGATGGTGGCCATCGTAAAGATGGCATGTGTGCAGAGGAATGGATCCACATTCTCAGATGTGAACTTTCCATTACTGGGCCGATACTGGGACCAGTTGGTAAAGTAGCACACCAGCTTGGTAGAAGCAGCTATGAGAGAAATTGAGTTTTTTCGCTACAGTTGATTTAACACTTCATGTTTTATGTCCTACAACAATGTTATGATTCATATGTCAAATTAAATTTTGCATTTGCATCTCTTGATAGACATAAAATACATATAAGATTATTTAAAATGATCAAAATATAAATACGTAGTGCTTCGTTACCTATTTGAATTGTAAGGAGCAGTACCAATCCTATAACAGCATATAGCCCAGCAGACAGCAATACCCAGAACGAGACAGTAAGACATGGTAACTAAGAGCAGGTAAACTAAAAATAAGAATCTCATAAATATCTAAATACCTACTAAATAAGCATTTAGCAATTTATGACATTCTAACAACACAGTCATAAATATCTAAGTACGTGCTAAATAAGGATGTCATAAATATCTAAATACCTGCTAAGAGAGTTAGTTTCGACATTATGATGTTGAATCTGTCCAGATTATTTTAGAACTCCACCTAGAGACACACATATTGAAGTCATATATATATATATATATAATACAAATGTCTTGGTATGAAATAAATGCAATATTTTTTATATGTGCAGACTATTATATAATCATAACTTTAGCAAAAGCAAAATCTTTACTTCTGTTGAAAAGCGAAATCTTAACCCTTTCATTTTATCAAGGGAGACTGAGACTATTTTCCACTGCTGTTCACATGCCTAAGCTGTTAGCCACTTATGCATGAAATAAAAGTGCAATACAGTTATTGTTTACATTCCTCATTTTCAACGACAATCATACACATTGAGTATGCAATAGTAAATATTTGCTGTCTGTCCCTGAAACAACAAATTAGTAAATGGTTTTTTTTTTTTACCTTTCTCATTTCCAAAGAATCCTCTGAGGTAACATGAACCAGTTCAAGCTCATTTATACTTAGTAGCTAATATTAATGGGTACCAAAGTACAGGTGATAAGTAAAGTTCAGGAAGCAGGAAATACACTGATAACTTATAAATTCATATGATTTATGGAGCACATAATGTTGTATCAGTCATTTTCTACAACCAACCTGAAAGTCTTTAAATTACACAAACATAGCATTCTATTATCAAAAATACTAATATTAATCAACCTGACTTCTGCTTTTTTATACTGAAAAATAATAGATTTAGTAATGATCTCGTTTAAAAATCATAAGATGTTGAAATTTGGAACTGCGATGTTAACTGTCAGCCAAGTATGAAACAAAGCAGTGGGTTTAAAAGAAGCTAAGAGCTGTCTGTTGAACTGGCACAGGTACATGCAGCCAGCAGTAGTGTCTGACCTGTGTAGGCACTTTGTTCATGAATGTTTGTAAACCATAGAAAGACTTCTTAAAAGAGATGGATGGATGGATGGATGGATGGATCTTTACCTGATCTATCAGGTGGGCTACAGAAACTTTCCTGGTTAAGAAACAGAAGCACAGGTTAAACAGATGAATCTCAATCACTTTATGTAATTTGTTCTACTGCATATAAAGATATTTAAGAATAATCATCCACACAGCGTGGGAGTTTGGGGAGACTATGCACATACCATGGAATAGTTGCCATGAAACCAAGTGTTTTTATTTTTTGGCACTTTTCTTCAGCACATGAAGTGGCATTAATAGTTTCATTTATGAAGCAGTGGTCTTTTTTCTATAAAGGATATGTATATATTTATTAAAGAGTTAGTAGAATGCTTGAAATCAGTATGCTAATTAACACTGGATCATATCTGTTGTTTTTACTGATGTACCTCCAGTCAAATGGACCTGACTGCTGTAATATACAGATACATCATTTAGGAGAAAGTAGGAAGTAGGAAGTGTGGTAGTCATGGCTACACTACCTGAATATTTTAGATAGTGGTTTTTGGAAAGGTTTTTAATTACTAACATAAACTGACTTGGGTTGATCTGAATTACCAGTTTGAAGATTGTTACCACCCTCGAAGACTGTGATTTGTGATTTTAATCTTTGCACTTCAGCAGCAGTTTCGATTGGCACCATGTGTTTGCTCTTAGGCATGGGTCAAAAAGGAGGCTGAAGAACTGCTGACTGGACATATACTGAGTAAAAATGTCAAGAGTTTAAGTGAAGTCATTCTTTGTAAATGCACTGAAACACTTAAGAAAGGGTGTGGTTAAAGAACTAAAGAACCTTTACAAATGTATTCATAGTGAATTCAGTATTGATTTCTCCAGAAGATATTCTGCAGTACAGACACACGCTCCCCTTGACTTCTGCTGGATATAATATTATATATTCAGAGCCCATATTTTATAATAACCAAAGTTCATACTTCTTCATCTCATATATTCTGCACATTCATGCAATAACTGTATATACATACATAACCCTATATTTGGGTATGTATGTATATGTGACTTTCTGTGCACTTGACGAACAAACTTGAAACTATTAGATGCCCAGATTAATATGAATGTAAAATAGAAGCTTCTTTTAATACAATCAAAAGGTGTTTATTGAAGAATATTTACAAGTTGTGGTAGGTTCATTCAATTCACATTGGAAAGGCTCAGTCAGACAATGACAGTTTGGGTACCCAGTAGTTCAGAGACCACCCAAGCTGGACCTCACAAATACTGAACTAGTCAGTCGAAAGACTTTCTTACACACATCATTCCTTGAAAAAGTGACACAGTCGAAGGAAACAGGGCCCTTTTTCCTGATCTGGGACCAGGTGGGTGGTATAATGTCAAAGATTATGGGTGGACAAAATTGGTCCTAGATCAGCAATTATGGTAGCCTCTTTGCAATGCTATGACAATACAAAATAAACAGGCTATACATGAGGCTTACTGTACATAGCAGACTGATTACAAAGACCTGGAGAACATAAACCCTTTTTTTAAACCAATTTTTTTTTTAAACCAAAATGATCCGGATTACAAAGAGCTTCCAGAATGGTAGATTGTATTTTTCCAACCACTGATGGTTTAAGTACTTCTCTCATGAACAATAGCAGTTAATCAGTGAGGAATCCAATGAAAAGGAGTA